>LR736869.1:4086980-4225693 GCA_902654985.2 Oryctes borbonicus | reverse complement strand
AAATGTAAAGTACAATACCTCCTTTCTTTTCTTTTCTTTTCTTTTCTTTTCTGTTTTACGATAGGTTTATCGTCTGGAAAAAGGGTGTAATGTACAATATACAGTTTCACTACTGTTTTGTCGCGAGACTAAGTTACTGGAAGACAATGGCAAAACAATTTAATAGTCAAAAGTTTGAGAAAAACCAATATTTTTTTATCTCTTTGACAACACGCAAAGTCTACATTTATTTATAAGCTTCAAGCTAACATGCGCTAAAATTTCGATTTGGGACAATTGTTAATTTTAAACCATATTATATCGAAATAAACTTTATTTATTCAGGTACACAGTTTTGCCTTTGCAGGGCAGATGTCTGTTAATAGAAAATTGCTATTTTAACCATATTTGCACAAAAAAACAGGCTTGGTACAACGGGTAATGAAAATAGGGAAATAGCATCTATATTATTTAACTTTACTGTCCACAAGTAAAGGTACGATGTGAAATCTAACACCCTCTGGTTGCTCCCTTGCGTCCACTTACACAAGTAGTTAGAGTCGACGATGTTGCTTCAACACCGTCGCGTAGTAACCGAATTTGAATAGAAACAATAATTTTCATGTGACATATATTCCGTTTAGGTGAAAAATTTCTTCGTTTCGGTGAAAAATTTCTCTAGTTAGGTGCTGAAAAAAGAAGTTGAGTTGCGGAGAATAGCGACAACAATCTTGAATCTTCATATAGGGACTGAAGATCGCCATAAAAAAAAGGAGCAAACTGCTTTCAAAATCCACTGTCCTGGATCAAAGACAAAACTGAGCTCTTTCAAAGCAAACGTATATTAACAGTAAATAAAATGTAGGCAACAAAAAAATAATAACAATCGAATATTCATAATATTTGACTTATAATAAGAAAGTGTCAGGTTGATCAGTAAGGACCTCACCATATATCCAAAATCAGTATCTGCAAGTTGGAAATCAGCCTGGCGTTCAAGTTCTGAGGTTGGTCCTTGAGATAGGTCCTTCGGATAGATTACGTTGGAACAGCCCTTCAATGAACGAAACTGCTAAGGATCGGAAGAGAAAAACAAAGAAACACGTGATTTGAAATGGAATGGTAACTATCATTAAAAATATAAAAAAAAACAGTAAGTGAAACTGCACATAAGCAAAATATAAGCCTGAAGTGAATTAATCGATCAAACAGGGGAAAAATATATATGTAAATTAGAATGTAAATAAAGAAAATGCAAATATTTTGGTTTAGCAAAACGGTATAGGATTGATCAGTATGAGTAACTCATACTGTTGCTCAGTAACTCAAGTAAACAAAAAAAAAATGGCGATAATTATTGCAAACGCTAGCATCCGGTATCACACTGCAAAATATGAGTTCTTATTTTAAATAGAACATTCCACACATAACGACACGTTTAATAGAACACAAATTTAATTTATGTAAAAAATATAAATGCTAAATGGTTAATGTATTAAGCTGAAGCCGAATCTAAATTATCTTGAATTTAAATAATCTCGAAGCAAATTGTTAAATTTATTCTATTTAAATACTTGCACTTAATAGTGATTATTCGCAAATTAAAATCGTAGAAATAATTGATTACATACGTCGCCCCATCGTTTAAATTATTCCTTCCTAATTTCGGGTTAATAACTTCATCTTTTTAGGATAGGTTCGATTATCTTTCACGTACTTGCGATGCTTATGTAAGATAGTTGATTGCGCAACCCATTTCGCATATTATTCGTCCTCTTATGTAAATTATTTTTGCCTATTCTGCTCGGTTATTTTGGAGTGAATAACATCTCTTTCAGATAGGTTCTGCTACCTTCCCCGTAAATTGGATTGACTTATGCATCTATTAATGCTTTAGGTTATTTCAAATCGGGAGATTCGTCCAGATTTACCATTATTTTACATTTCTTCCTATATCCCTCTGTTTTGCGATTAACAATATTTTTTCTTTCACATAAATTCCTTTATTTTCTTCGTAATTAGATAGACATTTAATACTTTCATTTTATTCTGATCATTTTGTTGTCAACAATGGTTAAAATCAGTCATAATGTGTTTGTTTCCTTTGTATGGATAACGTAATTTCGTTCTAACTTAAATCATATTAAATGTAAACATTCTTCGAAAATTATTTGGGTTACATGAATTAATTAGTACATTAGGAAAAATACAATGTACTGCAACGTCCTACCCATACGACTAACTCCGTTTCACACACTCATTATGGAAAAATGCACTTTGATCGATATCAAATCACGCAGTGAAGAACACCATTTAACTCCACGGCGCATCCTACGATCTATTATCGTTAGATCGATCGCTTGATTACAATCGAATTATTTTAGAATAATAACTTTTGCAATATCGAAGCGAACCAATATGAATATTCAGGAACCGTTCGTCAGGATTGAGTTATTTTAATTAATTTTTGTGATGGTAATTACACAGTGTTAAAATTTAAAATTAAATTCAAATAAGGTAAGCACCGCTCGTATTGTATAATGTAAAAGTGCTTTTGCGTTCGGGTTATATTAGCGATAAATAATGAAGAAATTCTTTAAGAGTAAATCACGTAATGCATATTGTGTCTTGCGCGGTGAATCACCGTACAAATTAGTTTTATTGTTAAATAATGGTTTTTTTTTTGTTGCTATATGACTTCACATCTCATTCATATTATATTTTCAGTAAGTTCTAAGTAACTTTGGTAATTTCTTTGGTTGTTTCTTTGGTTTTACAAGATAAATTTGAAATAAGGACATGACTAGAATACAATCTAGATGTGAGAACTACAAATTAAGGGCGTTTTTGGAAATTATGTTTTGTGTTATAAAATTATCAAAACTCCAAAAAAAACATATGCACAACATTATCACCTTATGTGGCAGCAAAAGCTGTTTGCCCAACCGTGAGCATGACAAACACGAGAAAAGTGGAGCTTAGCGGAATTTATGGAGGCTCTGCAACTTCGTTATCGACCATAAAATATTAGAGAGCTGACTTTAACTAGCGGCCGTATGAGCATTTTTGTTGGAGAACGTTCTGGTCGTGCAAATGGTCGGTTCATCAAATATTCACGATATGGTAATGAACTATTGGAGATTGAAAGTGCGTGAGATTCCTTAGGCTGTGGGCATCTCAGTTCACCCGGGAGCATAACATTTTAACAACTCTGGTGATGGTAAAATTGCCTTAAAACTAATACGTGAGATTTCCCTCACGTACGCCTTTATTACAATAATTAATCGTTATGTCAATATCTGATAAATTTCGGTTAATTTTTTTCCACGATTACAAATAATAAAGTCAGCTTACGATCAGGAAATGGACATATTGTAGGCGATAGTTTACTTGATCTAAGCAAGGTGTTACTCCCTCTACTCCACATCAAACTTGGCTTCATAAAGTAATGTATAAAAGGCATAAAGATGAAGAATTATTGAAATATCTTTGCAATAAGTTTGTAGGATTGTTGGAGACAAAGTTAAAGGAAAGCGTATTTGTTGGGTCGGACATTAGAAAATTTACGAAGGACGAAACATTTGAAACTAAAATAGATCAAACCAAAGAGAAGCATGAATGAAGTCTTTAAAGATTTTCTTGGAAGCAAGAAAGTCTCAAAGCAACAAAATATTCTCAAAAATGAACAAGAATAAACAATGAGCCGGAAAGTACATTTCCTGAATTCGCATTTAGACTATTTTCAGTCAGTGAAGAGCAAGGCGAAAGATTCCATCAGGATATTAATAAGATGGAAAGAAGATATCGGGGAGGATGGAATGTAAATATGATTGTGACTGTTGCTAGATGCTCAAGAGAGGCAAAGTACGCTAATAAAAGCAGTGGCGGAGGGTGATCACGTGTATTTTCTTCACATATTGCTTTCTTTCGTACTATACGAGGAAGTCAAATTATCGTGCGCGGCCCTTCGTTACATAAAAGGCAAACTACTAAAAGAAGCTTCGAATATCAGCTATAGTATCAGGTATTATAAAGCCTAATGCCTAGTGAACTTTCAATGTATCATAGGCAATATTTAAGTCGATTTTAGTTGTAATGCACTCGTCACTACTTTGTATCATTAAAAAATGGTTTAGCGAAACCCTTTTTATGCGTAATTTTTTAATTATTACGTGATAGAAGAAAATGGGGGCCGTACTTGAAATCTAAGATATATGCTACCTTTATTAATCTGAATCTTAATTACTATTTTTCAATAGAAAATTCAAGGTAGAGGGAAATATTTATGAAAGCTTTTAGAAGAGGGTCTCTATCAGATGGTACAAAAATATGGTAAGTGCTCCAATTAAGGAAAAAATAAATAACGATGGTAACGATTTGGATGGGCATCTTCTGGAATCTAATTAATATTTAATATTTTTGCATATGGCTACCCTAACAGAATACTTGAAGAAAGCTTCAAGTATTCTGTTGCTCGAGGACGTCAGTGCGTGGTCTTGAATGGGAAGACCTCCTCTCCTTTCCCGCTTCCCTTGCCATTATTTACAATCTACATAAGCAATATCTACACGCTGAGATACACTCAACTGTCCAGCAACTTACTAAAGACATTGACCTATTTTAATTCCCAAACACTGCTTAATGATAAATGCCGAGAAACCAGCCTTCCATCTTTTTGGCAAAGAAAAAATGAAAATTTACTTGCTAATTTGGCCACCGTTGTTGTTAAGGACAAACAATTTGTCTTTGTTGAAGCAGCCAAGAATTTGGGGATTTTGATTGACACAAAATTAAGACTTGGATACCATAACACTGCGTAGGCTTTCACGGCCTTCTGATATACGCATTTGGTGCATTCAACCGTGAAGCTTCCGCTGCACTGTGCATGACGGTTCTGTGTAATAGACTCTTCCACTTCTTCTCTGTTGACGGTCTTGTTCTTTTTTACTTCTATGGCTTCCCTGATGAGTCTTTTCCGTAGTTCATGGTGGTGGTTATTACTTTTACGTTGTTGATGTCCATTTTATGTCCAGTCTCGTGTATAGGTTCTGCTACTGCTGATTGCTCGATTCTTTTAAATCTTGTTTCCATTTCGTGTTCCTTTATTCTTACCGCGATAGCTCTTCTTGTCTGTCCGACGTAGTACTGCCCGCATTGACATGTTATTTTGTAGATACCTTCTGTGCGATTTTTATCTGTCCTGTCCTTAGCGGTCGGTAGATGCTGCAGTCCCGAAACGTACTAGTATATCGTGTTTCTTCAGAATTCGTCCTACCTTTTCGCGACTCCCGTTACGCCATCCCTCTCTGTGGTTCTATAATCGTCGTTAGAAGCATCTTCTTCCTAGTGGCTCTTCTTATGCCAATGTCAGTGTAGCCATTTTTCTTCAGTGCTTTCTCCAGATGTATCTTCCCACTAGCTAGATGTAGCTCATCGCTGATGGTTTCGGCTCTGGATAGCAGAGTTTTAATTACCATCGTCTTCTGGATCGGATGATGGTGAGATTTCGCATATGGATATCTATCGTTGTGCGTCTTTTCTTCACCGTTACTTCTAGGAAGGGCAGATTTTCATTTTCTTCTTTCTCCATGGTGAATTTAATGGCTGGGTGCTGCGAGTTGAGGTGTTCCAAGAAATGTTGTAATTTCTCTTCTCCGTGTTGCCATATTACAAATTTATTGTAAGGTGAAGGTCCTATGTGGGAGTAAGAGTGTCTTGAGTAAAAACTTGTCGGTGTCTTTTTTTGAACAATCTCGTCTCGATGATATTCTGTATGGTGCACCTATCAAACCTTTGACCTGGCAAAAAATACAGTGCGTGTGGAACTTGTGCCTTAGGCTGGTGTTTGGAATCAGAAAATATCTGCACGCTAAGGGTTGCCGTAGACTGTGCTTATATCATAAATTTATTAAATCATAAATTTGAAGCGACTTCTCTACTTGCACAACAAAATAAAGCTCTTATTACTACCTTCTCACCTCATAACAGCTTTTTTTTATATCATTCTCTGTTGAAATATTTAGAATTACTTCCACTAACTTACACAAGTAAGCTGTATGCGTACTCGTGTCTGAAATCAGGCATGGGCCTCCCAATTATTAGCCCCTTTAAGAAATCTTCTTGTATAACACTAAGCAGATAGAAATAAAGGAAGTATAAGCAAGAATACAAAAAAAATAAAGTTGAAAAGGTAGAATCATTTGTTTCGTTAATAAATCCATTGCGGTATATTCCATTAGTGTCAAAGATTATCTTAAACAAATCCGTGCGGGTCAAATTCTCAATAAAATTGAAAATTACATCATATTTATGTAACAGAGTTATGTACTCCTTGACGGAAGGCTACCAATACCGATAAATCATCCATTGTTTTCCCGATAGATAACCATATTCATCGCGAATAACATCGTAGACCATCAATCCTGCCGGAATAGTAACTCATGTAAGTATTACAGCTACCTAGCAAGGGTGTGGCGCAGAACGAAGAAGCTGTAAACAAATCCGTAGATAGTATAGACGATGTGTAATAGGAGCGGCCCGTCCCACAACGGAAAGGCATGAATCAAAAGCATATGGGAACCGTATTCACGAGATTTTTAGCAACTTTATCTGCGGTTAATTTTTTATGGATGTTACTCCGCTTAAGTCAGATCCGGTGATGGTTTCACCCACAATCAGCAAAAATCGTAGCTCAGCGCGTATTTCCTTTTAAAAACTGCTTTAGTCACATTTTTCTGCAAACTCCGTCTAGGTTTAGGTGTTTTATCGGCTTCTTTCTTTATCGATAACGAGACCGCTACGTTACAATTTCTTCGCATTTCGCTGCGGTATTTTTCTAACTTAAATATGCAGGTATTTATTTGAAGTTTTTGGAGGAAATGTTTACTAATTCCTTATAATTTGGTAATGCGTATCTGTTTTGTCAAGTAGTCGGAAGCGATAACCACGTAAAGCGTGAGTTCGAAGGCAAATATGACAGCATAGCAAGCGAACAAGTTCTAGAAATTGAGGGAAGTACATTTCACCTAATTATGGATGGAAAAAACAATTCTTATCTTCATGCTTAAGTTAAATATGTATATTGTATTATATGGAAATGTCTCTCATGTTTATTGGTTTATTTTTTGAATTTTTGGTGACTGTTTTTAGAATAATTTTATAAGAAAAACCGATTACACTAATGGATATTATTAGTTACAATTGCTGTTTTACTCTATTTTATATAATTCGGTAATGATCCTATTTTTTAACTCCTTCAATTTAATACATCGTGGACCTTAGGTGACTCAAGTCAAAAGATTTAAAGGTATTAAACCAGGTGATCGAACTAGCCATACAACAGGATCTTCACGCCCATCTGAATAGTGTCCAAATATTTAATTTAAAAGATTTCTTCCTTCTTAAAAAGTAGTGAACTGGTGCATTTGTCGGTAGGCTAAAGATCATAACAACGATATTCGCAGCGTTTATCCTAACAAACCGATTTGTCTTGTATTATACAGCAGGCAATACGCTGTCTGCAAAATATTCCCCAAGTAAATAGTTACTATATGGCAAATATTAGGTCCAGTACGCTCTTCACATATCTGGATTTTTTGTTTTCTTTCATAGCTCCTATCGTACTTCATTCTTCTAGCTGCTTCTGCGACATATCATCTAGCGGGTATGTGAATATTCTTGTTAGATATTGTTGGAAGATTGAGGTCCTACAAATAGGAGTGATTCCTATGCTTTAATCTTAAACAACGATGAAAATGATCACATAAACTTAATTTATTGCATATAAATTTAGGAAATTTCAATGTAATCGTTAAAGATATATAATTCCAACCTGCCAATGTAATCTATACTCCACGATTAGCCTATTCAAGTCAATTCGTTCATAAATTAATTGTTAATACAGCACATTCTAGGCTAAACAAGATCCGCGAACTACAGAACAATAATTGAATTGATCTTCTTATTTTAATGAACAATAAACGTTATTTAATCATCTAAGATTGCACCCAATAATCTGACTAAAAGTATTAGCCAAAATTTGATAGAATTTAGAAGGACGCAGCAACTACTTCTTGTTCTTGTGTTTGTGCTTTCTTGCCAATGTTAAATATATTTTTACAAAATAGCATAAAAAGATGAAAAACAAGGGACCCGGAATAGAACTCTGAGGAATACCATGTAACAGAGGGACGGAATCCAGCTAGCTATTTTAACGCTTTGAGTTGAAAATTGAAATTTTGGAACACCATCAATAGAGCGAAGTTCAGCGTGTCGAAAACCGCCATCGGTGGAGCACAACAAGTACAGCTACATCCAAATCTAAATTCAGATTGACTGTCAGCAATCATGTTATTTGCATCTAATTATAAGTAAGAATGCAATGAAAGTTACCGATAAATTTTGGATATTCGTAACTGATATTAAGCGATTTTTTGAAAATTTCTTAAACATGTTAATTTTAGTTATAGGGGAGTAGCACTAGCTCACATAAAAATATTTTCTTTTTTGAAGTATAATTCCATTTCTTCTAATAAAAATGAATTATCTATTAGCTTATATAATTTTCCTACCATTTGCAGGAGGCAATTTTCTTTGCAATAAATTTTATTTTCTACAAAAATAACTCCAACAAAGCATAACAATATAAAACATGTTTTTTCAAAAAATCAAGAAAAAGCTTATGATTCTTTAGCAGAAATTCATTTTGTTCAGAAAGCAAAGATAGATGTTTTCATATTAAACGTGAATGAATATCACTTAAACTGGTTACTTTAGTTAGTGCAACTACTGAATTGAAATATAATTGTTGAAGCGGGGAGAATTGTAGTGTTGATGATAATTAAGTACCAGAGTTGGTTGAGAATGATCTACTTCAACGATTATAATTTTGCGAAGAATTAGGTTAGGTTAGGTTGTGACTTAAATCCTAGGTCCTTACTTTCTTGAAGAAAATTTGACCGCCATTAGATATTTGGAGCCTTTATGTGACCATTTATTGCACTTTGACAAACCTTTTTTCCAAATAACGAAGGTGCTTCTTCTCAATTTGATGACTATTCCAACGGCTACCTCGTTTACCTGATCTAAATCCTGGATTTCCTTTCGTGTAGCATTATCTGCATATTGGGGGTCCACTCCAATAGACTAAATAATTCAAATGATCTCAGACATCAAATCCAAAACGAAGTGGAGAAATATCAACGCGGAAAATGATCGAACGTTCAATCCAAAATATTTATGCATCTGCCGGTTAATGTCTAATCTTCAAGTATTATTATTGAGCCTGCAGAAATTAGCAGAGGCTAGACAGACTCATAAGGATGGGTTCGTGTTGCCTTCTGGTTTCCTCGAGAGTCGACAAAACACGAGTCTGTCTAGTCTCTGCTAATTTTGTGAAGCGCACGGAAGGTGTACTCGTTTCTGCAGGTTTAGTTATTACTTATGTTTTAGATCTTATTTTTTTCGAAAATGAAAACATTTTACTTTATGATGTTATTATTGTTGCAATTGTATTATTGGGTGAAACGTCGCGTTACGAAGTATACCTCCCACTTCTACGCATGGCGTATCTAGGGCATGCAAAACACATGCCGTAGGTGCCACAACAGGCCAAAGCAAATCAATAAAAAAAATTATTAAGTTATCAAAATTAATAATTTTTTGTTTAAATTTAGTGTTGAGCAACAAAGTTTTACAATTGAACAATAATATGCAAAATATTACGAACGAAAGCATTTGTTTTGTAATATTTATGATTCTTATTTAACTTTATAAGGAAATATATAATTTAAAAATTTTTTTTCAGTGTCTGTCCTTTAGTTCTTGGTTTTAGTTCGCGCGGTTACGTGATTGGCGTATGTCCCGTTAGACTGTTGTTTTTAAATTTTATCGGCGCTATATTCGTTCGAGCCTTATAGTTCTTTCTGTGAAAAGAGACCATCTAATTAACAATATATTTTATCCTTCCTAGTTGGCATAACTTGATTGATTGGTTCGGCTGAGTATCAACATTGTGGGATTGATAATATTTACGTGATTAGTCTAAAACCAAATCAAAAAATAACATAATTTTAATTAATTTAACAGGGGCGCAATTTAAAGCCTTGCTACGGGAGCTATTATATGTAGAAACGCCACTGCCTCCAGGCATCCATTATTATGAACTCCAGTCGACTTTACTAGAATTTTGTGCTGCAGATTGTATTGGCACGGGCCTACGGTTTTGCTTCTTTATTGTGATTGGAAAATCAAAGAAAATTCATTTTTATTGAAAAACAATGAGATTATAGGGGTGCCACAACAGAGATTTTTCAAAATGGTCCTCTTCCCTGTTATCAAGCAATATACTTCGAAAATAAATGCATTGCGACAAGAAAAGCAATCGGAAAATTTCACGCATATTTGAAAGACGCCAATCTAAAAATACATTTCGTAAATAAATTCCAACCAAATTAAAAATCAAAACATGTTATTATATCATCTTTAAGTACGCGCGTATAAACATAATAAAGAATTCTACGCCGCGTTCCTTTTTACAGTTAAACAGACGTGCTTGGCATTTTTCTAACAGCTACCAGATCGAGATCCATCGTTCAGATAATGACATTTTCTCCTTCGCGGAATCGTCGACTCCGTTTCCCAACGGCGACAACGTGCCGAACGGCTTCGATTTATCCGCGGAACGATGATTCAAATTGGGTCATTAGCGCGCCCGTAAGCCAAAGCTAATGTGACTGAATCAGGATGCAGAAACGCAGAACCAGTTTCGGATTCTAATTTCGGATCCGCTACGAGGCGAAAAATGTAAATAAACGAGAGCTGTTTTCCCCGAAACGCGGAGAATACTTCGCATGAGCGTTTTTGTATCGCGTTTGCTCCATTCACTGATTTGTAAAAAACAATACACGTATAGCAATATAACAATGTGTAAGTTTTAATATATTTAGAGACAAGAGGAACATATTCCTATTTTCCATATTTTTAAAGCAATATCGATGTAATATTAAGGACAAATTTGAGTATTATACACAGTTATTGCCTATATACTTCTTATTCATTCTATGTGAATGGTTATATATTATTGTTAAATAATACGTTCATGTAGAGTGGATAGAAGAACAATAGTATATAAACAGCGTGTCCAAATTATATGGACTAACAGATCTATAGCTGCTATATACAGGGAATTTCAATTGAAACGAGCCACCTCAAGTAACTCTTTTCCTGCTGTGATTAATATAAAATTCCGAAACCTGTCAATTTTCCTATCAAGGGTGACAACTTTTAATGACGGATCTGACAATTTAAAATCATTCCCAGGGGCGCAGCAGCCCCCACCCTTAAAATTTGAATAGGGACGATGAGTCTTGTGACCCCTCATTCTAAAGGTCTTTTAATTCTCTTTACGGCAACGCGTATCAAAAAGTAATTTTTTTTTTTAATAGGTAAGCAAAAAGTGCATTTTACTTTGGATTTAACTTTATTTATAAAAGTTCAAAATCTGACCATTAACCTCCATAGAATAGTATAATCTTGCTTCAAATGCTCTCCTGACATTTCTGGAGTTATTCGTTGGCATTCTTTAACAATTTTTTGGCGTAACTCTTGTAAGGAAGCTGAACGTATGGCATACACCTTATCCTTAAGATGCTCCCAGAAAAAAATTAAGTGGTGTAAGATCCGGCGATCTATCAGGCCATTCTATAGGCCCCTTCGACCAATCCAACGATCGTGAATGTGATGATCCAGAAATTGTCGCACTCCGGCAGTGTAATGTGGAGGCGCTTCATTTTGCTGAAATACTCATTCTCCAACAAATCTGGATCTTACTGTAATTTTTCCGTGATCAAAGGATTGATTGTATCGTCCAGCATGTTCAAATACATTTGACCATTTACAGTCCCGTCAATTAATAGAGGTCCTAGGAGATGATCGCCAAAGATACCAAGCCAGCTTAAGTATTCTGCAAACTGATGAACGGCTTACTCCTGATGGTTGATATACCTGTCGTATCGACGTCGCATTTCCAAGCACTGCGACGCGACCTAAGACTTCGACGTTGATATCTTCATTATTGACAACCCGATCAAAAATTTAGTTTTTGTTATGTACAGAGCCCGTTTCCGTAAATTTTTGGATTAATTCCAGTACGAAGTTATGTCGCTCATTTTGGCCTTCATGATTTTCGTTGAATAAGCGAGCTGTAGATCTTGCACACCTCCCATTCTCATAATACTAAGTCACAAATTCCACACGCTCTTGGATAGAATAGACCATATTAATTAATTGTGAATTCACGATTAAACTAAAAGTAAACTTAACTAAAGAACATTCCACTAAACAATGCAAATGTAAACTAATACCGTACAAAATAAGTTTCTAAAGCTGAAAACAGAAGAAAAAAATGTGGAGACAAACGACATCAAAAATAATAAGTGAATGTGACAAAAACAAGTGAGAGTTACCCTCATTACCACAAAAAAATTGCGAAATGTCAGGAGAGCACATAGGGAGAGCATTTGAAACCGTTTCATTCTAATCGTGTTTTTACACACTGATAAAAAAATGACTTTTTGATATATGTTGCCACAAGACCCATTTTCCCTATTCAAATTTTAAGGCTGGGGGCTGCTGCGCCCCAGGAATCATTTTAAATCGTCAGGCCCGTTATTAAAAATTGTCACTCTTGATATGAAAATTGACCGGTTTCGGAATTTTATATAAATCACAGCAGGTACAGAGTTACTTGAGGTGGCTCGTTTCAATTGAAGCGCCCTGTATAGTACGTTATATAAAACTTGTTTGGGGAAATCCTAAAATTGTTTTGGGTTATACACGAAAGAATTTCATTTGTTAGTTTCGGCGTATGACATCATGACTTATTTATTTAAATAGAACTATGTACAGTGCTTTCTACCTGTTTGATAAAGCTACTTTTACTCGTTGTTACTTTAAAATTAAAAGAGAAAAATTTTAAAATAATTAAAGGTTTTTTGTCCCATTTCTGGCTAAACACGCTATATATTGAGTCATCGTTTATCATGTCCCACACCAAAAAGTAAGTCGGTAAAAAAAATTGAAATTGGATTATTTGACAATATTTTGAGAAATATGCAACATTTAGTTACATATTTGAATACTTATGCAACACTTTTTTTGGCGTCCCTCGGAGATACAATTCTACCTCTCGGAGATAATCATAAACATCCTGTAGACTAACAGCAAGCATTAATTGCGCGTAATAGAGCAATAATTTTACTACAAGCATTTGCTTTGTTTCCTGTTTAGTTGGAAACAGAAAAAAATCCGAAGACTAAATGTCGTCCTTGATATTGTTCCATTATAATCTTTTCCTTTGCACGTGAAGGTCACCATTACATTAACTGCACCTGGCCAGTTGGTCGGTTTGTTGTCGGAATATAAACAATTAACGTTTTTTTTTCTTCTGCTTCTTCTTGGCGAAGACAATTATATCATTTCCAATTAATAATTGATCGATGCAAATGTTTTACCGCAACGTCCTCGACATTAAAATTAATCGCATAAAAAATTGTAAACATTAGTCACTATCGACGTAAAAAGGCACCTGTATGCGTGTTAGGATGCTCAGAGACGAGATTTGAATTGAAAATAAAGTTATGGAATGTACAAGGAAAAAGATTATTGTCTTGGGTTTATTAATTTTTTGAAGTTGAATTCATTGATTTTAGTTTAAATATTAAATGCTGCTTTAAAGTTTTCCTGCTCTTGGGCACCTAAAAACATATTTCTAAGCATCCTCATTTAATAAATCAAGCATTTATATAATACATTTTAACAAATGGTTTATAAGTGTTTATTTGCAACGTATCAAGAATTAAAGCAATACATTTATGTCGATAATGACATTCACATGCTAACTATATTATATAATCTTAGAATATAACACTTGTATATACTAAATTTTCCGATGGGTTTACACCGAAGTATAATGATGTTGATTTGAATTAGAAATTTTCCGATTTTAACTTGGTTTTAGGCCACAAATGGTCGTAGAACCTTCTTTTAAAGCTGCCCTCTGCATCTGGTGTTACTCCTGGAAGATTACTCCATATGACGAAGAAGCAGACTGCTTTAACTCTCTTATGGTTAGAAGCTGGCTGCTTTGCTGAATGGCTTGTATAAACACCTAAATTCTCGATTTTTTACGGGTGTAAACTCGTGCGAAATTTTCGTTGCTAGTACATACTATATTTTGTATTCTACTTTGATTCATTTTTAATTTGTTGGTCCCAACCTGCGGCATCTTTTACTGCACTTCTCTATTATATTCGCAAGTCGTCCAGCTCCACTGTTTTGACGATAATTAGTCATCGGTATACAGCTATACCTCACTATCTTGAGATTTCCTATTTTTCCAATGTTTAGTGGTTGCTTTTACTATCGTATATGCCATTCCCACCGAGTGCATTGGGCGATTTTCAGCATTCTCAGCGATTTTCAGCAGTCAACGGGCTAATTCGTCTGCCTTTACATTCCCTCCATGGCCTTCGTGTCTGGTACCTAGGCCAGAGTCACCTTAGTTCGGTTTCCCAGCCTATTGAGTATATTTATGCAGTCCGACACCAGTTTCGAATTCGTCTGTGTGGAGTATAGCGCTTTTATTACTGCTTGACTGCCTGAATAGACAAAAATAGATCAATAGTTATCTGCTTGCCAGTCTAATTCTTCAATACACCCCAGCACTGCTACTATTTCGGCTTAAAATACTGTGGCGCTTTGAATTAGGTTTAGTGATTTAGATATTTTAGGTCTACTCGCACAAATCCCAGCTCCGATTCCATTCTCTGCCTTTGAACTGTCTGTGTACCGGATGGATTTGGCTGGTGTTACCGTTTTATAGCACTTGTCGAAGCAGCATTTGGGATTGATAGCATCGCTAGGCCTGCTAGTTATCGGCCCCGACTTGAGTTCCTTTAACAATTTCTGATAGTTCGCAACATGCGATTTAATTATAGGAGGTTGGCCATTCATTAATCTATAGTTTATTAGCCTAGCCTCCCCTTGTATGTATATATGTAGCGGTTCCACCTTAAGGACGACTTCCAGAGCAGCTGTTAGCGTGGTTTTCATGGCCCCCAGACACGCGAGTCTTTGTATGGCACTTAGCAGCCTTGTTGCCTCTACCTGCAATGTTTTCGTTCACCATCCCACCGATCCATTTGTTATCATTGGTCTGATTACCTTCATGTGTCATTTTTGGACTTAGTCCCCACGCTTTTCCACACAACTTTCTACATCTGCCTAAGGCAATAGTAGATTTGTTGGTGGTTTTAGTGATATGAGAATATTCCACGTATGTCTTTGATCGAACTATACTCCAGGGTATTTCGCTTCTTTGACAAATGGAATTTCCACTCCTCCCTGGCTTTAGACCTTGAATTATGTGCTTCTTTGTGAATTTTTCATGTTTACACCAGCTATCTACTGTATTTAAGGCATTTCGCATTCGTTCCAATATTACGTCAGCCCGCCTTTCTGTTCTTCTGGCAGTTCTTCCATGTTGTTCCCACGAGAAGCTAGGGAGGTAACGGTCCGCCCAGTCAGAGCCTCGCTATTTTTCAAAGGAGTGTCGCTTGGTGCTCCCACAGGAAGGTTCGCGACCGCAAATTAACTCATCCTTCGACACCTTGCCTTGCATCTTGGATTTGGGTCTGCGGTATCTCTCTTAGTCTGACCCTTCACCTTCGACCTGGCATAGCTCTCAGACTCGTTAAAGTACTCAAGCCCCGGCCCCCGGCTTAAAAACCTACGTTAAGGTGGAGATACCCCGGAGAAGTGTGCCATACCTTACCTGAGAACGTTGAGAGGCGCTGTTCTATTCAGCGTTCTCACCGTCAGGCAAGGCACTTGACATCTTGTAACAGTTTCTCGAGATAAGTGGGCATATACGATACGACTTACCAGACCTTCCGGCTTACAATCCGTCATCGTTAGTGCATATATTGGCCGGAAGGTAAGCCCTGAACTCTCGACCTATCGAAAAACTGCCAGCACTTTAAAGTTTACCTGGTTTCGCTTATCACGTGCGAGTCGGAACGTGTATGTGCGAGTTGTGAGTAGAGGCCGAATAGCAGGAAGATTTTATTCAGTAGCATATTATATTCTGCCGTAGTTTCTTCAATACTTGCCTGCATTTCTCTTGAGGATTATAAGAAGATGAGTTTTGCCCATTGAAACGTTACGCTCAACATAATATAGTAGCTAAAGAAAATAGGCCACTACGCTCAAGAGCTTTATTCCCCATTAAATCAAATTGGGCAAGGATAATACTAAAGATACCTATAGTTGTAAACTGTCGCAGCTAGAATGCCCCTTTCGATAATCCTTATTAATTAAGGAATGATTCTTCGAAATAGACCGGACATTATGTTTTGTTCAAAGAGCTTTAATATGACGAAAGAGGACATGCTTTGTGATTTTTGTTCTGCAGAGATGTTATAAACATCCTTGACGAGTTTTATTTTCAGTTGTTGTATAGTTTGCATCACCTAGTTTGGTGTTATCAGTTCAAGAGAGACCCAACGTTGTTGATTGAGCATTCTGTAGAAATTTCTAAGATATCTCTGCTATTCCCCATACCTTGCAGAGATATTGGTTCAATTATGTTGCTGTTATCGTAGATCTTACCCCGTTTAACTACGACATTTGTTTCATTTCTCGGTTCGTGACCTCTGAAAATGCTTTAATCCCTCTTGGCGCTTGCTTCCAAGCACAACAAGAATAAATCAATTAAGACTCCAAAGTGGAAAGTAATACCAAAAACATTGAGAAAATCAAAAGAAAATGATAATCTGCTACTTGTAATATCGAAACAGCGTATTGCACATACTTTATTTATTCAATAAATTACGCCACACTCAAAGCGAAACCTGATCTGGGTCAATACGGATTCGCTTACAATAGAAAATTTGGTCAGTATTCGCGATAACGTTCGCTATTTTTAGCGATAATAATTTTCGGCTACGCACACTACTCCGCCATTAAGTTAGTACACTTATAGCGCTCCTGATAAAAAAATACACATACATGCACGCATACAAATAAACGGTATGCGATCTCCATTCATAAATTAATACGTATAATTAAACGACAACGAATAAGTCGCATAAATCGACAGCTTTTTTATAATCTCATTGTTCCGGAGGGGAAATGATAATTAATCCACGATTAAAGCGTGAACCATTGGCTTTAAACATGTGTAATGTGATGTACAATAACTGCACACTTGGTATAATTATAAAACGAAACTGTGCAAGGTGCATACCCCTACCAAATAAATAACTATGCCAGGACACTAGTTGTATCATCCTTTGTTGATATTAACTTCACCGCCTACAGCCGTCTTGAATTTTTAGGACTTCTTTTTAAGCAGTTGTGGGGAAAGTGGCAGTGAATAAGGATGAAGTAAAAAACTGTGCTAATGGACATGAAAAAACGCTTCGATACAATTTCCAAATCCAACTTAATTCACAAACTAAAAGCAACAGGAATAACAGGAAGAAACTGAAAGCTACTGATCCTATTATCAACAACTGTATATTTCCTTTTACGTATTGCGTTGCAGACCATTATTAATAGCAGGAAATATATTTAGTCTTTTCAAAACATATTAGGAATGGAACAAAAAATGCAGCGAATTACTTCAGATACAGTAGAGGATGAAAGTAATTTGTAATTTAATTGCAATAATAATAATAATAATTCCAAGACACTGCATTACACTCGCTCGTCCTGTTAATTCCTGGACATCCTCGTCCTTTCTTGGATATCCTCGTCCTTCGCTATACATCCTTGTCCTTTTCTGGATATCCTCGTCCTTTCCTGTACATCCTTATCCAGTACTACAGAGAAAAACTAATCCAAACATATATGAATAGAGAACAAATAGTCAAAATAAACAAAACAGGAAGCTACATACGTAAACTATTTTGACCTAACAATGCAAAACAATTTAAAGTGAGAACACATTAGATCAGCGTGGTTCCGAGAGTGTTTTAACTCTGCCTTATGTTGTTTTTGCCTCGCAGCCCTCTAAACGGCAAACATGTGTTTCATGGGCAAAGAAATATCTAGCTCGTCGTTTTGAAATGATATGGCATTAACTGTAAGGCAATAGCGATACAAGGTAGAGTTAAGATACTTTCGAAACAACGAAGAACCAACAAACATATCATACATACGAGACTGGAAGAAAACCGACCCAAAAGATACTTGATACGAAAGTGCAGTCAATACGATAGTTTGCCACAGAAAATAAAATCCAAAATTCAAGAAGAGAATAAAACATTTGCTGAACGAAATCATACAGTAGATTCGAGAATCCCTGTCAAAAAGTCCGAAAAAGATCTCAATGTCATTAACTCAGGTCGGGATGGGATGAAACTCCAGCGGCATCCTATTTCATCGTTGTAAACGAAGATAGAGGGCTGAAATCAAACAAAGCACCAACGCATGCTCTTTGTTTTATGTGTGCGTGTAAACTTGTCAATATGCCAAAAAAAAAAAAACGATTTTATAAATTTGCTGGTATTCCATGCAACATTTCATTAAATTATGACGAAATTTGAAGGGTTTTTGGATCAATTTTCTGGCTAATACAAGAGCTTTACAAAGATTTTTCCTGCTGCGTAAGTTCAAATCGCGATGGCGTAGTAATTTACCGCGCGAAAGTACTGCCTAAGTTAAAGGACGAGTTTGGAAAATATATAAATACAATAATAGTAAATGCCAATAAACCAATGTTATTAAACTAGCGATAATTCTATGCAATTTCTACAGGATTTTCCATCTGAAAATCACCAACTCATCGTCAATTGATTCAATTTACAACTAACATCGTAAACGATCCACGGAATCTTAGATTTATTTACGAGAAATTCCGCGAATCTCAACATTTTCTCTCAATGATTTAACAAAGCGGGACAGCAAAAAATATGTGAAAAAAAACTTGTTACCGTGACCTAATCATTCGGAACTCATTGTTAGTAGTAGCGCTCCTGAGATTCCCGGGAGCGTGAAAAATCTCATTTTGCGCAGGTTTTGACCTATCTTAGAGGAACGCGACCTCTCCGCCGATTTGGAGGTTAGGATAGGGCAGTTTCGCGAAGTTTTTTTTCGCACAAACACATTACCCGCTGCTGGCGATCCGCCAGCGTTCCAGTGGCGGTTACGTCATTAGCAATGCAAATATAATAAACAGTTTTTTTTTTTCATAGCGGGCGAAGCTTACGGCACGACCTTGAACAACGCGGACAATTTATTTATTTCGATGTATGCAGAACGTTTGAGAGACGTGCGAGGTTGTAAATAACGACGATTTTCGCATGCCGATTCGCGATTTTTTTGCATACGTTACGGCAGGACATGTACGCGCGTAGGCGGATTGTAATTTTTTTCAGCGGATTTTTTGCCGGCTCTTCTATTTCGGTGCCTGTTTATTTATTTTTTTTTTGCATTATTCTAACTGTTAAAGCGATGATTTACGAGCTGGCGTGCAGGTGTTTTCTAAGAATAAACTGGAGATCATTTCAAGGAGTGCATTTTTTTATTATTAAACATTGCGTGAAAACTTCTTCAAATGCATCCTACTGCTCTTAATAATAATACTGATAATAATAATAATGAAAATAATAACGAAGTTAGATTACCACCTAACCACTATGTATGGATCAGCGTTTCGCTGTGTAGCGGCTCATCAGTGCATATTTGTGGAAGGTGGTAGTCAATCAACTAATTGTCGTATAAATATGGAGTATCTAATTAAAGATATTCTAATAGTGCTTTTGTCCAACAATAATAGGACAACGCTAAGCTGAAACTAGACAGAAACAATTTATGGTTTCAAAACTTGCAGGTTGACATGCTAGGTTTTAGCGAACGCAGTTGTGAAGAGAATAACGGGAGAAACTAACCTCTGTCCTTGATAGGTCCTGCAAGTAAAGGCAAGTAACTTATTACGTTTTTTTTGAAGCTAGATTGAAGGATTCTTCAACATGCTAGATTTAAACCAATTACTTCTTGTATTAATTCACCACGTGAACAACTTTCTAAATTTGTTGCAAAAAATTATAGATCTCCCTTTTAAAAACATCTCCGGAGTCAGAGACAGTTTCTAGCTTGCTTCTAAAATTAATGTTTCAATTACCTACTGGTTTTGTATTTTCTGCTTTCGACGTTCTTTCTCCATTTCACTAAAATGCCGCTTGATTTAGTACTTATTATTTCTGATGATTTCCATTTAATCTTAGAATATTGTTCCATCATCTTACCTCCTTTTTCAGAAATAATTACTTCTTCATTCAATTGAACTTCTATTTGCTTTAACAACGAGCTTTCTTTCTCAAAAGGTCTATTGCTGAACTCGTATTGAATGCTTTAGTGTAATAAAGCATTAAGGCTTCGGTTGATTTTTATATTTTTATATTTAACAGCTTCAATAACATGCTGAAACTTAGTGCAGAAAGAGAAACTGAACGAAGAGTTCCTTAAAACTAAATGCGTTACGGGTTCTTAGCATGTAATGGTTAAATGAAAACTCCACATTTCACCAAAATCAAAGAGGATGAGCAGTTCTTTTTTTGGACACTAAAGCTATTAGATATCTGTACAACTGCATCAAATTAGGTTGGTGTTGCAAATCAAGTAGCTGAGGTCGCTATCTGAATTATAAATCCTATTATCCTTTTAAACTTAATCTAAACGTTAAAACATCCTATTTTATACCGTATTAAATATCTGAGATCCTACTTACTTACTTATAAGAGCTTTAAGCTACTCTACGAAATTTTGAGAGGCGACCCCGATTATGAAACTACCGCACTAAATGTTTTGCGGAATCTTCAATATATACCTAATCTTAATGATAATGGTAGAATTCCGCACTTATTCAAGGGATAAATAATTTAAAGGTTCCAGCTTAAAGGAAGAAGAAAGAGAGATCTAACGTTATTTATCAGATTAATCGCAGGCATTGTCCGGGTCACTACGTTGTTCAAGCGTCTCAAAAAAATAAAAAGGCGCATTTCGGGACACAAAAGCGATAAAAGTAATAACTCCTTGCAATATGGCCACATGCAAGTTCAAATTCTTGAGGTTGAACACAACTGTTTTAAGCGTTCTTCTTATTCCATCAATTATAGAAGAACATAGAAAATTTAAGCCGAATTACTTTAATAAGCTTCTTTTCCGAATAGAAAACATCTTAAAATACATTTACCGAATATTTATAAATCTTAGTGTTAGTCGTTCCAGTATTTTCTGTTGCTACAGACGCAGGATCATTCAAATTTGATATGTTTTGCTGTGTTGCACAACCTTTCCAATGCACTAAGTATTTATGTATATCTTATCTAAATTAATTTTTGTATTTTGAATTCATGTCTTGGCTGTAATTGCTTCTTGATAGTGTCGCCCTGACGAAAGATAGAAAAGCACTTGAAAAATGTTAATGTTTCTAATAAAGAAAATAACAACATGTATGACTTCACAACTTTTTACTTTTTTAATTTATGGGGTCAGTTGACGACGATAGTTTTTAATAATAATAACAACAATAATAATAATAAAATTTAATGACAAAAGAAAGCTATAAAACAAAGGAAAATAAAACATTTCGCTCAAATCAACTCAATTAGCTTGACATTGTTACAATGTTCGGTGGAGACACTGGAAATATTTTTTGAGAGAATTGATTGAAGACATTCGTTTTTTTCAGAGTATGAAGACTAGGATGTTGTTTTCCAAAAGGCAAAATAAGAAGACAATCAAAAGTAACTAGACTAAACTGCCGCAGAGCATACTTCGTTGAAATAGATCCACCCTATATGAAGATCTAGAAGCGGAAAGAACTGGTGACTTACTCCACAAGAAGAAGTTCTCTTGCCACCTCCTGCTAAAAGGACACGCGGAAAGAAACATTTCATTACACCAAAATTAGTTGCAGTGCAAGCAAAAGTAAATCAAGTGTGTGAGACTACGTGTTTGTAATGGAAACAATTGCAAAAGCTCTGGGTCATAGCTTTAGATGTAAAAGAAAATGCTACTGTTGTGGGCAAGATTATAGAACAGCCCATTGATATTCCAATAATTAAAAGCTTAACTGGTAGGGGAGAAGCTGCTGCAGTTAACGTGGCTCTACGCGTTCAAGGATTTTGCTTTGATACTACAGCATTCAACACCGGACGACTAAACGGAGCATGTGTTTTATTGGAGACGAGATGTAGCATATTTCCCCTGCCGACATCATATTTACGAGTTGCGCCTCAAAATAAAAAAAAAAACATGAGATTCTAGGATTTGCGCGAGAAAGAGTGCAGTGAAGATTATCGAGGATTGCTTCAGTTAGTTATTGTATTCTTGATTCTTGATGAGGCGTACTCACCTTTGGACGAAGAATTAAATTGGTTTCGAGATCTATTTGTGTCAAGGGCTTAGTTCAACTGTTGCGACCCATTAAAGTACCAAATCAAGATTTAAACTTCGTAAAATGAATGAAGCATGCTGCGCAAGTCAGTAGTACGTCTGTAGGACTTAAACGGTTAACAGTACATTAATGAGGATTTTATGTGTACATATCCTGATAATTGTACTACATATGCGTGCAATGTTTACACAGGAAGAACTATTGAATCTTTTCCATTCAATTCGAATAAGATGCTACTAACTGAAATGTCCACCAGAGAAATTTTAAATTCTTTGGATGTAGTTAATGACACACCTGAACGGCGCGTTAGATTAATAGAAGATTTCCATCGGTTTGCGACGAAGGATGTAGCGCACAAGGAGTTGCGCCCAACAACACCGTCGCTTATCTCTTTGCTCTTTTACATTTTAGGCAGATTTTTCATGTTTTTGCACTTTAGACCCTCTGTTCTGCGGCTAAATACTTCTCGATAATTCTAAAATTATCCATCCATGATTAAAGGGAAAGGAAAGGCGTGCGATACAAAATTTTGAAAAAAGAAAAAGACGTCAATGTAAGACACACCACAGTATGAGTATTTTTTTTAACTGGCATATTAGCCATTTACACAAGCTTTTCCACCTAATACCCCGAAAGGACCAACAGGTGAAACAAACGCAAAACTTCACACCCGGGGTCGATCGGGTGACTAACAAAAAAAACAAGAAAAGACACAGTTAGACCCTTTGGGAGAAAAGGATACGTCCACACAGGTTAAAGCAATAAAAGGAGCGACCTCTATACTTGTAGCCTAATTGTTACCAAGAACTTATGTAGCCGCATAAATACCTCAACTCTTTCCATGGACAGCACATGGTTGATGTTCAAGGTGCATATACCCCCAATCCAATCAGATCCTCGAAGAGATCGTCGCTAACTTTTCTGGTTCTGTTACACCCTAAGAAGATATGGTTTAAACCGCCTCTATCGCTGCAATTTTCACTTTTATCCTCTACTACCAACTTGTTTTTTTTTGAGGTGCGCAGGAAATTTACCATGGTTGGTGCTTTTTTCACTCTTAGCCCATCTGCCTAATGACGCTTCTGAGTATTCGTGTACAACAAGTAATAATTGGTCGGCCTATCCTGATATGCAGATCGATATCGATTCTGCCAAACCTTACTATGTGTATTCCCAACTTCTGCTATACAATCAGTGTATGGTGGACGATAATTTTTATATTGCCCACTGTCTATGTCCTCTTCAGCAAGGCTATCCACAATTTCATTGCTTAAAAGACCAGAGTGACCTTTTATCCGTACCAAGATTATATTTTTCCCTCTGCTATGCAGCGCATTGTATAGAAAGATGATACAACTAATTATTGGAGAAGATTTGTAATTAAAGTTCTCCTCTAAAACAATCTTTGAATTCGTGAAAATTACGAAGCAATCGCACTGTTCGCTATTTCAATGAGTATTTCTAGATTTCCTTTACAGCAGACCAAATATTTGCATGTGGCGCAGTGCGCCGTCTATATTTTCACATTCCCAAACACGTCCGAAATAATTTTCGCTTGCTGAAATTTATGAACAATACAAATGGTTACGCGGCAATACTTTACTCGATTTCATGTTCATTTTGTTTACTACAAGCGTTTCGTCCTTTCTAAAGGAATTTTTAAAAAATAATTTAATAGTATTTTTATATTCCTCTATCAACTTAAGAATCTTTTTATGTAGCGTAGAACACCTAAACCATAAATCACGAGCATATTTTTGTCTCTTCTATTTAAACCGCTCACGTTTTTTTTTTTAAGCCTTCGTTCTATTCTCATCATTTACGCATAATGCGAAAACGTTTAGGCGAACGTATCAAATTGCTTTTTGAGGAAGAACTTTTTAGGAACAAAGTGCGAATTAGAACGTTTCTCTTTTTTTTAGTGCGTTGGCTATTTTTAAAAATAAGTGCGTACACAACTACATAATACATTCTAATGCATCTTTTGAGCGGGTTAAAATTAGGCACCTTTTCGTAGCTAATCATATTTAACCTTATACAATGATAGATCAAATAAATAACAATTACTTATCGGCGTGCTACTAACGTTAAAGTTAACGCACCTCAAGGTTTATTAGGAAACGGTGTATTTGTTTTGTTGCGAGTGTTGCGCAAGCATACCACTAAAATTTTAGTGTACTTACTTGATGTGTATCTAACGAGGTTTATAGTTGTAGTAAAAAAAAGAAGATGATTTAATGTCCTTATCTTCGTGCTTAAGTTCTGAGGATCACTTGAGATTTACTTTTGGCACAAATTTTAGTGTATTATATAACGTTTTATCGTAAAGCTGTGTCAGGTGGAATGTTATGGGGTTTTTAATGTTGCAGCACAACAAACAAATGTTTCAATCGGCTCGTTAGCAAATGTTAAAATTTTTTTGAACAAACGTCCAGGCCTTTAAGATTAGTTTTTAGCTGTGTTAATTTCTTGTGTTGTAATCGATATTACGTTGTTCTAAACAAATAATTTGATTGTCCCAATCATGTTTCGTTAACTTAAATTTAAATTTATAGAGCTGTTAAATCCGAGTTGGGGCGAGTTCGGGGTAACCTATCTAAAGATTTTTGAGATATTCGGCTATAACAGAATCAGTATATAATTGTAAATACTGCCGATTCAAGCATTAGATTTGCAATATTAGTTCTTTTTCTTGATGTGGTCAATATTGAGTCTCCACGCCCAGATACCTAGCCGAGGAACTCCGGTGGATCTCTATACCCCACTTTCTTTGGAAGCATAAACCGAACAACCTAACACACCCTGAAATCCTTAACTCCTAGATGGCTGTACACGGAGAGATCCACTTATAGGCAACTGATTGCAAAAAAAATCTGTACTTAATGTTGTGGTGCGCAAAATGAAACCACATCAATCGCCATCTTCAATTTTATTAGGTCCTAGACGAACAGAAGAATGTACTACCCAAGTAATTGGAAAAATTTGAAATATCCAGAGATCAAGTCTTAATGTTTATGACAGATGGTGCGGCAACCATGCTTTCTGTAGACCGACCTCTTAAGGAACAGTGTGGTAACTTTTTGCACATTACATGTAAAATTCACGCTCTACATCTTGTGGTAGAGACAATTCGTAGATGTTATCCGCAGGTGGATGCGCTAATTGCGAGTACAAAAGCAGAGTTTCTGAAATCCCCAAAACGTATTCGCGAATTTCACAAACTGTGTTCTCATATCCCCGAACCAAAACCAAAACCGATCCTTACACGTTGGGGAACATGGTTACAAGCAGCATTTTACTATCATAAATATTTTGAGAGTAGAAAGAAGGTGGTTCTATTATTCAATGCGAAAGAATGTGCAGTTATCAAAACAAGTCAGAAAAAAATTCAAGATAGTCAGATTAAAGTAATTTACAAACTATTCACAGCAATTACATCGGAGTAGTGCAAGCAATGGAAAAAATACAAAGTTCTTCGCTGTCGTTAGAGGAATCACTGCAAATTGTGAAAGATGTACAAGTGGAGCTTTGTTCGGTAGAAGACCCAAAAAAAGAGTGTGTTCTAATTAAGTTTGAGAGTGTTTTAGATTAGATTTAGAAGATTCAGATTTTGCCACATTTAGACAAATTTGTGAAGGTTCGTCTACAGATGCGTTAAGTTGTTTCAAAGATTTTTTTAATTACGCAAATATAACATCACTAGATGTAGAGCGATCGTTTTCTTTATACAAGAACATATTTTCCTCACGGCGGACGCGTTTTGCAGAAATAGCTTTGGAAACGCACCTTATGTTAAAAATATTTAATCTGGCTTCTCCAGTTTTTCAAGTCACGGAAGACGCTTAAGACGCGTAAGTTTTTTTTAATCATCGGATTACATACACTCTCGATTTTATTTTTTATACATATGACTAAAGATGGCAATTTCCCGTGTTCATTCATTAACGTAGAGATAATTTATGGAGATCGGGTCATAATCTCCAAAAACCATCTTAAAAGCTTTTTTGTATCTCGCACCCGAATTTGCCCACTCTACATATGAGATTCCACATTTTGTTTTCAACTATGTATTTTTGTGTTTTACAATTAAACAATATTTTTCAAGGTGCAGCCAGCAGACAAGGAAAACAATTGATTGATTCGTTATCGAAATGTTTTGATAAGCTCCTACCTCTAAAAGCTTGAAATATCTTATGTGGGTCAAGGTACTTTCCTATCCGAGCCTCATCATATACAATTGATTAATAAAAATATTTTTTCCTAATCGTTAATAATAGTCTCAAATAAGAAAGATAACGCTATCTAAAGTATAATTTAACTCATTTCTCTAATCACATAAAGAGAATTATGTTATTCTGCACATAATATTGAAGAACAAATACCAAAACCAGTATTAGGAAGATCTTTTATCTCAATTAATTTATATTTAAATTGAATCTGATTGGATGAACTGCATTGTCTTTCCCGAAAAGAATTTCTGGTTTAAACTAACCCGACGAGACCATTGTCACGCTTATTTTTGTCACATTTATCAATACTTGCAACCTCGATGTTAATTAAAATAACGAATTGGGGATATAGAATCAAAGCAAGGTATTGCCAACAACCATCTATTTCTTGTACTTATTACATCTGACTGTAAGCTAACCATTTGCATTCAATACGCAGGTAACAGTTGATAATGTACACATTCCGTGTGTGTAGAGATGCAAAGGGAGATTGAGTTATCAATTTCGCGACGGTCTATTGCTAAAAATAGAAGGCATGTGTCACTTTTTACAGCGCATACTTGCATATAAACAAACTAGCGGTTCCCCTTTAGTAAACACATGGAACGCAGCTAAGATTTACAATTTCTCCGTTTGATTATACAAACAGAAGTCGGGATGCGCATAAGGAGGCGTAGTGTGAAGTTGGTGTGGCGAATTTATGCCCCAAAAGATAACTAAAAGCAGAAAATGCAAAATGATTTAACGCGTGTAAATTTCATGTAAGATACTGTATGTAATTATGTAACTCCATATTTGTTCTGAGGATAAGTCTATGTATTTTTGTATATAATAAAAGATATAATAAGCATTTACGTAAATATCAATTTGAGTGTTTATGATATACAGGATGAGTCATCTTTGCAGTCCCGGAAGCTTGTACAGGTTTTGATAAAAATTTTTTGAGGAACTTTTTCAGCGATAACAGTATCCTGTTTAGATAACTAATCCCTTTAGAATATTCGATAGTACAAAGATTTTTTAATAATTGCAATGTTATATGTAAAAATTTTGCTAAAGTTAATCGCGCATATCCTTCACTGTTATTAATACCAGTTACGTTACTACTTCGGTGCCTCATTGATTTATTACTTATTACTTTGTTTGTGCTTTTCTCTGGGGCATTTATTTTCTTCTTGTGCTACCCGCAGACGTCCCATCTGAGAATTTGTAAATATTCACATCTACCCTTGAAATTATCTTAATTATGAAATTTCCATCCTGATTGGTGATTCCAACGTCCCCAATTTATATTGCTTTACTCATCGGAAATATTACAAACTACTAGACCTAATCATAGCTAATTACTTATTACTATACAACCCTTTCTGAATCGCGATTGGTCTTTTCTTCTTGACCTTTACGTTCCTTCCAATCCGCACTTAAATACCTTCTCTCTACCATGGTTTACGTCGGGCATCATGGTACAGTGAGTTTAAACTCATCAGAAAATTAATGAAAACAGAAATTAATGATAATTATGTTTAGTATCTTATCTGTGGCAATTTTTGCCTCCATTTATCGCCTTAAATTAACATGGCTTCACCGCTAGCAGATCTACAGTTACAAATTTGGTGACCATATCCCAATTCACCGGTGTTGTCTTAGATGAACGGAGCCAGGTGAATGTGATTCATACAGACCTGAAACCTTTTGACATGATCAATCATGAAATGCTGAGCTTCTTCGCTTTTGTTTCATCTACGATCAGTTTCCTCAAGTCGTACTCAGAACAAAGAAGGTGTTACGTTACTTATAATGGTTGTTGTTTCCATGACTTCTGATGTCACCCAGAGATCGAATCTGGGACCGATATTGTTTGCGCTTTACATTAATGATCTCCGTGATTCTCAAAATTGATCTTCCTACCCTTGCAAATAATGTTAAAATCCTTTCTAAAATAGTGCACTTGCTATGCTAGTGGAATGGTGAGCTCAAACTGAATATTAAAAAATTCTGTGTACTTACCTATCCTCGTTCTTGTTCACCTTATTTACCGCCGTATCAGATCGGAGGTGCTAATTTGTCGCATAACCTTGAATTTAAAGATTTGGGTACACTTATCTGTCTCGAAGCTTTGAGATCTTTGGGTTTTATCGCGCGTGTTTCTAAATATTTCAAAGATCCTTCCTTGTTAAAGTCGCTATACTTCGCCTCTGTATCGAGTAAACTAGAATATGTAACTCCAATTTGGTATCCTTTATAAGCATGTAAAATGTTAATTTTAGAACACATCAACAAGGTTGATGGAATTTACTCTGAGAGGGGTATTCCACAGGAGACGCTGCTAGTAAGACACGAAACGAATTTTCTTGTGCCGCCTTTAAACTCACGATACAATTGCAGCTTCATTCTTTTATTCGCGAGGACCAACACCGTGAGACGAGTTTCGTCTCGTACTCTGTGCAGGACGGTTAATAAGCGATGGGATTTCTTTTATTGAATTTTGTTTGTTTCAATTATACGCATTTTTGGGTGTTATTAGTCAACATCATACAGTTTAATGCGTTACGTTTTTGTAAAAGTAAAGACCATGAGAACGAGGAGATTCAAATAAGTATCTTCCCCAATAAACTTAATAACAATTTCGCATAGACTATATTAATACCCATCCTACGCATTCGAAACACCCATTGAAGTTTAATTAAAGCCAACAGGCAAATCCGGGTTCGTCCTTTCGATGCGGCTAACTCATCGCCAAGCGAAGGTGGTAGTAGATTACAAACGACGTAGGTTTTAAATTGTGCTATTACA
Source organism: Oryctes borbonicus (assembly GCA_902654985.2). Taxonomy (NCBI): domain Eukaryota; kingdom Metazoa; phylum Arthropoda; class Insecta; order Coleoptera; family Scarabaeidae; genus Oryctes; species Oryctes borbonicus. The sequence goes on along the minus strand of LR736869.1, from coordinate 4,196,230 downwards.
CGTTTACAACAATTACAAATACGTACCGATCGTTTAATGTCAATGTTCGTAATAGTAATTATTTATTAATATTAATGCAAATCGTGTGTAAGCAAAGGAGTAATTTGTCTTTGAAAAAAAGAGTTATGTTAATGTTTCCTACACACGGCGTACCATATTGGGGCAATACAATCGAGAAAAGATTCGCATGTACTGCTTGGGGAACCTAGTGTTGCGAAAGTTTCTTAAAAATAAATCGATGAAGGTTTCTGTCCTGTCCTTATTTAGTTTTGAGGAAAATTTTAATAAGTTATTAATTTGACCAAGTATACAATTTTACAAGAAAGATATTCTTGCGATTCGGCGATAAACTTATAAAGAACTAAAACTTCCGCTTCATGAGTCTTACATTTGTATTCTAGAATTGGGCCAGAGACCTGATACCATTTAGGCCTGCAACATATACGCGTAATGATGCCCCGTAAATTTCGTTTTTATTAAATTTATTAAATTTAATAAAATTTTTAAATTTTATTAAAACTGGCCCCGCATTCGAGGTATTCGGACGTTAGGTTGCGGGCGTTGAGGTTGTTGAAATGGATCCAGAAATACTCTCTGAGATCTTTGTGTGCGAAGGCGCTTACCACGTGTCGCAATATTTTATTCTGGGGAAATGTTGGTTCAAACATTGAAGTGATTACAGAAACAAACGCCTATTTGCAGGGTTGGAGATGGGATGCAAAAGATAGAAAAACCTTGGATTAAGAGTATCGACTTCAAAGGAAGCTATGTTGAAAAAGAATTTTACACATAAAATTTTTTTTTATCGAACACCTTTCATATCTTCAGATTTCTCAACTAGTATCCCGCTATCGTGCACTAAGTCAATGCCCCATAGGTAAGTATCGGCCTCTACGTGGTTTATTCCTATAAGCCACATCAGTTGGGGTTTAGCTCGCAAAAATGCATGCATGTTGGCCTTTTGTCCAGCACCAATCTCAAGTACTTAACCGACGTACTCCACGGCAATCGAACCCCTCCAATGACGATGTAATTTTCGTTAAACTTCGAAATGCGCAGAGATGTATTTGCTGCTCTTTGTCTGAAGCTGATTTTACGAACCAAGCAGATCCTCGAAGACCAGCATCCATATAGTCAGTATTCGGTCATCCCTCCAGGATGAGTAGTTGCGTCATCAAGGTAAATTGCAAGTTCAGTGGCTGGTAGTTTGGGGACGTTATCCACTAATAGGTTGTAATAGCTGTGGAGCTAGTGTACAGGCTTACGGGGTCCCTGCCCGTCGACTTATGGTTCTCATACTTGGCCAAAAAAATTCACCCTTCAAAAAGGTAATTGTTCCACTCCAATCCGCATTAATTCCAAGCCCCTCCATCTCAATTTATAATAACAATCTTCTTAATATATGCCTGAACGCTCTTTAAACCTAAGAATAACTAAAATGCGATGTTTTGAAAGAAGCTATTAGACAGGGAAATGCTAGAAGTTGCTATTATGTTATTTGGTAGATATTTGAAAAAGGTAAGGTTTATCAGATTAAACTCAAAGAAGTACATGACCTTACTTTTTGGTAAGTAAGGCTATAGTACGTTTCGAAAAAGATGCATTAATCCATCGCTTCAGCTGGCTTTAAACCTTTGATCTTCGTAAGATCCAGAGGAAAAACAAAACACGCCCATATCTTGTTTAAGGACGGTTGCGTAAGATTCCTCCTGTTTTATCGGTAAATATGACATAAAGAAATTCCGACAGCGTGTACCATTCATTCACGACAATATACGATGCGCTGCCCGCTACTATACTCGCAGCGTACAGCAAATATATGAACAACGCAGAAAGGTTACGTGTGTGGAATTTTTTCCAATTACCAGCGAGACGTATATGGTCCAGCATGCACGGTATGGCTTTTTCTGAAAAGCATTCCTTCTACGCTGGCAACAATGATTTTACTTAATCGAGAGGATCGCTTTCATGTTAAGCCTCGAATTACATGCGTATTTTCCGATATTTTATGATGACTTTTACAATATTTTCGTTTGATTGTCAGTAATAGGCTTATTATTATTTATTTTTTTTAAACCACTTACAGCTGTCCGCAAGTGTGTGGTGTATGTGTGTTTTTAAAATTCTTCGTAAAAATCCTTTCATTATTGAAATTCTAGTTCTTTTCTGATTAATCCTCTGACGTCAGGTTCTCTTCAACTCCTTTTAATATCTCCTCGAGTTCAACATTTTTTTTTACTTTCCTTTTTTTCAGATTTGTTTCAATAATTTTTGATGACCAAAATACCTCAAATGTTTGTTTTAAACTTGTTTCGATTGTTTTTGAAGTTTTTTAAAGTTAATTCAATTGGACAAATGATTTCTTGAAGAAGGCCAAAACAATAATAGTAATAATAACAATAATGCACTGTTAAGCCGTATGATGGCGAAACACGCATCTATACTGGTGATTAGGTGTTAGTCTAGGTTTATTATTACAATAATAACAACAATAAAGACACTAAAATGCACTTTAAAATGTTCATATTGCGATTGCTGTAGATTGAGGAAAACCACGAATACTTCACTCTGAGGTCGCGGGGTTCGAAGCCAGGCCTCCGAGATTGCTAGCCACCCGCGCTAATCACTAGTTTAAGTACATAGTTTGAAATTATCAGCAAATACACACGTCTTACAAATGATTTCATGGAACGAGCAGTTAATGTATAGTAGATACATTACGGGCCCCAAACAGGACCTTTGCAATTGATGTGGAGACAGTGGGCTTAAATCCCCCGCAGTAAACATGCTACGTTTGATTACACGTAAATTCAATGAGAGTAGGCTTGTCATGGTGGCAGATACCAATAATATGAAAATTGATCAAGCGAAAGAATGAATCAACGTAAAGCCATCTTTATTTACTTTCTTTTTAATGCGTGTTGTCCAAAGGTAGTAAAATAAATAAATAAAAATGTTATTATCTGAAAGAATTAGAAGCCCACTTCTTTATGATGGTTTCCGAAGTTCCTGTGTTAACTTAAAGAAAAGGCTTTAACCTTGTAACTGAAGGGAGAACGACATTAAACAAGGATTAAGAGTAAAGCAGAGTTTGTCAATTAATTTCCAAGGATGTTCCAGTTGCTTTTGTGCTAGTTCTCTTCCCATTTCCTTCCTTAGCTACCTTCGCACGCCATCACTAAACTTTGCATTGACCTGAATGTGAGAACTATTTATGGGTAATCTCAGCAATATTGGAAAAATATATCAGGAAGAACTTGATGTTGCCTTTGACCTGGCGGAATTTCTTTAACCGAGATGAAAATGGGCTCATTGTGACATTGTTTCTGTTCGTCGGTTAGCACTCTATGCATCAACTTCGCCGCCATCGTTCTCATGTTCAATTCTCCAGGCAAAATCCGATCACATGTGCCATAAGATAATCCCTTTAATTTTACAAATATCTTGGATGGTCCGTCTGCAATGGCCCACAGCCGTATTTTTAACATCAAAGGCATGTTCTGGTGTTCTGGAACGATCATCGTCATCGACTGATGCTGATCACTTTTGGAACACTTAAAGCTGTGATCAGTTCGTGTTTGCCCCCTAAATGCATTCTTTAATATTGTGTACGTTTCTGAGAGAACTTGACTTGGTGATAAGGAACTACCGTCCTATTTCTATTTTAAACATACTTTTTGATGAACTTAAACAATTCATTGGTTCGTTCGTCCATTATGTTTTGGATAATCTTGATATAAAATTTAGATAGATGCAATTCATACAAGATTACAGTAAAGATTTTGACAGGAGAGGTCATCAAATTCTCATTAATAAATTGCTGAGATTGGGTTGGGTGGATGGAGGTTGGGTGGCTATCTAGGACGGCGGCTATCACATGGAGTGTGTCGCGCAAGGAACGCGTTTGGTTCCATTAATTTTCAGCTGGTATATTAGCTCATGCTTCAAAAGATCTCTTTTTCTTCAATATGTTAGCGATCAGACTATTGTTAACTTACTCATGTGCTGCATATAATCGCACGTGCCTATTCTCATTTTTTTTTATTTTAATAATTATCTGTCTTACAACGTTTTTGGTTCGTTGTTCACCAACGAAGGACCTTTTAACATACAACATTGCCACCTGATGTATCGACTCGCAAAAGGCGTAATGCAAAAATTAGGAAACTTTCGAGTACAACCTCGTAGATGTCAAATTTCTTTCGTTTTAATTAATTTCTCAATGAAACAAAGCCCAAATTTAATAGAAATAGACATCTTAGAAAAATCTTAACGAATCCCAGCTTCACTTCATTGCATAGAGAAAATATCGCGTCCTCGTACCTTAGTAAGCAGATTCACACGCTCGCGTTGATAGAAAATCCAACGCCTAGGCGCAGGTAAACAACATTTTTTACCTAGATAGATAACGTTTTGTCGCGTGGTGATTTTTTCGACCTTACCGAACGCCGGCTAAACCTAAGCTATTATAATGTTGATAATAAATTGAAATAAAACTTTACACGTGCCCGCGAGCGTTTGTTGTTGTCGTAGTACCACTAATCGCAGTGCAAACACAAAGTAGAGTACGCCGAGTGAATTTTCCCCGCGCCACAACCTGCGACGAGTCAGGTACATGCATACGGTAGTATGGAGGTTCTATCTCACTAACGATCGTTAATTATCGATAATATCGTCAATTTCCTGGAATGCGGTGTTCAGACCGCCGGTACGCACTAAGCACTATTGAGACAAAGCGCAACGCGGCGATAGGACGTGCATTTTCTTTGTAATCGTCTCGGAAAGGGGGATGATTCGTCCGCACGTTCGATCATGCTATTTTCTCCGAATTATTGCGTTCCGAAAGAGAAAAGAAAACGCTAGAACGATGTATGTGTATCTATTCAGTAATAACTTATCATGGTTGAAGAATTCGCGGCGTATGACCTTGACTTGTCGCATTCCTCAAGTAAAGTATTCGTAACGAATCGACAAAATCTTTGTTTTATTCCCGATTTCCAAATTGACCTACTTGGCTTCACTTTCGTCTTCTAAATCATCAATAGATATTCTACGTAAAAAGTCTTTAAGGTTACGTAAGCCTTTCTAGTGATCGTGTTAGGCTTCTGTAATCTGCAGAATTGAACAATGGACAGAAATTCCTTTTACCTCTAGCTAATTGTCAGATAGATCGTTGTTATTTTAATTGGCAGCTTATGAAGTTTTAAAAAATGGCAGTGTGCTAGAGGATGAGTTAAGTAGTTGTTGATGAAGGAAAGAAGGTTTTATGCTGTTGACTCAGAAAAGGAAATTATTACAAAATACGTAAGTTGAAATGCAAACGAGAGCAAACAGTGAGATTATAATGTTGGCGGGTTGAGCTACTTCTTAGTATTTGAACTAACTTTAAGATATTTTTGCAACACGTATGGCGCTTTTTATTATAAACCTTTGTATGTACACTACCGTCCATATTAGTTCGGACACCTAGTAAAATGTCCTAGTAAACTCTACTAAAAGATGCGTTTATATATAAATAACATATTTATATTACGTCCTTTATGAAGTTTATAACCAATTGTACAGGCAAACTTCCAAGAATATCGATTAGAGAATGATTAAAAACCTTTTATATTTTATGACCCAATATTTTCAGGATTTTCAGGATAATCCTCATCGGCACAAATAGGATTATTTTTGGGTCAATACTGCAGGTAATAAATTTACAATTTACTCTTTGGGGTGGGAGCAGGCCACCCGAAAGTTTATTGTGTATTGATAAATGCTTTAGTTTTTAAATAAACCTGCTTGTGCGTGTGTTAGTGTTAATAGCGTATCTTTTTGTGTGAACCTGATTAAAGTTATTAAAATGCCGAGAGGAAAACCGGCAAGTTTAGAAAAGCGCTCTGTAATTGTTGCTTTTCATCAAGAAGGTTATTCAGTGCGTCAAATTTCCGAAAAAATACATGTTAATAAATCGACTGTCATTCGGAGACATCAACGTAGAGGCAGTTTAAGAGATCGGGCACGCTCAGGTCGTAAGAGAATAACAACTCACGCCGACGATGAGTGTATAAAATTGCTGAGCAAGCGAAATAAGAGACTGACAGCACCAGAAATCGCCGCCGAAATGAATCGCGACCGTGCAAGAAGAATTTCTGTTACTACAGTGAAAAGAAGATTAAAAGCTGCAAATCTTCACGGCCGCATTGCAACAAAAAAAAACCCTACTTCGACGGGGAAACAGGCAAAAACGGCTACAGTCGGCAGAAACGCATAGAAATTAAACAGTGGATGATTGGAAAAGGGTGCTATGGACTGATGAGTCAAAGTTTGAGGTGTTCGGACAATCAAGGCGCGTTTTTGTAAGAAGAGCGAAAGGCGAAAGAATGTTGCAGGATTGTGTAGTGCCAACTGTCAAGCAAGGAAGAAATTCTGTGCTTCTGTTTGGGGTTGTTTTTCTTACGCCGGTACAGGAGACTTGAAGCGAATCGAAGGTATTTTGCGAAAAGAAGGTTATTTAGAAATACTGCAAGAAAATGCAATGCCAGCGGGGCAACGTCTAATCGGCGAAAATGTTGTATTCATGCGGAACAACGACCCCAAACACTCAGCACTGATATGTAAAAATTTCTTAAATGAAGAACAAGATAATGGCACTTTACAAATAATGACATGGCCGCCGCAAAGCCCCGATCTGAACTCCATCGAGCTGTTATGGGATGAATTGGACAGGAGGATCCGAAAAGTATGCTCTACCTCCGTAGGCCACTTATGGAACATTTTACAAGAGGAATGGACTAATATGCCATATAGAGTCCTTGAAAAACTAGTGGAGCGGATGCCTCGGATTGTGAAAGCTGTTCTTCGCGCAAAAGGGAGTTTCTTTGATGAACGGAATGTTCAAGAAGTTTTTGTTTATTTTTCGTTAGAATTACGTTTTTTTACTTTTATATTTTAATTTTAATCGCTATTAATAGCAATAAAAATTTTAAGTTTTGGAAAAATGAGTTTGAATATTTTCTCGTTTTTTTTAACATTTATTTGTGTGTCCGAACTAATATGGACGGTAGTGTATATCAATAACAACAGAAACTTATGTTAGAGAGGATTGACTAGAACCGAGATATACAGGGTGATTTATAATAGTTGTAAAAGACATTGACATTTTCAGTTCATTCAGGAAGTCATTTAAATAAGAAAATGTTCTATAAACATAGGTAGATGTCAGCCCTCTTACAGAGTTTTCCGCCGTACTTTTCAACGATTCAAAGAAACTCGTTTAGTGGTTGTTCTACGTAATAACCGAGGTAATTACGCTATAAACATGTAGAGAACGAAGAAAATTTACTCTTTCTCAAAACTTTATACGGCGAGCGCTACATCGTTAACAGTTATACCCCAACCACATTCATCGTGCCCAAGCATTGCAACTGCAAGGTTGCGGTCAGGATGTAGAGTTCTGTGTCTAATTGCTACAAAAAAAATTCGATACTTTTAATTATAATATTATGGACAGAGAAGGCACAATTTACTAAAGATGATATTAATAACACACAATTTAACGGAGAACTGCTTAAATTAGAAGTTTTACCACAACGCTATCTGACTATTCTCAATGAAATGCTTTTTGAGAACATACTCCACTTCTTGATCGTCATATAGATATGTCGACTACACTATTAGTAGAAGATCGAAAGTGGCTTTGAGAATCTGTTCTTAATTCTTCTCTGCAAGGTCAAATAAAGGTGCTAGAGGTGAAACGACGACCATTCCGAACGTCATTTGTCAGAGGTCCATTTTCTCTTCAGGTTCTACCTTGCCGTTAACGGTTTTTGTTACTTATTTTTGTTTCCGTTCAACCACAAGATTATGTAAACGGTTTGTTGTTGTAGGCAAGGTAACTACAATCAATCTACCAATAGCGTTCAAATACTAATTTTAAAAGGGCGAATTGTTTTTGTTATTTGTTACTATTAAACCGTGTTTCGTTTTTGGTACTCATTATTACTGTGCCTGCCTTATTAATTATTGTTTGTCAACTTTATCTTTATTGCATATGTACAATGCTAAGTTTAAGCTTAAGTTGAGCAGCTTTCGGTACAGATATGTTTATTTTTCAGTTTTATATGTTGTTGGTTTTATAATTTCCTAGTCATGAACCATGCCAGACAAAGTTGAGTTAATGTTGATACTTGATAGATTTGAAGAAAGCTACCAAGGGATTGAATTTAATAAACGCTGCTGTAGTAGATCTATTAGCTCAAATGCGCTTTGCACAAGGTTTATGACAATTGGTAGGGTGGACAGGACACAATTTGCAGACAGAAGTTGATAAAGTTTGGCAGAAATTAATAAGCTTCAAGCGGTTGGACAATCTTTAGTAATGCCATGACAAATAAGATTGTAATTGCAGCCAGGCGCTTCAAAAGAATTATCACCAGCGTTTAGTAATAATTCACATCGTTAAAGAAAATAAAGAAAAAGTACTGGCCCCAACGCAGATCCTCGGAGAGAACACACCGCAAGACAAGAAATATTGGAGTTAAAATTAGCAGAAATTCGTCTCTTCTTTTTTTGGTGGAATTAAAAGAAAATGTTATTAAACGCCAGAGAATATGTATCACTATTCTAGGGCACCATATGTATTATAGAACGCGGATACCCGTATTCTTTCCACGAAAAACACAACATTTGTGGAGTTCTGGAAAAAGAACCAAAGAACCGACTTGATTTCTGGTTTTGGATGGGAAAACGTATACAGAAATCAAAGGGAAGTTGGATCCAGTTTATAAGGTTTATTTGCCTTTGATGAGGGCCGGCTAGGTCGTCTCAAAAAGCGACTTTAGACGATACGATCAATACACTTCATGATATCGTGTTAGAAGTTCGCTGGGTGAAGATTAGAGAGATCGCTAATAAGCCTAAATTGAATGCGTGCAAAACGTGCTTAACGGAATATTGAGCATGAGAAAACTATCGGCGAGATGGGTCTGGCGTCTGCTGATGACTGATCAAACACGGAATCGCATAATAGCTTCAAAACGATGTTTGAACATGTTTATGCACAATATAGGTGAATTTTTGCACGCTAGAAGCCAAAACTCAGTCGGCAGAATGGATGGCTTCCCGGCGAACGTCCACTAAAGAAGGCGAGGACGATTCCATCAGCTGGAAAGTTAGGGCGACGATTTTTTAGGATTTGCAACGCGTCATCTTAAATCACTACTCATAATAGGGACAGTACGTCGGAACGATTAACGCCTAGCATAACGCCCCGGCCTACTCATCGACAATTGCGACAAATCTGGTACGAATTGGTACTCCTTCCACCATATTTACAAGATTTGGCAACAAGCAGTTCACGTTAAATAAACGTCATTGCCGAAACAGGGGTCTATGCGGAGTTCGACAAATCCCATCCATTTGGTAAGTTTGAAAAGGTTGGAACATCGCTGGATTTATTGCAAGTGTATGGAGCTAAAAGGAGATCCTGTCGGGAAATAAATTCACTAAATGCAAAAAAACAGTTGAGTTGTTTCTCTTATAATAGCATCCTCGTATTATAGAACTACCTATCTAGCTTGTTGTAATTCTTTCGTTTTTAACATTCGACAAGAACCGGAGAGCAAACCTCGATTTCCATAATCCATCAAAACTGGACGGGTGCATATTAATTTCGCTACGCGATCGATCGCAGCAACCTTGGCTAGGTAAAAATTTCCGCAAAAGAGATCGTGGGCAGTTACGTAAGCGTTCGCGGCAAACTAGTGCTGCTTCACACTTCGTTTAATCTGGCCAACTGATAAGCTCCGTTTCTTTCTTCCGTTGCAGTTGTTACGATGCTATACGACGGCTACAGCCTTTCGCCTTTGGTACCCCGGCTGGAAAGAGAGAGAGAGAAGTACGAAATGGAACAACGATCCTTGCGTGATCCAAATCGCCCGCTATTCGAATGGCTCTTAAAAGGAGACTAGATGATCCACCAAGCGTGACAATATCGTATCTGTGTATATACACTCGCACCAGAAAGTTTATTTTACCTAAAATCGCAAATAATGTATTATAGTCACAATTTTATATAAGGGAAAAATTATACGTAGGTGGTCGTAATTTTGGCGGCGGAGCTGTGATGGTTTGCGCAGTTTTATAGATACTATAGAAAAGCCTAACAAAACACATGAGTTTTGTTTGAAGGGAACCTTTAGAAACAGATGATTTCTCCAAATTAATTAATTAAATTCAGGGTTGGTGGTAATTGGGGGTACCTCAAGAACACTCTCTATGCAATTTACGTTCAATTGTAAAACGACAAATGAACTTTAAGCGAGTACTAAAACTTGGTTCAAATGTTTAATGATATCGAAATATGAATGAAATGAAGAAAATCGAGGTTTTCTGCAAGTCGTTAGTTCCAACGTGGGGCTAAGTTAAAGCGATCATTTCAAGGTATGATTCAAGCTGTTCGCAGCACATAGCATTTATTAACGCGGTGATAAAGGCAACATGTCAACATCGCGGGTACGAGCACGCGAAGATTGGATCGAACTAGAGCTACGTCCGAGATTTCCGTTATTCGGGGGATGGAAGAGGCCTTACACTCTCCACTACATCGTACCAAGCTACGCGTACCTACTTAAAACTAACAACAGCCAATACATATTAAAAATGAGATTATAGGTCGTGCGGTTTAAAGAAAATTTGATGGCGTTGGGCCAATTTGACGCCGTTGGTTTAGATAATTTAAAATATTGAAAATATTTACTTATGTAAGCAACAAAGGAGGTACCTAAGTCTCAATATGCTGAGAAATAAAGGCAGAATTCCACAAGGAATAAGTAATGTTTTTAGGGAACAAGATACGAACGTACGCTTTACTTTACAAAGCATACCGTAAAAGCTTTTAAATAGACAATTCGAGAAATAAAGAGGATTCCGCATAATTTGGCCAAAGTACGTATCAATTAATGTAAAAAAAAAATAATCAAAAATTTCGAGAGAGAGACTTCAAAATCCGGATATATTCTTACGAGCTTGCTGCTCGAGTGTACCCAGATGAACCGAATCCAACAAAAGTTATTCGTTCACGAAGCTCTTCCAAAAATATGCTCGCTTGTTTTTTCCTGGCACTCGACATATCGTAAACGTTGTTTTGGAGGATCGAAGAATGGTTAATGCTAAATGGTGCACAACAATTTGTTCGCCGGAAATCACCGATGAAACCAGGAAAAGTGATCGACAAAGTCGCTCCATCCTTCGCCAACTCCGATACAGCACGTCAAACAGTCAATTAAATGAAGGAGAAAAACATCGAGTTAATAATTTTCGCTTAATTTATCGCCTAACTACTTCCTTTTGATCCCGAATGTCAAGCAAAAAATGCGTGAATAGTGATTTTGATCACCTTAAGAGATTATTGAAGCCCTCAAGACCATCCTCAGAGTGGAGAAAATATTGCACATGCAAGAATATATAAATTCTAATGGTAGCTATTATATTAGGAGGACCTTTCTCAAAGATGTTATTCAAGCAAAAAGTTGACTGCTGCCAAATTTGATCAGCAAATAACAAGCAAGGGAGTCATGCTCTACAACGTTCTAGATCATTCGATATGTTTTACACATATGTCACAAAAACCTTACTTTCCGCCGCCAGTGTATCTAAACGTTCTTGCTGCCCTACTCTCCAGTTCGCCGTAAGTATGATGAAGTGTAGCGAAAAAATCGCTGCACACGATCGAACCAGATCGAAATACCTAAATTACTGTCATTATTATATGGCAGTAAGCCAGTGTATTGCCTATATAAGAACGACCCACGTATAGGAACGTTTGCGCTTGGAGAAACAGCTCTTAATCTATCACGGACACCTCTTTAACAATGCTCTGTTATTAGGCGACCGTATATAACAATCTAGGGTTACAAAATTGAATAATAATGCATCCTATTGGTGATATTAGTCTTCCTCGCGTTTTACAAGCAGGTCTCAGATTCTATCTTTCCTACCTTTTAAATTTGATAAATTAATGCTTATTGTCGATGTGATTCGGATATTTTTACGATCTTCGTATTCTTCTACGAATTCAGAAAGTTGTACCAAGTTGTCATATTTAATGGATTTCTTTAAATGTGGTGGCTAATTATAATTTCAGGAGGCTCTTAGTCTATAAATGGCGCGTGAAAAGTCCGAATAATGATTGAGATTGTATCGGACTCAACAGAAGGAGCTGCCGCTTGACTCTGCTTAGATTTTAATTCGCAACAGCCCATTTTATCAGTGGGCTAGCGAGACGTAAGTAAGATTTAAAAGCGAGGAAAAAACAATTATCATGATACTTCGTAATGTGCTTAGATCATGTGTTTGGATGTTGATTCCAATATAATTTTGGGAAAAAGAAAAATCCGTTGGAGACTCTGAGGTTATTGTGGAATGCTGATTTGTCCAAGTTTGTTAATTAATAGATTGCTGCTTAACATAAAAAAAGACAAGCTTATTTCGCTTCTAATTTTTATTTGGCATGCCATGGCTATAATTTGTCGCTCCTACTTATACCAATCTGCGGTATCGAGCCAAAAACGTTACTTTATAGTTGTCTGGTGCTCTGTTTGTTTAACCATTATTCCTCTATTTAGAGATAATACGTGGATGGTTCAGAAATAGGGAAAAAGATAGGGACTTATTTTATCCCAAATAATTTTGGTTTGGCACAATATCCAATTGTCGATTGTCGATGAAGCCTTCCTATTGAAATTTTAGTTATGCCGCTCGAGTGCAGCGATGTTGTGCGGACAACCATTGAGCAGTTTATTTTTGAAAAGTTGTCACCGTTGCTGGCCAAAGAAAGGCAAATGTCTTACCTTGTTATTCTAGTATCTCATTGTTAACAGGATGGTCAAAGGGTTTGTTTTTCCTCTGCTTTTGAATCGATTCTGAACTGTTCAAAAGGGTTCACCAATATAAAGCATGGTGTAGCTCTACACTGGCTATTTTGAATCAGTTCAACTGTAGTATGTATCACTAAAGACTATTTTTATATCTCGACTGCCGCATTTTTTTACATTAATCAAATCCTTAAGAGACATTTAACAGCATTTAATCATCTTAAATCCATCCAAATGTAACCTTTCACCTACGCCACCATGGTTTCTCGAAATCACCAGCTATTCTGCCCATATCACACGCCATCATGACAACAATATGTAATTGCATCGACGATCGATCGAAGCGATCGTTTTCGCTATAGCCAACCATTTCGCGGAATGGCAAAACAATTACCGACTTGCTTCGTTTCGAACACAACAACGTTCGGAGGCTTAAACTATTAAATCACATAAATAGGTTAGACGCATTTATCAACGGTAAATCGCATTATCTAATCTTTCACGGAGTCGCGCTGCTGTACCAGCGCTCTGATGCAATTAATTCCTTCATTTTGTAACGTGACGTGGGGAGACATGTATGTAAAATCGCGTTTGCTGAAAAAGAAAAGACGGAATGGAACGGATGAGGGATTACTCTCGCCTAGGGTCCGCCGGCCATGAGTAATTTGCTGGGTGTACGTAATATGTGTATTTTATTTGTTGCTTGTTTAAAATGAATTTCGTTGAATACGAAGCAATTAATCCAGTATAGGTAACGGAGATTTTGAATGCTTGATCAGCGTTGGTGAGGGCAATAACTGTCAACAACGACGAATGTTCATTATCTGCGGATGAATTTAACATTTCCAAGGTGTAGCTGAAAATATTACTACTGGTTTCATACTAATTCAGCTTGCGGAGGACACCTTTAGTTTAAGAGTGTTTTACAATGAAGTCGTCAATGTTGTTATCTCATTAAAGTAACTTCGACTGTAAAGTAATCAATCTAAGCTTCCAAACTGATAGTTTCCCAACAGAATGGAAACTTTCAGTTGTTATTTCCTTGCATGAAAAAGTTAATGTAAATGATTCCTCAAACTACAGGCCAATTTCCACTCTACACACTCTGTCTAAGATTTTTGAAATACTAAAGATTAAGTTATTTCCTTCTTCGAAAAATAATTGCTTTTTTGTCGCAATCAGCTTCTGGTTTTAGGATGGCAAATGGAGCCATACGCGTCATTTTCTATTTTGTGAGAGAGTACTGCGTTGGTATCTTCTGTGATATAAGCAAGACTTTTCGATCGTGTTGAATACATCTTGTTAAGAAAAAGTTTTATAATTTTTAAAACTTAATTATAAGATACATTAAATCTTATTTAGCAAATAGGCAATCAGTAGTTGAAATAAGTAGGATTACCTTAGAGAAACTTATCGATTAACTCCGGGTGCCGCAAGGCTCTATATTGTGCCCTTTGACGTTTTTAATTTACGTTAATGCCAGTTGATAAATGCATTTTTTCGTGGATGATACTGCCGTATTAATTAAATCAATGTTATTATATGGAAAAAATGTTGCGGAAAGAGTTAGCTTGACGTATGATACGGTAGATTCTTGGCTTTCCTCAAACAAGTTGATTTTAACTGACAAAGCACATTAAACAACTTAGAATCAGTTGAATACTTGGAGCTTTTCCTATAACCTGGACTGGGAATCATATCGAATGGGTATGTTGTAAACTTGCAAAAATATTATTTCTTATCATGTTCAGCATGGGAAAATATCTTAAAATCAGTTTATTTTGTCTTTTTTGCACTCTTTTGTCCAATAGAACTTTGATATGAGGCTACTCAAACCCAACAGTATTTGATTTACAGAGGGTAGGTATACGCGTCTAAGTACTGTGAACTATTTATAAAATTTTAAAATTTAATTTTCCCCTGTTACATTTTGGATCTCTTATGCAAGTAAAAAATAATATCAGCGATTATCCTACAAAGGCTGCATTTCAAAAGAAACAAAAATTAAATAAGCATTAAACATATACGCCTTTTTGTTAGGACCACACAAAAATTACTTGCTATCAACGGCTACAATTTTACAATACTCTTCCTCATGATGTCAAAGACTTAAGTACTAAATCATTTGAAAGCCCCATAAAAAACATTATTAGAAGTTATTTTCTGCAAAAGCTGATTATTTTCGTTAGTTTAACTAGATGCACCTCTGCACCATATTTATATATAGTTAAATAGACACAAAGCATTATTAGTAATTTATACATTGGAAAATATATGTTATTTTTCTGTTAAATGCTACCTTATGTTATCAATTACAAACAGAAGCTGCAGAATAATGTTTAACATATACAGTGTGTCGATAAAACTAGCTACAAGACAGCTATAATCCCATTTTTGCCCAACAAAAATGAATCCTCTATTATTTTGCAAGTGTATCTGGCGAGCGTGGGTCATTTCCTTACTGGTAATAAGATACATGATGACCCTTGTTAACCAACTAGCAAACCCCCTCGTTATATTTAAACCTACCGTATCCAATCATCATCAACACCTGAATTCTCTCTTTTTTACTCGAAGGACCGATTTTAATTTGCAACATCTCTGCTAAATGCCAAACGGCAATTAATTTAATAAAACCCCAAAAAATGTATTTCAGTCAAAAAAATAAATGCCGAATCAATTCCAGACTCAACATTATTTCAATAATTTTGTTGTTCTGATACGTATCAGTGTTGTTATGTTATTTTCAAGATTGTTTGTAACGCCACGCACTTCGTCATATTGTACCCCGTATAATTCTTACGGATGAAGCAACATTAATAACACTCGCAACAGTCGAAAATAGTTTTCGGCACAATTCGATAAACGTGTGGTGTGGTATGGTGGATAGTTATTCTATTGGGCCGTTAATTTTGAAGGATCGCCTAATTTTTTTATGAAATGGATTACAAAGGCTGCTACAAGGTGTTCCATGTTCCAAATATCAGAATATAAATGTATTGTCAGCATAACGGAGCTCTTGCACATTGCGCTGGTCAGCGCAAGTAACATTTCGACAACCGATTTCCAGTGCTTTGGCTTGGTCGCAATGGTCCTATTAGTTGGCCTCCAGAGATCTCTAAATTCTTTAATTAATTCTCTAATCTCAGACCACTAGACTATTGTTTATGGGGCCGGTTCAAAAATGAAGTTTAAAAGGTAAAAGTCGACACTCGGGATGCACTGTTTCGAAGTATTAGAAATACTGCAGCCGATATTAAAGAAAGACATGAAGCAATCAGAAAGGCAACAGGCACCTTTCGTAGATGAAGTATTTTTAATAAAGTCCAAACCGTCAAATAAAACTAAAGCAACGTTGCTCTAACACAACCGGAAGATAAAAGCAACCGTATATTGGTCAAAACGAGAACATTCTATAGAATCTAGCAAATAATAAGGATAATAATGTAACAAATTTAATTTTCAAAAATTTATTTTGCATTGTTTTCGTTGGTGCTTTCTTGTACAATATGTTGTATAAAATACAAATCGTGTCGCCTGAAAAAAAATAATTCGAAAAGTCATTAAAGCAATTAATTGTTTAATTTTGGTTTTAAAACCATTAAATCCCAGCAAAAGAAATATTCTCGGCTAATTATACCGTTCAATAACAACATAATTAGTCATGCAAAATTTAATTATATACATTTTTTTTTGATTTATGGTACTGAAAGCTATCTTAATTACGAGTATATTTCTTGCGTTCAGAAATTACCCACCTATCTACAGGAAAATGTGCGAAAGACCTTGGATGCACCTACAGGTAGGCGATTTTGCAACGTAGACCATACAACACCACGCAAATGATGCACTTTCGTACGAATTCGAATTATTCTGTTAAAAAACGATGATAGTGTCGCAATAGAGACAGCTGTCGAAATATGAGCTACGACGTTAATTTTTTTTCGCGTGGTGTCCACGATGCGGCGACGTGAGCGCTGAATTATTTAAAAATGAACCAGGCGACTTGCGAAAAGAATCGAAAACTATAAAAAAAAAATCATCATCTTACGAAAAGGCACGTGAAGCGAAGGTGGAAAACGAGTGAACGATGGTTGGACGCATATCTAAGTAATGCAGTTGCACCTTTGATAAAGGCATTGTTATCAATGCGCGATTGCGTACGCCTTCTACTCTGATAAGTGCGTCAAGCAAGAATTTTCTGCGTTTTTTTTTTACATTTATTTTGGTAGGTAAATTTAAATTGACCTTTAGAAATTAGAATCTGGCAGGAGTAGATTCTAATGTCTGAAGCAGATGTATAAATAAAGTAACGTTAGCTTTATTTGCCTTTTCTCTTCCCACAATCTAGAAGATAACATTTACGATGGTTGAAATAATTTCATCCTTCAATCTAGTCTGCTAAGGAAGGTGTGAAGGTGACTGCTTTTCAAAGATGAATGGTTGCCAGCATCCTTTTTATATATTCTTCAGTAGCTGGCATTTTATTCTTGATTTATCCGTGTTATCTTCATGGTCTTTAGTGTTGCCTAAAATATTTAAGAGAGCTTTATCAGCTTCAGAAAATAATTTTTGAAAAACTTTCGCGTAACTTGGATAGAATAGAGATATTTGATATTACTATTGTCAACATTTTAGACTATAACCGTTACAATTTAGTGATTTCTTGACCTCCTATGCTGTGGTGAAGATGGCGTGTTTCAGTATTCTAGTCCCATAATGTTTGGCAAAAATCGTTCATCTTGTTTGCTAACTGCAAAAAACAGGATCTGGTTTCATCATTGTTAATTAATCAAAATTTGGATATAATCTAACAGTTTTGGGAAAATGGAATCATTTCTCAACAAATTAATGTGTTAGCATGTCGTTCTAACAGGTTTTCTAAGTTAGAATTCAAATGCAAGTTGCTCTCTTAGACGTTGTTGTAGACTGTTCTCCAAAGTTAAACCGGCTTTGTGAAGATCGAGTACAAGTAGAGAGTGGTCATATTAGATAAATCAACTATTTTGTCGACTACGATTTCCTTTATTCAAAGATTAAATATATGGCTTAATGCTTTGTGTTACAAGTGCTTTTTTTGCGATTTTAAGATTTCCCAGCATGTGCTCTGACGAATTGTAAGTAAATATATTTCGACAATTACTTTTCATTTCACTCATCACAAGTATAACCTTAAAATGCAGCCAGTAATGCAATATCAATCACCCAACATATGGTTGTGTATCTTAAGGCTCAATGAAGGATATAGCTTGAGAAATGGCCAAGTTACAAAGAAAGCAGATGCTTGGTTTTTATATTCTTCTAATTTTCGTTATAGATGCCCACAAGTAAACAAAACAATGAGGAAGAGGCTCATCCCCAAACTGCAATAGCCGCAACAGAAAAGCTCGCAGCTTTTTTAATTCTTACTTAAAACTTTGTAATAACCACAACCTCGCTTCCAAAAAATATGGACTCTTTTCAATGAAGCTCGGGTTAGTTCTTCTAGACAGAATAGAAGTATTCCTCATTGGATAACGGTTAGTGCAAGAATCTTTAGTTGAACAAATAGTTAATGGCAAAATTCACAAGGTTTTACTCTCATTGTGCATCGACGGGGTTGTTTCTGCATCAAAAAAGTAGATGAAATGTATTTACTTATTTTACTTGTTATAAATTATTGCTTGCCATCTGAAAAATCATCTTTTCTGATATTTTTGGTATTCCGCCAAGTCACTAAATTGGACTTAAAATCAACAGAAATGGTGAACTGGTGTAATTTCGTTAGATCTGGCGACACTGTTATGCACCGCCGATCGGCGGTCGCCACTAACATTGACTTCCCTCATTTAGCGCAAATCAAAGGCGAGGTGGATGCTACTTATGGGGACCCCGCAGCATCATTTGCTACAGTGAAATTGTTTGGCAGCTGAATATTGTGAATCTACCAGGTTGGTTGTCGATGAACCTTCGGAATGGTTAAAAACCGCAATCACTGTATATAATATCGGAAAGTTCAAGGCGATCGTTAAATTGAGCTTCGAGAGACAGCAGAAGCTGTGGACATGCGTTTATCATACATTGACTGAAGATTTGGGCATGAAGAAGCTAACCCTGGTGGTTTGGTGCCTTGCTTACTTACTCAGGAACGCATTCAAATGAACACTTTCAGGGACCTGTTGGCGCAGTTTAAACGAAATAAATCGGAGTTTTAGCGTCAGCTATAAACTGTAAATGATACTAGAACACACCAGCATAGCTCTGAAGCCAAGCCACAGTTGAAACAGTGAATTGCGAAGGGCGTGATCGGTTCTGAAAAACAGAAAAAGGTCGCATTTAAAGAAAGAAAATGCTTTGTTCCACGATCCAAGATCTTTAACGACTTTTTTTGCTTCCTAGCATAAAGAATTCCGATGTCACGGTATGCTGGATTGTATAAAACGTGTGTATAAAGCACACACACACACACACGCATAAATAAACGTTGTACATACATCCATACATATATATACATGTATATATATTGTACACTTTCTAGATGTAACAGAAACCAGGTCATCGAATGAAAGCGAAAACATTAGACATTCTCACAGAACCACTAACTGGCACGCCGTAGCCATTTGAATACAAAAGACATACAAGAATATACTTTCGTTGCTAAGGCATATCGCGCTGCTATTGCTGTGACTTCGACAAATTAATGCTCTGAACTAAATAGATCTACGGTCGTCCACGTTTATATTTTTCTTTCCTGTTCCGAACGGCACAAGTACAATAGACAAAGAATAAATTAGACGAAGTTAGGAGTTAGCAGTGATGCCTTTTGATGCGTGCAGAAGTTAAAATTAATTATGGAACTGGTATATGACGCGCGAATGTAAAAAAAATATTCTAGTGTTAGTAGCGAAGTTTATGCAATCGTCGGAGATGCATTTCTTATAGATTCAAATGGGTATAATAACGTAGGTTTTGCAATTTTTGTTTGGATTTGCAAGAAGAGCTGCCGTTATCCAAAGATGGAGACTGCGCGTTTACTATTTTTGGAATATATAAAGCCGAAATGCTAAGAATGAGCAAGTTATATAAAACAGCAATCATTGAGCAAGAACATTATCTGAATTTCTTCTAAAATAGGAGGTGAAATAATTGTAGGAAATGATTGATCGGCAACTCCATGGCAAGCACATTTAATAGTAAACTTAGTTTTTTATGCTATCAAATACGAAGTGAAGTTTGGGGTTGCTATGCAATTAAAGGAAATTGATATAATTCCAAATAGGAATTGCATCCTAGTTGCTAATATGCTAATACGGCAAACAGAAAATCTACGGCCGATCATTTAGGAAGATCTTCATGACTAACTGGTAGGGTTTCGTAGTCGATTTCATCATTGGTTCGTTTTTCTTTTCGAGAAAATACAGAATGACGACCCCGTAACTATGTATAACTATTACTGGTAAACGACACTTGCAAATGTTAAGAGATTGTACAATTCCATGCATTGCAAAACGGGGACGCAATTAAAAACAACAACAGTGTTTCTGCAAGATGAAAAACCTCAGCACATTCACGGACTAGTTAAAGCCTTGTTAACTGTTTCCAAGATCGTGTAACTATCGCGAATATAAGCAGACATTTTGAAAATTCCCGGCCTCCAATTAAAAGAGAGCTTTAGAGCGCAAATTGGTGCAATTCAACGCAATATGTTGTGTAAGGCGATGTAAAAAGTTGGTACTTTTATGCCACCAAAATGGAGGTCGTATTGGACAGTTGTGGTAAACAGTGTTGGACATGGTGCTTTGCCATTCAAAAAAGAAGGTTTCGATTGATTTTTATTGGCTTAATTTGTTGAAGTTGTAGGATAAGAAATATCTCCTTTATTTCATGATAGCCTTGTATATAATTTTCCACGATAGTTTACCTTTCTTTCTATTACGCTAATGTTCTTAATGTGGACCGCTTTACGGTACCATAGCGTAGTGTAGCTTTTGTTGACGAGGTTTCCTTAAGTTTCCCATTGCTGCGGTCCACATATATTAAAATATTTCTTGTACATCACTGTATGCAGAGTCTCTGCCTAATGCATAAGGAGCAGATAATTGATTTGCGGAACAATTTAGAGAAAAAACGCTCTAATCCAATACTTTTCTCCTACCAATGAAGATACATATCAGTAGAAAACTACATGCAGAGTTGGTTTTCTTGCCCGTTGTTGGTGTTTGAGAAAGCTGACACTAACAAGGAAGAGCTGCATGTCTACATATAAGAAAATATAGGACAAAACTTAAGGGTCAGGAAAATTTCGAAAATGTACGAAACTGACTTCTTTCACAGCGATACAACAAAGATCTGCCGCCTGCTTGCTAGTTCAGAAATGAGACATATAAGAGACTTTTTACGGAGATTCAATGGAACATTGTGTAAATGCAAATCTAGCAGTGGCGATCACGTTATCCCTTCTACCTGTCTACATGTCGAAAACGTGGCGTTGCTTATCACGGTCCAGAAAGGTTTACATTGTAAATCTTGATCCTGCTCCTACCAATGCATTACTTATTTGATCTCCAGTTTGCGGACAGAAACATCGATTTTCACCTATTTACTAACAACATTCAAGTATTATCAGCCGACCGATAACGTTGAACTTGTTTCCATGCCAACGCTGAAGACTATTCAAAATGGACCTTCGCATGGTTGCGGGGATTCTAAATGTTCCAAAGAAGCCTGTAACGAAAGGATTGCCAAACCGGAGGATAAACAGCGAAGCACTCCTTCTGCAAGTACCCAGCTGGCATCAATAAGAAGGACCATGCTATAACATAATTTCCTGTATACGTTAGAAATGCAACATATCTTAAGTTGTCATTATTTTTGTACGAAGAAAACACTGAAAAATGAAATATTTTCCACGATATAGAGCAGGAAAAGTTGGAAAATCTTACAAGAGTAGTATTAAGCAGTAGCAATATCGAAACACTATAAAAGTTAACTTAGCAAATCATTTAATTTCCAAACGATTATCCAAAGTTTCAACTCTCATTTTCATCTCAATACGAAGATGGTCTGGGCCGACAAAAGCCGTACTGCGCCGTAGAAAACTTCCGGGTTATAACGACAATTACCTTCAATCGCCTACGATGAATCACCAGAAACAATCAGCAGTTTTCTAGTGGAACCGTTAGAAATTCACGCGCTTTATTATTTATTATAAACCGTAATAATCGGATTATTTCTGCCCGAAGCTTTTTCCCCGCGTACTTTTTTACCGTTTTGCAATATAGCGCGCCGTTTATAAATAGTCAGCTTATTGAAGGTAGAATTTTTATTATCATTATTTATTGCAAAACGTTTTAAAATTAATCTCGCTCGGGCCATTGATCAGACGCGAACTGTGGATGTATTAAGAGTTTAAAACCTTTATTTGTAGAAGCGATATGATTGACTCTATTCCTATTGGTTTATTTAATAAGAGTTCACGTATGAATAACTGTAAGCGTAGGCTGAAATGGGATGATTGACAAATTTTGATAGAATTGTTTAAATTCTTGTGGTTTGGCATAATTCTCAGGCTTTTTTTATTAGCATTAAATATGTAGAAAAGTGTGCCCCCAGCTGCAAGATGTCTGAATTGTTAAGGCAGCTTTAGAGGCATAATATTACTAAGTAAAGTTTAGCTGTTTTTAGTATGTTAAATGGCAGACCTGCATATTATCGCAAAAAAATTAAAATCCTCGAGAAAGTAGTTTCAAGTAATCAAGCAATTGTAGAATTATCGACACTACAGTAACGTTTTTGTTTTGCAACGAATATTATCAAATACTGGATTAACACCAAAGCAATTCTGGATTTACAAGCTTTATATTCATGATTTGAGTTTTAGAAAGACTCACTATATTCGGCTTGAAATTGTCACATCTTGAGAATCTCAAGAAATCGATTCTTGAATCAGTTATCAATTGTTTATTCTTCTTACAAAAGCGATTCCATTTCAAGTCATTGATTGTAAACTTCAGAAATATTTATTTCTGGAGATGTACATACCTTTGATTATCTCGAAACAACTGTCCCGAATTAATTAATTAAACTTGTGTGGTGCGGAGTATGTCGCTATTACCCCACGATCCTTTTAATAATCTCTATTTAGTCTCAATTTAAATGGAAGCTCTGATGATAATTGGCTGGCAAAATAAAAGCGAAAACCAGGCTGCGATACGACCTCGAACGAATCGTACCCGCCGAGATATAATTTTTGCCGAAACTCCAACCACCTGAACGCAGCAAGCCGCAACCTTAATACCAAAGCGCTGACCGGCTCAACCGAACCAGAGATAATCCCCCATCTATTACAAAACTGCCGTGCGGCTCCTAATTGTTATGCCTGCTACGATGTTAAATAGTAAATTCACATCAATTAAGGCCTTTTACATAACCGAGCGGTAACTAGAGCATGCATTCGCGAGGCTCGATGTAGCGCAGCAGGCTCTCTGCTGCGGTAGGTAGAACACGCTATTAAAGGTACAATCTGTCTCTCTAACAATTCGCTGGTTGTATGTACACTAGCCGTCGTCGAAATTGCATCGCTTGCAGGAGGAAATCGGAAACATGGGAGTTTGTTTTAAATCCAAAAATTCAGTTTAATTTAATGGTTTTGATCGGAAAGATTTAAAAAAGTCCGTTATTTTATTTTTGTACAGTTCATTGCTGGAAAATCAAAACTGGATTTTTCTAAATAAATGCAAAGCTGTCGCATTTTCGTAAATGACTTAAATAATGCATATTAGCTATTCGCTTTAACCGGAACTCTTAAAAGGGACATCGCAACAACAAACCTAAAATAAAATTGATGCGATCAAAGATATCCACAGAGGCACTGCAGTGATTTTGTGTCAAAACATTCGTGAAAGATATACCCTAGTAGCCCAAGCACAACGTTGGCTCACGGATCACTTGGCTCAACGTTGGCAGCAATGTCGGCATTGGCTCACAACGTTCTCGCATACTTGGATTGGTGCATAGGGATGCCCCTATCTCACAGTAAGTCACATGCCGATCTTTTTCAAATCGTGTTGCGCACAGCATCGATTTTGGTCGAATTCACGAAATGCATCACTGACGGAAGCACGACCATGAAGAATCCCTGCAGACCAGTTGTAAAATATCTTTTTTTATGGTGCTTCAATACCATTTGTAAAACGCAAGACGCTATCCTCGTAACAATGATGACGGGCCTGGCGCAGATTTTATTATCTATCTCCTTTGATTAAGAGCAATACGGCAGCTGATAACTTAGAGTGGGAAAAAGGATGTAGAAACAGACATTATGGAAACCTACTAACTCACTTGCTTTATTACCTATTGCGTGCATATTTTACGAAGAAATTGTTCGCAGATTCAAGGACACGCTGTATATAGAAGCCTCATACGCGTACTGGAAATATACATACCTAATCCTGGACGTATATTTGTTGTCAGTCAGGTCGCGTAAGATATTGGTCTAATGCATGTAAATTAATGTGCATACGTTACGGGAATATGCTCTAGAACGGTAGCTTCACATTGCAAATGAGATTCTTGTTTGTCACTTTATGATGATTGTCTCGTTGTATATATATATATATGGGAACGTCAGATCGGATAGATAATCTCGATTCGTAAAATATTGCAGAACTCGAATAGCACGTATGCTTGCTTCGTTAATAAATCTTATAAGACATGAGTATTGTAGTTTGTTTTCTTATATTTTTGTGCTCTTTTAATTAGATTTTTACCAGTAAATTATGGAATTTTAACAGGTAAATTAAAGACAATCTTTGAACAGGTAGGAATTTAGCTGCCTGATTGGCATCTGTTGGCTTCCTATTTCCAATGCTTCTTTGTTTGGAGACGGAGAGCTATAGGTTCCCGTCGTGTTTGAAAATATTTGGCTGGTTGTGCGATCGAAGTTTTTTGGTTTTATAATTTGGACCTGTTCGCATATATTTAACCAGACAACATGTTTTAGTCCTATTTGATAACTTTGATTAGATAATAGCCAACCAATAGAGAGCATTCGCAGTAATCTGAGATTTCCTGTGCTTATTTTTGCTATCTTTCATGCGCCAAATATGAGTCCTTTCATAATCAAACCAGGTCCGTATGTGTAATCCTTAGTAGCTTTTAATGTTGCTTAAGTGTTGCTTCAGTGTCTCGAGATTCTTCATTGTGCATAAGCATAAAGCAGAAATCTCTGCTTGAAATACGTTAGGGAGGAATTCCGCAAGCATTTCTAAGTAGTACTGCATTTATGGATTTATCGAAAATAGACCGTGGGCATCATCAGGTCTTCTTGCACAAATTGGAAGTAATGACACGTGAGTTTGGAATTGCTTGAATCTTACTTAACAAGCCTTTACAAGAAGCCTTAACAAGCCTTAACAGCCTTAAGAAGCCTTAACAAGAGCTCATTAACAACTTGGTAGTTTCTTATACTGATCACACCTCACACATTTTCGAGAGAAAATCTGTGAAAACAACTTAAAGCTAAATGCAAACAAGACAAATGTTCTACATTTTAAAAAAGCACCGGAAGAGGTAGTAATCCAGTGTCGTGAAGAGTTATCTTCTTGTGTGGACCATACGTGCTTTCTTGGTCTGGTGACAATGTCCTATCTTGTTGATTCCATATTCAGGATGTCGCTGCAAAATTAGGTAGTTTTGTTTCAGCCTGGGTTTTCACGAGATGTGAGTACTTACTTTGCCGTCCATGTATTGCAAATTACATGATGATGTATTGCATCTAAAGGAGTTTCAGAGAGCGCCTAAGAACCTAGACCGTAAGGAAAATTGCGTATCCATTATCCAATATTAAACCTATCCCCACCAATATAGAATCTTTCGACAGGTCTCCAAGAATTCTTCAACTTGTAACTTTGGAGTCTCTGGCATTCTCATTAAGCAACATAATCTTTCACTCATTTTTTCATGCAATTCTGTGATCTTTTCTATTGAGCTGTCGTTTCCTATTCCTTAATTGTTTCCTTTGGGACTTTTCCAATTATTCTCCGTGTATTCATTAACGATATCCTTCTGATTCCCAAAACACCGTAACATCAGTTCTCCAGATGAAGACTGCGTTCTTGCGTTTTTCGTTGGCAGAGACCAATTATGAACCCTTGTCTCATCACCCGTTACAATTTTGAAAAAAAGATCTTTGTCGCTAACCAGTGTCGCCAGATTATCTTTTATATTGACGATTTCTCATTGGTTTGATCAGTACGGTCAGACTTTTAATAGACTTATATGATGTTGTAGACTTCCGCGGTCGTCGTTTCCTTTCTCGAATAGATTTCCCAATAGACGATAGATACTTAAATGGAAACCGTAACTCTTTGTTTCTGATCAGAGAATCTAACCTGATTCACAAATTAGAAGTTTTGGTGAAGACAATTTGGCGATATTGGCGCCAGTTGTTTATTTAACATGTAGGCTTAGCGAAAATTTCTAAAGGAAAGAGCTCGTTTTCTTTTAATTTTAACCATGCTATACATATGACATGTTTTTTTTTTCGCCAGGAAATGTATTTGATTATTAGTTTGCATCGCATCGAAACTATTAAAAACAAAACATTCTCCTTTGCTTGCATTCAATCCTCCTTCAACCGTGAATACGACCACGCTATTTCCACGATTGTGCGACGATTGTGAACAGTGCCTGAGGTAACACGGCGATTTGTAGCCGAATAACGGTACCCAACGCTATTCTCCATATATCCGAATAGTGTTTCTCCCGTATAATCTAAAGATGCAACCTTACGTAAGTATACACGTAACGTAACTATACCTTACTTCGCTCGTAGGTATATCTGTTATGCGCGCTAGTACAGAGATATTCACGAAAGATGTCGGGATTGTCGTTTGTTCGTTGTTTTTCGATTTCTAGAGTATGCATCAACCGCGTAGAACGTATATTCGTAGATGTAGATGTTGAGCGTTGATTCTGCCGTTCCCCTCTCGCTGGTGTAGTCCTTAAATCAGAATCCTCGATCAGCCCACCGCGATCAAGATGCCGTGAGCGTTATGCTTTTGTGGAAGAATTGTTTCCAATGATATATGCATGGGTATGATGTACAGCTCTGTTTGTAATTATTCAGCTGGTTCTTATGAGTTCGTTTCTTTTTATGGTGCTTGCGCAAATTGTGCTTTTTTTGTAGCTTCTAGATGTTTTCTTAGCACTCTTGATTAATAGAACTTCCTGTATATTGTACGTCCTTTGTGTAGCCCTTTTAAATACGAGGCGCTTGGCAAGAATAAAACATTTTTATATGTAAAATTCAATTTTATTTTTCAAAATTTTTTCCTTTGCGGTCGAAACTTAATCTAACGTTTTCATTTCGTCGCTTGACTCAAGTCTCTCTCCACCGACCCATTTTTCCTTATACGGTGGGCGGAGAAGCAACTCGTATCCTAATCCATGGAACTTTACCACGGCAACGATACGCGTGCATTGTTTTGATGAAACAGAATTTTCTTCTTCGTTAAGTGCGGATGCTAAGAGCGTAGCTGAAACGATCCAATAAGTTGGCATAATATTTACCATTAATCGTTTTGTCTTTTCCATGACAATCAACGAAGGTTATAACGCGTATATCCCAAAACACTGTGGCCATGATCTTGTTAGCCAATCTTCTTCTAGCCTTCTTTGTGTCGGTTGGCCAAGAGAACTCTTTTAGATTCCTCTTTGGTCGGTACTATGCCAAAATGAATTGTTATTTCGTCAACAGTAACGAATTGATGCCAAGAATCATTCGGATCGCGCTTTAACATCACCAAACATTCCTTTGAAGTTGATACATGCTTGTTTATGGTTAATTGTGAACCCATTTTGTGGCAGTGGATATGTTCGCAAACTTCTTAAGATAATGCATGCGAATATGACCTGTCAGAAGCACCAGCTGAAATCGCCCGTGAAATGTAAAGGTTTCAGTGGGCAACTGCTTATGCACCTCCACATATTCAATAGGCTTATTAAAGGTTTTCTTCTAACAACAAAAAAACAACAAGGAACGATACATTCTTTTCTATCCTTTGATTTCGCCAGAAATTAACCTAACGCACAGAGTGCTGCTTTACTGCCTTTTAGGCATTTTATATGTGGTTCTTCATTTGTTGTATTGTTTTTTTTTTTGCCCAAATTGGACATGTCATTTACACACATTCGTGGTTGTTAGAAGTGGATTATGATCAACATTTTCGAATGTGTTGAGGGCGTTGATCGTTTCTCCCAGAACCACACAGGCTCTGCAGAAATAACAATACCAAATATTGTCCGTTAAAGTGCCATTATTTGTAATGTTCAAAAAATGTTCTCTAGGAGATGACAAGTGATTAATCATGTCGAGTTTGCATAAGTTCGTCGACTGTTGCTAGAACAACATGGTTGCAGTTTTGCCTGTACCATCAATAGATACGACCAAGTCCATTACAAAACAAAATATAAAGAAAAACGAAGTTTATCTATTTCGTTTTAAGCATAATTAATGTTTGGAACTTTAATATGATGCAATGGAATGTCTTGCAAGCTT
The DNA here is from genome assembly GCA_902654985.2 of Oryctes borbonicus. Lineage (NCBI taxonomy): Eukaryota > Metazoa > Arthropoda > Insecta > Coleoptera > Scarabaeidae > Oryctes > Oryctes borbonicus. The sequence continues at coordinate 4,167,832 of LR736869.1, read as the reverse complement.
AACTAATCTGATTAAAAGTGTCTTGTCAACCGACAATCCACTTTTAATTATTTTAGTCAAGTCTAGATTCAGGGAAATATTCACTTTCCTGAAAAATTAATTTGGTATTTCAAACTAAAAGATAGCCAATTCACTCACTAGATTTGGCACTCCTTATATTGATTCCTTCCTAAGCTCCTCGCTTTTTCAGGGTAATACATCACCTTTCTGTATAAAATTACTAAAGCTCCCTTTTTAACTACAGCGAAATATAAGAGGACAACTAAGGCTACAAAGAGAACAATAAAAAGCTTTTGTTGCTTCATAGATTACATCATTTTTTTCTTGTTAAAATTACAGTTTCGAAACAGTTTTATATACTTTAACATACCATCAGTCATAATATTTACATAAAGCTGAACTTAACTACTAATTAACATTCGTTTTTAGCATTGCACCTTACATTCAAACTTATCAAGAAGACGAAATCGTAGGAGAAGCGCTATAAGAAAAACTATCAGCCATTTTACCACATCTGCTCTAATTCCTGCCATTTCGTAGGCCTAGCGGCAGCAGGTGGAACAGCAGATGTAACGAGACCACATAAAAAAATTACATATTTCAAACGACTTGCACGAAACTGAAAAAAGACAGGAAAAGATAATAGTTTATACGTTCCATAAAATTAGGTAGCTTCGGAATATATTAACGCGATCAAAATGAACGTGTGAAATAAGATCGTCCATTTTCGGATCGATTAGGTAGAAGTAAGAGAAAAAAAACAACGCCGGATCGTTAGGCGTGCTACTACGCACGAAAGGTACCAAAATGGCCATAAATTGGCTTAGGAACGAGGTGCTCCTAAAGATGAAATAAATTAGTTCTCTAACGAGAGTGTGTTTTTGAGAGGTTAATGACTCGTTAGAGTATACCGTGCGTCTCAAATGAAAGGGTCACCAATTAAAGTATTATTTTGAAGAATAATTTTCAATTGAGCTGCGATGTCCTCTGAACAGCATTGTAAAGAAAGGCAATGCATTTCAGGCTCGAAGACGCCCTCTAAAACTCCCAGTGAAATCAAATCAATGGCGGTAAATAAAAATGCAATACTAAAAGATATAAATAACATACATTGTATACAAAGAAAATTATTTAATTTATGGCGAACAATAACACATTAAAGGTTCATCAACATAGTTTTTTGCAAATCTTAAAATCCCTAATCACCTCGATTGCAGATGGGAGACTATTGAATGCAGACAAGCAGCAGTACCTTGGTAATTTCACATGTTTCCTTCAAGTAAGATCGGGATCCGGAACAACTCCCAGTCACATCTTCATAACTCAATTGACGATGAAAGTTTAATAGCGTAGTTTTTGCAGAGCACGTTATTATTTCATCCCCGCACTTACCTTATCATGCAAGGGCTTCCAACGAGAATCATTGTGGCGTGGCAAGATCCACACCAAGCTACTTTGAAAACATACAAGCACCTGTTAGTCATGAAAGAAGGACTCAAGGTGTTAATGTTGCTTAGCTTAATTAATTAATTTATGAATCCATGTTGAAAAAGCCTAGGTTTGTAAATATGCATAATGTGTGAAATTTGAGCATAGAAAACTTCCTAAAAATTGAGAATCCTTTTCTTTATACTATTCTGGAATAAATTATGACAGAATGCTGATTTCTAGCACAAGGAGAAGAATTTTACTCCTAATTTATGGCCCACATTGGTACATTTTCAAAAGTACTACGCTTATCTTGTTAATCGTTCACGGTACATGGGATGAAAGACAAAGCAGAAAATACCTACATTCGTTTCCTGCAAAAGTGGAAAAGATTTTGTACTATCCTTACTAATTTCGAAATTGGTATAATATGTGCTTTTGGTGAAGAATTTTCAGCTTCAAAGCATCGTGGATGCTTCTTAAATTTTTTACAGCGCATCCAAGAATTTGCATTGAAATTGAAGTTGCTGTTTTGCTGTGCTGCAGCAATCGATATGTTTGAATCCTTTTGTGAGGAGAATATGCCACCCCATTGGAGATTCACGAAAACACCAACACCGCCGCTCATCACGGTTTCCCTATGATATGTACAATTGCATGAGTCTGTAGTAGAAGGACTACTAAAAATGAACAACTCAGTGGAAGGATAGCATCGAGCGTTTGGGACGCAAGTTTCAGCAAACCATCCCAATACGTATATGGAAATTCATAAAAGCCATACAAGCCTCAGATGGAGCAAGATGTAGGTGAAGCTGCAGGCCTCTTTGTCCGTAAAGAGAGTAAAAAGGAATCCGTGAAAAAAACGACGGCAAATACAGGAAACAAAAAAAAATAAAAGAAAAACAAGAAAGAAAAAAGAAGAAACACAGAAATAAATAAAGAAACAAAAATTTTAAACGCACCAACCGAGATAAGGTGTGAAAGGAATTTTTCTATTGTCGGGGAAGTTTCCATTTGTTGAATTCTTTGTCGAGAACTTTCACCGGTGGGGAAATTTTTGTCGACGAACTGTTCTTGGGGAATATCCCGTCGTCGGTGAAATGTTCAAACCGAACGAATTATCATATCTCTGGATATTTATTGTATTTTAGATCGATGTATTCTCACTTCGTTACTATTCTTGCCACAGTTTAACATACAAGTAAACTCCATATTTAAACAAAAATTCCAACCACACGGAAAAGAAGTATGAAATAAACAATAATTTTGTAAAAATGATCCAAAAATATTGTTTTATATTTACTGACAAATTCGCCCTCCGAAACCCATCGTATAACTGATAGCTAAGATATGAACTTGCTCAATTCTTTATATGAGACATTCTATAGCTGGCTGCGAGGTTATTAAGAAAAGAATAATTTTAAACCAGCTCCAAAAGTAGCAATAGTAAAAAGACTTAAGTGCCTGCTGAATTCTCTAAAAGTGTTTGTAAGTAACAATTGCTACATATGAGAACAACGTTAATGAACAACGGCAAGCTGTGCTTGATTCTTTTCAAAACAACACCAACAAATAGAGTGCAAATCTATGCAAATCCTATAATCTTTGCTGGACACTTGTTTCGGACTAACTTGCTATAAATCAGCAATAGAACGTTGTCCAAGTACAGCTAATTCATTTGAATCTACTATATTAGAATTCAAACATTTTTAAGATTCTTCTCGAATCAATAAAACCGTGACTATGGAAACAAAGCCAAAATATAGAGCCAGATCCAAAAGGTATGCTGCATTGAAACATATCCATAAACCATGCTACCACAGCGCACCAAATCTCTCAGAAAAGCGCCGATTTTCGTCGTAAAGGGTAGCGTATATACATTCCTGCAGCTAATTTGGTATGATGAAGAATTTTTCCGTGTGCATTTTTTCTTATTAGCTGAGCAGTACAACGATTCTGCCTGTAGTTCGAAGAAATTTTTTTCCAGAACAAACTTGAGGTTGTTTTATGAGGTTAATTTATCAATGTAAATATCTACTTAACGATTATCGTCGTACCTCACTCGCTCTTTGATGTGGTAGCTAGCTTGCAACGTATATATCCTTCATCTTTGATTTCCGTATGCATTATTTACCTGGGGCTGTATCGTTTCCTCTTTTCTCTTTACGTAACTCCTTTTCCGGCGTCCTTCTGGAAAGATTCTCGCTGGCTCATGAAGGAAGAGGACTTATGTCCTTTAGATCCAGCAGCTCCAAGTTTATATTCTATTATGTCTTGTAGTTTTGGTATGGTTACATTTTTAATTCTGTGCTGCAATAACCGAATTGCCTATTAAACGAAATATTCTCAACATTGCTTCTTTAAGAATTTCTCTTTACAGTAATACATCTACACCAGTAAGTAATTTCTGGCGTTTATTATACATCCTTTTGAGTTTCTTTTAAATTCAGTGTTATTACTTTCGTTTTTATCAAAGAAAATTTAATTCAACAGGACAATGTCCTTTTTATATTAAGAATCGTAACATAGGTAGATAATGCTTCTTTTTATAAGAAAATTACCTGGCGTCCAAAATAGAAATTTTCACTGCAATTTAGCGAGACCTACAATCGCCCCGTCTCCAGTGAATTGGCGACTGCTTGTATTGGATGTACGAGAGTAGGTAATAAAGCTTCAACCCTCAACATGAAGTTGGCGTTGCTCTTAAATTAAAGCCGAAACGGGCGCTGTTTACGGGGATTCTGCACCATCATTTACCACCAGCTTGGTTGGCGATGAACGTTCGGGTCGGGTAAAAGATGCAACCATTAGAAAAGTTCAGCAAATGCTGGACGATCGCCCAGTTAAGGTAAGAGAACAGAGGCTGTTGGCATCTCGAAAGAACGTGTTTATCACACATTGACTGAAGATTGGGGCATGGAAGAGCTGGCCGAGAGTTAAATGTGCCATGCTTGCTCATTCAGGTTAAAAACGTATTCTTTATTCGAACGCGTTTCCCATCCCCAATCTTCCAAAGGCTTCTTCAAGGAATTAAGGGAATTTTGACGTCGATTAATAACTGTAGATGCAACTTGAAGTCAAAGTACAGTTCGAAACAGTGGACTGTGAAGGATGAATCGGTTCTGGAAAAGGGGAAAAAGTGATGGAAACATTTTTTTTTAGAATAGTATTAATCGACCATCTTGAGAAGGGAAAACCTGAGAACAGAAATTGCAGAAAAACAGTAGCATTCGAAGGAAAAGAAAGTTTTGCCGCACCGTCTCATAATACAGTGATCGTGATGGTGAAAATTGACGAATTGAGGTTCGAATTGATATAGCACGCATTTTAGGCTTTCTTAGGCTCAAAGTTTTTACGCGGAAGATAGGGATTTCCAACCAATCAGAGGATCGTAACATTCGTAAACGCTTGCCAAAAAAGAAACCAGCATAATGAATAGAATTTAGCATTCATGATGAAACTATTGATTTTTTTTTTTCGCTTAAATTTCCCAATCTGAAACGTCTAATTAATAACCGAGTACAAATCAAGAAATGAAAGTAAGTGTGAAGGAGGTGCAACAAATCTTGCACCTCCTTCAAGATTTTCAACAACACCATTATGCAATTGCAATTTAATTTCAAAACAAAGCCTCAAGGTTAATTGTCGATTCTAAAAAAAAATGTTGGAATAAAAAAAACTTTGCGCGAGAATAATTTATTTATAGTTACAACCCATCCTGCAATAAGAGGCGATGTTACGCAACCGACTTTGGATTTTGTGCTGCACGGCAAAACCCGCGCTTCAATCCGCAATTATTGGATTCATTCTGGTATAGGTCCCCAAGACATGTCGTGCTTTTCCATCCCACGTCGAGATGCATCTCGGAAATGTACGTCCGACGCAAATGGCGAGGAACCATGGGTCGGAGCCAGATGTAGGCACATCGGTGATGCATGCGATGGTCCTTCTTCCATCCATGTACAGTTAGAGTTGTAGATACCTACGTATGATGTACATACATGCGTATACAAAACACATTTATGTCGGTTTTATAGTTGTTACGAAACGCAAGCGCTTCATTCTTCTTTTTCTAGTCGAAATTCGTGAAAAAGAAGAACGATGATTGGACGAGATTATAAAGAAACAATGTTGATTTAATCAGCAAAAAGGTTCTCTTGTGGTTTGATATTTGATTGTATTTACAAACAAGTGGCTAGAAGATGCTACAAGCATGTACTTATCAACGCGTGTCTAAATAATGATTGCAAATATTAAGAGATAGAATAATTTTTCATCTTTATTAAGGAGAAGCTCTGGTTTGTTGCTTCACTTATGTGACCTCAACGAAATCAGGGCACCTACCAATTCTCGAATCCTTAATGTTGTATCTGCTTTTTGGTACTTATGTAAACGTCCTCATAATTATAGAAGTTCAGGGCACATGTCTGCCTTTGAAAAACAGAATATAGCTACTCAACATGCACGTGTAAGAAAGTACGAAGTGATATATCGGCGAAGCTTACTTCGCCGGCGCCCGGAGCTAGCAGGAGCCAGGAAAAAAAGTAGTTTAATTTCAGGTTGATTAGTTCGCTGTAGTTAAGTACAAGAGACAATCTAGCTGGGAGTGGTTACTGCAACGACACCTGATGTTTACAGGGTGTCAGTTATAAAAAAATCTGGAAATGGACAGAGGTACCTGAGGCCCGCTCAAACCGTTGGAAAGCTTGGAGTTTTCCATCGCTTTTTGGAGCATGGCCTTTGTGTTACCGCATAAAGCTGCTATTGTTATGGATAACGTTTTATGCCGTAGTCGTAAAATAATAAAAAATACACACACCAACATCAAAGAAGCATCAACCAAAGTATTTAAAGAGAATTGTGGTACAGATATGGTTCGACCACCGACGTCTTTCTTTGATTCATATCAAATAAAAGGTGAAGTAGCAATTAAAGACACACATAGAAAATAATAAAAAAGAAAATGATTCTGCTTTTGTTCTATAAAATAAGTGAAAAAATTAACATAAAGGGCGATGGTACAATGCCTTTAAATACATGCCTCCGACTTATGCAAATCCAAACTCTAAAGTACGAACCAAGCAAACAAGAAAATATTCTCAAACCTAGATAAAAGAAAAATATCTAAACTACTAAAATACTCTTCCATTGTCCCAATGGACTACGTTCTATGTCTTAAAAAGGTGTGAGATGATTGGTAACAATTCATAGACCTCAATATCGGGTAAATACCTTTTTCTACTGTTTATAAAGGTCAATGATTTCAGGGAAATTTTCAGTGATGCGTTCGCATAATTGCGGTTTATTGTTTCTCTCTAATTCGGGGAATTTTGTGTTTAGTTTGCTTGAAGTATATTGATGGCTATTGATGTGCTTGAATGTTCTCTCTTCCGAATGGAACACTACCAACCTCCAAAAAGGAACATTACTTTCATCGATTGATAATCGCACAAATAAAAAGAAAAGAAGAACCTTCTTTGTTTGTTAATCTCAAATTTACGTGAAATAAATGGAATTTATCTGCGGATTATAATATCAGGCAAATGACATCTGTCCGGAATATTGGATGATATCTGTGGTTTATTCGTCATATTATTTATTAATCCGACGAATAAATAATAGTGTTATATTGTTATCGCGTTGTTTGGTAGATTATTAGAGTAAGTTTTTAAATATTACAAATTTGCTGAAATTTTCTTTTTGAAAAAAAATCTGTTGGGGTTGGTACTGCATGATTTGTGTGAGAAAGATGTAAATGCTCTTCTTCTTATTCCATACGTTTGATGCCAAAGAGAATTCTTTAATTCAAATAATCACGAGGCCAATCTCAACAACGAGAAAATCTAATTTTATAATAATTTTATTGTTGATTTCGACTAAAATCTCATGATTTAGAATCAAACCAAATGAAGACACAACATCTCAAGTTCTTTGCAAAAAGTTAACCGATGAGGACCAGTGCCATCATATATTTAAGAGAGACTTTGGACATTAAGATTTCATATAAAGCATATATACAGGAACTGAGAATGAACAAGGGCTTCTCTCCATCGTCTTCAATTACCACGAGAAAAATAATGCCAAAACCAAGCATTGAGGCAGCTGATACAATATACAATGCTGACTTTATGGGGTTATTAAAAAAATTCAGTATTTAGAATACGACCAAAAACAGTGGAAAAATGAAATGGAAAAATTGTGTAGTGCGATGTATAACTTGGCGGAAAAGCTGGTGCTTTCCACATGGCACAAACAAATCCTATTATTCAAGAAATTCCGTATCTATTGGTTTTTATTGGCGGCTTAATTTATTGAAGTTATTCAATAAGTTCAAATATATCCTTTAATTCACGATAACCTTGTACATACATATGTAAGTCGATGTATAAACTTTTTCACTCTATCTTTCTCATTAAATTGAAGTGTCACATTAAATATGTGCAGCAGCGGCAGCGGAGCAACTCTTTGGCCCCGATGCCGCCGTTGCTGGTTCCGCCGCCCGTCATCGTCTTCGCCGTTGTTGTTGTTGAATAACCAGTTCTCCTAGAAGTCAGAGTTTGTTTAGTTCATAAGTTCCCCGCGCGGCCTGATCGCGGCGCTAAAGAGAGCCACTTTCACTGGATTCTAGGTTATCCACGTGTCTTGGAGTGTGTTTTTTTTTTATCTTATTTTTAGTTTAACATTTTATTTTAATCTTGTGCGTAGTGCGTTAGTGCAGATAGGTCTTCTCCCATACGAGTTCGCCGTACGGCCGTCGTGTAACATATAGCGGACGGACACAAGGAGGAGACTTACTATTGAATATGTGTATCTTATCTCTATACGTATACTTACGTTGATTGGAGTTTGGATGTTTGCTTTATTTTTCAAACGCAACTAGGATTCTTTTTTTATGAGAAATGTAAAAAATAAAAATATGTTGGAAATGGAGGTATACAGAAAACCTACCAGTAATAATAGATTAATTTTCCAAGGTTTTGTTTAATTTTCCTTTAATTAAAGGCAGGTATCAAAATTAAGTTGAATCATCAGTATTGCAAGCTTTATTTGATATTCTGAAGATGTCGGTTGTAATACTAGCAGGAAACAAAGAAATGGAACAAGAGTTCCACTTCCAACAAAAAAAATCTTATGTAAAACTTAATACTGCTTGCTTATTAAATAGTATCCCCAATAATATTTTAGGAAATCCTGAAGAACAAATCGGCAACATATATGTAGAAGATTCGAAAACAATAGCTCGATAAACAATTGGAATTTGACATTCTACAGCCTCCATCATCATTCTCTTCTTCCTCTCTTCTCCGTTATTTATATCATCCCGGTGATTCTACATCTTGGCCACTCCTAATTCCATACTCATTCTCGCACATCCTTTTTACAACTACCAAATCTCGAAATTTGAAGTAATTTTCTGCCCTTCAGTTTTCCTCTTGAATCTTCCGTTTCTTTTTAACTTCTTCCCTTAGGCGATGCCTGTTTTTCATAAAAAGAGCCTTGTATTCAGTTTATATAATCTCTTTAACGATATCTTTAATTTTAGCTGCTTCTACAGACTGATTTTGGAGGAACCACCAATATTTAGAAAAGGTATTGTGTGGACATAGATGATCAAGAGCGTTTAATAAACACACAAGTTATAAAGCAGTAGAATGTAGTATTTATTTTGCAGTATTAAGTGTAACATTGGAATAATTAAATAATTACAATTAAGCTAAATAAACACCGTCCGCCTCCATCAGCTCGTTTGTAGATAACATTGAAGTACCTGGTACGAGTGCTGAACAATTGTCAATCCGATAGAGTTTGTTGCATAATCTAGACATAGTGATTAAAGCCATCCCCCATGGATTCAAGTCTGGTGAACTTGATGGCTATTTTTGAAAACCACCATAGCTGATCCTGTCGTAGAAAGCGATTAAGATCATTCTAGATTCAACAAAACGTCGTCCAGTAGATCTATCAAATTATTTTCTAAAAATTCTAAATATATAGCTCCAGTAAGACGATTATTTTGCACAACCGGGCCAGGTAATTGGCTGATAATCATACCACACCACGCGTTAATGCTGGATCGATGCTGAAAGTTACTTTCCACTGTGAGGTATAGATTTTCATCTGACCAACGATGTTATCGCAATTATTTATGCCATCACGAGTGAAGTGAGTGTCATCAGTGAACAAGATGTATTTGTAAAGTGGGGGCAAAGGATTATCACCGTCTTGAAGATTCTGGATACACTGAATATGGAAGGTTTCAAACCATTTTTGTATATAACCCCCCATGCCGTAGTTTGTTTAATTTGGACAGGAGCCACGCCTTTTTACACCCGGGCTCTACCAGGACCACCTAGCCTCTCGGAAACATATCACTTTCGCATGCATTGCTGTGTGTCTTCTTCAACCTTTTCGTTGTTGATCATTTTTGCCTCCGTTTGTGGAAGAAAGAGAATAAGTGGAAATTATTTATGAGACTAACTAACATAAATGTATTGTTTATAAAATAATCACACTCTATATACTTCAGCATAATCTTTCTATTGCCCAGAAATTGCCTCCAAACATCTTTTTTTTTTAACACGTTTTCTCCAAATTGTTCAGGAAAGGAATTATCCACGCATTGGGTGGACATGCCGTATATGAGGGAACCCAACGCTACGCCCTCTGATATGCCTCGCCCTGCCAGTTAGAATGGATGAACAGATTTTCCGTTCCTCTCCTTATATTGAATAAACTCGATTGTTCAAATGTTCATGAAATAGCCTGTAAGCATTCCAAACTGATACATACCCACAGTTCGGACATCATCCTTATCAATTTTTTTCGTTGTGTGCGTAAATATGCCCCGCCATCGGATTGTTGTTATTGAAACGCCAAGCCAGCAAACAGCTTTAGCAGCGATCGTACAAAAAGAAGACGTACGCACGTTTATTATTGTAACAATCGTTATTATTGTACATACACCACAGAAATTCATATTACTATTTATAAAGGTTTCGATTATTAATAAAAATCTGTGGTGAAGCGTTTTGCGCGAAATTGCTGACGTCAAACGAATACGGATTAAAATTTCCATGAAACATCGAAAAGTAGAAAGCATTAAAAATAGTGATAACTTTTTCCTTCAAAAAAGGGGTTGTGAGAACTTGTACACTTTGAAGGTACGGTAGAAAGCAGTATTTAAGAGTTTCGTGTCAAAAGAAACTAATAATTTCTACGCCCCAAAGAGATTTGAGTACAAGCTCAAGAGTTTTAGGTTCAACACATGTCCAATAGCACTAATTGACTTAATTCTCATATTCCAGCTTGCTATTTTTTTTTTTTTTTTCAAAATGCCGCTCTGGAAACATTCATTTTTACAGCGAAAACTATATATTTTTCGATTACGCGCTAAATATAACCGAAGCCACTCTGAGCTCTGTAACAGAAACCAACAGTCGCCTTTGACAATTTGCCAACGCTCCGCGAAGAACGTTCCATAGAAGAGGTAACCTTACTCTTTGCGAGCTTTTTAATAGGTAAACATGCACAAACAACGTGGAAAGAACAAGATAAAGCAATTACTACAATATATTAACAAGCAAACAAAACGAGCATTTTCAAGGCAGAAAGACGAATATTCTCGCTAATAGCGTAATTAATTCTAGATGTTGATAAGTCAGCCAAAATGTAACCTTAATCACCGCAAAATTATGGAATAAATCCATTAAATTTGAGACGATTTGTTTTTCGAGGAAACGCTTAGAAAAGGCAATTTTATTTTATTTAAATAAACATTTCTGCGCGAATCTTTAGTCTCTCCTACTTATAGTTTTCAAGTAATTACGTCATCGAGGTCTTTTTTAATTACACTTCCGTTTATTTTGATAAATCATTTAATTGTCTAAATGGTACCATCAACATTTTAATACTTTACATAACAAATTTATATAATATTTATTATATTTCAGTATTTATTTTTGCTTATTGTTAATAAAATTTATGTTTTCCACTCTTGACTAAATGACCTTTATTCGAACATTTTGTTATGCGAGGTATTAAAATTTTAATAGCGTCTCGACTATTTAGACCAATCAAAATAAAAAAACAGCAAGCAATTTTTTTTAACAAAATTAAAGTAAATCTTGATCAACGTAACTGATAAATCAGCAAGCTATGCATAAGAGTTCGAATTCAGCCCCCTTCACCAGTAATTATTTTCATGAGGAACAAGTTGTAACTGCAAAGTAGACGTTGTAAGACTGCTTATTTCAGCAAACAGGTTCTACATTTTTCAGGTTCCAAAGAGAAGGGCATTATTATGTTCTTGATTTTGGCACGTAAACAGTTTCAGGTATTCAGGATCGAAACTGAGGATCAATCTTGTCTGATAATCCAGAACATTGATGATAAAGGAAAGGATTGCTACAGTGGTGCTCAAAAAAAAAATTAGAAAAAGCCTATAACTTTAATAAGGTTATTTTTATGTGATGCAATATGTTGCCAAAATAGCTAAAAATCCTTAAAAATTCTCACGAAAGAATGTTTCTGTGTAAAGAACCATGTCTATTACAGGACATTAGTACGGTGGCACCAATACCTTTCAGAAGCAAATAAATATATCGAAAAAGATGGCACTGCTTCGTGAATTTACTTAAAAATTTGCGGGTTTTTCAACACTACGCGAAATACAAGCTTCTCTTGGGCAACATCATAGAAAAGCATATTACATTGAAGGCCCATCCTCCTTTTGCAACATGTAAGGTTTCCCGTCTCCCTGTACATGCAATAAGTTGAATTAAACTCCAATACGTAGCTACCAAAAGCTAATTATACACCTTACATACGCAAAGATATCCTCTCATATATCTTTCTCAAACATAGATATATGCTAACTTCAGCAAACACACGAAAAAAACGTAAAAAATAAATACGAACCTGATGTACCACTTGTTGTTGAAGGTACAATCTAAATAAATACAGATAGCGTGGACTCTCCATGTTAATGAGCTTCAAAATAAGTTAAAATTAAAGCTGTACGTTGCCCTAGGCTGTCGGATAAAATTTTGCTTTGGCGATTGCTCAGTTTAAAAACAATATTTTATTAAATTCAGTAAACACATCTTGTATTTAGAACTTCACTTTTTAAATAAATTTTACAGAAATCTGAATTTTCGAATTGCCGATGTTCCCTTGTAAGGGTAATTTAGACTTATGTATATAAATTATTATTTAATTTCTGATATCGTACATATGTATTTTTAATTCTAAAAATAAAGCAGCGAAGTCATGGTATTCGTACTCAATTAATAAAACCGATTTAAATAAGCAAGAGATATCACGCTCAATAAGAGCTAATCTTCGACGATAATTATTATTATTTTTAGCCTATTTAACATCTTCATTATTATAAACCGTAAACATCTAGAAACATCATACATACGTAAGAAAACAATTCATTAAATGATGTTGTTAAATGTATTCTTAACCTCGATTTGTATGTGTACACACGCAGAAGCTTTGAACTTCCACACACTTTCGCACTTTTGACGGATAAGAAAGATTGTTTCCAAAACAATTCCTTTGGTTTCAGCAGTATTTTTTCTACACCGTCTTGCCATTGCGTCGTTGCTAAGCTGCGCAAAAAATAACCTTCTTTTTTAAAGACGTAAAGCTTACGTAGTGGCAATTTCAGCAAAATATTTATGTGGTAGGCGCTCTTTGTGATAATATAAGGTTATTCAAAATAAAATTACACTGAAAGATTGATCACAATCGGATTAATATGTCTTGGTCTTGCACATGCTTTTCCCAAAGGGTTGATCCAAGCAAAACTCAAGTCTATCTCAGATTTTGGAACATAACGGAGAGTTCCAGCGTTGAAACTATTTGTAAACTGGACCTCCTCAATTTCTGCACCATCTAATAATCGTAGATCGCAACTATTGCAGGTAGTGAAGTATTGAACATTTCTTAAAGGTACCTGATACTATGCTACATGTTATTCCAATAAACCTATTCAATTCAACGATCTCTTAAATTGGACTGCTGAGTGAGTGGCTCCTGGTGTATTTTAGGGGTTACTCAAAATTAAAGCCGTTTTGTATTTTTTTTTTATCGGATGTATCTTCTAAACGTGGAAAGTAAAAGCAGTAAAAGGAGGTCAATTCGAAGTTCCAAAAATGGGAATGCGTTTGGTATTCATTGATGACTTTGAGAATGCAATAATTCACCTTAGACATTTTTTTTTGGTGTGACTAAGAAAAGAAAATAAGAAACTTGCGTAAATTGGCCTTGGAGGTTGCTTAGGAATATCTTTAGATGATGATCAATCTTTGATAAGCTTCATGAAGTAAAAAAACACTTTCTCAAGTATCTTAAATTTTTCAATATAAAAAACTGCAGGAAATAGCGCCACACCAATTACACAAAGTTGAAGCTAGTTGAAAATTAACAAAATCATTGCATTGTACGCGATGATGCATATTGGCCAATTCTAATTTAAGAAACGCCTGGTTCAAATCAATTTGCACTATTTCCATAGTTCCTGTTAATTTGAAATAATTTTGAAATTTGGAATCACAATTTATAGTTGTAAGCCGTCGCAAAAGAAAAAGAGCACGCTTTTATCTATTAGCATAGCGGCAGATCTTTGCAACTCGCGTGTACCATAAGAAAGGTCCTTCCCGCAAAGCCAAACTGTATGTATAATCGTCCTTCTGATCTTCCGGGAAGGCAAAGCGTTTATCATTATTACTTACCTATTTAACGGTTCACATTTTTAATTCAAGACGAGCTAAAGCCGTTGAACCTTTTAGGCATTTATCGAGCGACCTAATTCGTGCTGCTAATCTTGGTTTGCATCGTCCCCAAGACCCCGCTGGTGCTTCCCTCTCTTCCAATCCCAAACCAAAAATCCCCCTTCTTCGGTGAATTCGATTGTGGATTTGAGCCTCGACCTTGTTGCTGCTGGCATCTGCCCTTTTTAGACGTTCATTGAGAAGGTTTGGATATATGCAGTAAGTTGTTCGGAGTCGGCCATGATCTTGTACATATAGATCATAGTCTTCGCTCACAGCTGAGGTCGAACCCAGTATCACTCCCCATGGGTGGCAAAAATTGTTGTTTCGTCGTCAGAAACCTGTTTTTGGTTTTCGCCACATAGTGCAGTTTAATCTCTCATCTACCACCAATCCTGAATACTTCGTCGAGGTACCTATCACTTAAAACATCATTGAGGCTTCTCTGCTTACTTAAGGAAAATTAAGGAAAAAACTGGGCCATTTAACATCTTGTTTTATACTTAACTTATTTAATTACATAGAACCGCCAAATGAACTTCTGAAGAAAGATAAGAAGTACGTTAGGCCTAATAAAAAACCATACATCTTGGTCAGATTATCCATAACTAATTACGTAGGCTTCCACGGCCAGAGTCTGTTAAAACCAAATGTGTTCCGGGTTCGGACCGTGTCATGGTTAAACGAAAATTGGACGTTTCGCCCACAATCATATGGGGCTTCTTTAGGAGAAGGTGATAGGCAACGGCACGATAAGTCAACGTGTAAACCACGCCAGGGGCAGTTAATTTTCGCCTTTGGCATAGTTTACATGTTGAATTATCGTGATCAACTGCCTCCTCCCAGCTGTTGCCTACCACCTTTCAATCTCTTCCGTCTCGTTTAACCATGACACGGTCCGAACCCGGGACACGTTTAGCTTTAAATTATCTATAACTGTTATATTCTGCGGAAAATTTTATCCCATCTGTATCGCTTTTTAAATGGAAACGTTTTGCAGCTTGATTGGTATTAATCTTGAAGCACCTTGATCATACTTATCATAACTCTTCACTAACATTGGACAGGTATCAAAATGATTCTCTGAAGGTATTGTCTATAATACTAATTAGAAAACACGCAATTAAAAATATTTTCTGCCGACCAAATGAATAACCATGCCTAAATCTCCTATTTATTCCATAAAATCCTTTTAGCAATGAAAATATAACCTTTTTCCGAAGAACCCTATACTTACGATTCGAGATTGTCGGCAAATATATTTTTTTCCCGTATGCTTGACCCCTCTGACGTGCGCATACGTCACAACGTTTTATCTCTCAATGTACATATACTCATTATCGTCATGTTTTCGTATTGTTCTATTTCATTCGGTTTATATTAAATAACAATAATAAGTGATCACACCACTCATTATTATTGTGTTCCTTCGCCGGGTTTATCGTTTGTTTTGGTTGGGTTATCGCCGCGGGGGATCGTCAGTATCATGAGTTTCGTATCGCCTCCTATTTTTTGCTGAAAAATCATTATTTGATGTTGTTGATCCGCAGAATGTATCACGGATGATTCGACGATTACATCAGCCTCAACACTGATTGCGGAAGATGTGTAGCATACGTGCATTTCATGCAAGAAGCGAGCGATATTGCATATAAAACTGGAAGCTTGTTACTGGGTACTATGTGAATGTCATGTTGATATCTCAAGAGAATATTTCGATTATTATTAAACTTCGAAGAATAAATAAATGCGTTGATATGGATGTCCCTGAATAAGATTTTAATACGTAAACGAACTGTGTTGATTACGCAAAAAAGCAAAAATCTCGTATTTTAGGGAGTGATTGTAAATTGTTAAAAGCTAAGTCAATGAACCTTGCATTGGAAACCATAATCACTTCCAAATTATTTATTATTCTGCTCTGGATTGGAAGTAGAAGTGCTAGGACCGTTTCAAATGTTGCAAAGGTCATTTTAAAACTTCTTTTGGATAGCTGGTTTACAATTTAATTGTTCGCTGTAGTCTTGTAACGTTTTTGTCTAAACATGGCATGTCTCTCGAGCTGTGAGCTTTTGTAGGCATCCCCGTACTGGTTTAAAGGCTATGTTAAGTACTTGTTCCCTCAAGCCATTTGATTCTGGAAAAGGAAGCAGATAATCTCACCTAACTTATGTTTCCCAGGGATGCAAAGTGCTTGTGCCATTCATAAAAGAAGGTTCCAGGAAGGAGATAATCAAAGATCGAATTGAAACTTGGCAGATCAGTATTTTAAAAGACCGCCATTTGTTTCGGCGGAGCCTTACCTTTAGGAAGTGATTATTACGACTAAAAGAAAAAATAAAATTCAAACTATCAAAGCGCAAATGAATTTTTTTTTGTCATCCTACCACTATCCCTCACCTCACAAGGACAAAAAATGCGTACAAGTGACCTCGTGAAAATACCATTCATGGCTATATACATACTTGTTGCCCCTCATCATCAACTATCCTGAAAAATATCTTAGTTTCTTATGAAATTATTGAGGTATGTCTTTATCAGTAGCTCTAATATTGGGGTACCTGGCTAAAACGAAAGCTCGGTGTTACTTTATTTGAAGCTATTGATGATTGAATTCGTAGTATTTTGTAAAGTACATTCGACAAAGAACATAAAAACATAAAAAATATTTTATTGTCGACGGACACAATTGGTATCATATCTCTATGGTACAATGCACAATACCAACTTTGACGTCACCTACGGCACAAATGGCACAAAGAAGAAGCATTTAATCTAGCATGTTTATCAGTGGATGCTTGAATTTTATTTCAGAGGAGCTAGTATGCTGGAAGGGCAGGGATCAAAACCTTTTTAAACGTGATGTTAGTATTTTTTTGGCATCCTCGTAGCCTTCGCTCTCGTCCAGACCTGGTCCTTCTTCCATTCCCGATTCATCATCGTACGTGCAACCGGAGTCACAGTCGTAATCAGAGGATGACATCGCGAATTTGGAATTTGGAACGGTCGCCACCTAACTTGAACTTCACCTATTTTCGAGGGAACAGAAATTTTTAAACATTTTTTGTTAAGGCTTTTTATAATATTCCATTCACCTTACTATGTAAAATCATCATTTCATCTATTTTACGTGTATGTGTACGTATTTATCATAAAAAGATATTTAAATTCATTCAATATACGCAACTGCAACAAGATCACACGCATACAAAATAAAATCTACGTAAATCAAAATTAAATTCCATTAAATCAAATAATCGCAACTTCAGCAAGCGCTAGAAATCACGATGTATGACGAACGCTAGACAGAGAAAACGCATGCATACAATTCATCCGGGCTGCGTCGGAGGATGAGTGTTACGGGCTGCGACGACTGCCTGCCGTCGCTCTTTTACTTGTCCGTCATGCACCGCTTGGACCCGCACTATCGGTGGTTTGTGATTTTTGCGCTTATATGAGGAGGCAGTAGCAAGGAGCATACATACAAGGCACATAGCGTGTAGATTCTAACACGAGAACGTCTTCTTCGTCACTTCGGGAGATACTGAGCTACCAAGCAAATAAGCAACTATTTTATACATTCAAACAAAAGCAATTGGTCCTCCTTCTTCGCAAGAAAGATACACCGAAGCAGATGACCACAGCATTGTTCTTCAAAGCAAGAGAACGTAACAACTTTCTTCTTCGTTTTCTTTAATTTCAGCATGATGTCTTTGAGGAACATGCTAACCCCACAAGATCGATTATCCCTGTCGCATGCATCATAGCAAAAAGGAAGAAAATGCTCAACATATAACTGGCAATAACCTGCGTACCCTTGTATTTGAATGGGGCAAATATACCGCTGGACTTCCAATGTAGCTTTCCTTAATTTACTTTTTGTTTAAAATTAAATTGAATGGGAAAAAAATCACAGAAATATAAGTAGTGTTTGAAGTTAATGTGTGCACTTACATGTAACTTTGTTTAATTATAAACTTATGTTTTGAATTTTCAATATTTATCACAAATTCACTTTATATAAAAATCACAAACATTATGTATAGAGCTAGTTACACGAAATCGAATAATCAAAATCCTCAATGTCATTTGTAACATCGGATACCATCATCGGCAGGCCAACCATATAAATATTTAATTCTTTGAACTGGTTTTCCTGCCACAACGAAGTAAACAAAAACGACAGAAATGCATTTTTTTACAACAGTTTCGGATTAATTTATTTAGTACATTGGCTTAAAATCACGTAGAGAGATATAAAAAGAAAAATCAATCAAAGGAGATAGGAAAAGGAATTGGAAGGGATTTTACACCAGAAGAACATAGAACGTTGCCCAGAAAGAAAAGAAAGGTGTCTTAAAGAAAAGACTATTATTTCATTTTATATTTTCTTTGAAGCCTCAATATACTTATAGTTGTAGACTACCCCCCAAATGATCGACGAAGCTACAGTGTTTTCAATTTTGCACGAAAAATTGGCCGTAAAAAAAAATCTCGGCAAGATGGGTGCCGTCTTTGTTCTCAGTGCAATCGCGTGGTCGACTCTGAGGCTGTTTTGACGCTTTTTCGGCACAGTCCTGACGAGATGCTCCATCAACACATAACTATGGATGGACACTACACCCCGGAGTCAAGGAAACTGTCAAAACAGTGAGTTTTTGAAGACGAACGGACTCCGAGAAAGGCGAAGACGGTGAAATCGGCCGTCAAGGTGATGGTCTCAGTTTTTTGAGATGCACGCGGAATTATCTACACCGATTACTTGGAAAAAGGACAAACAATAACTGGAAATTCTGGAATTATGCGTGGTTATTGGACCGGTTGAAAAAAGAAATCGAGAAAAGACGTCCTCGTTTGAAAAAGAAAAAGATCCTCTTCCATTAAGGCAATGTACGGGTGCACACCTTCGCAGTTTCGATGGTCAAAATTATGGAACTATGGAAGTTCGAGTTAGTACAACATCCACCGTATTCACCATATTTGGCCTTTAGTCACCTCTTTTTATTTTAAAAATTCGAAAAAATGGCTCGGCGGACAACGGTTCACATCGAACGAGGATATCATCGCTCAAACAGATGCCTATTTTGAGGACCTTCCGAAATCCTACTTTTTGGAAGGTTTAAGAAAGGTGGAGAAACGTTTGGAAAGGTGTGAGATTATGTTGCAAAATGAGAATTTATTGAACGACCTTCGTATTATTCTAGCTCATGGTAATGGAAATCATCAAAGAAATATTAAGAACAGAAATAGTTATTACAATGCGCGCACCAGCTTTCAGCAAATGTAATATAACAGACAAAGGTGGAAGAAATTCTCTCATACACAAAAGCCGCATACAACCAACAGTTGAACCATACCAATTCTCTTAGGAATAATCAAGATGCATGTAGATTTATCAGCAGAAAGACAATGGCTTGTCTACGTCAACCATTTCCTAATTATTTCGGTTGTTAATTTACCTAACATGGAAGCCTCAATCTTAACATTAATTCATGCCTAACAAAGAAACACAGAAATGTTTGAAAATGTAGGAAACAGTACCAACCTGGAGTAAGCTTTCGCGAGTTCGTGGGCCGAGATTACTATTCAACTATTTCGTTTCTCGCCACTTTTATCTGCAATCCGCCTTGACGGGTACTATGAAATCTTTGGCAACGTTTTATAATTCCGCCCGGCTATATGGGCTTGTTAGCTACTATCCGTTTTCTTCTTTTAAACCGCAATGTCCACATGTTGAATGCTTTAACATTTTTTAAAATTTACTTTAAGCATTGCCTTCTAAGGCTCAATGACGAACATTTACAATTACGTGTCGATCCATAGACTGTGTAAATTTGCATAGCACGTATTCGAGAATTTCCAATAACTTTTCTCTGTGTGTTCCTCCTCTTTGTAAATATCAAGAAAATACATCGATTATTCGTACAGTTTCAGTTCTACGGTCTTAGAATTAATGGATAATTAAAAATAATTACACGATTTTGTATAAAAAAATTATTTTAATGTACTTCATTTCCCGTTGCTGTCTATCCATCACCAATTGCTTTTGGCGTGTTTTCCATGATAAAAGTAAGAGTTTTCTCAACTCTAACAAACACAGCGACCCACTTATCCGCTGCAAATTTACGATTATCTAACAATAGCTCATTAAGAAAGGAAGAAACAATCAAAGTTCTCTTACATCCGGATATATGAACGTGGCTTAAATTATATAATTAAATACGGAATTACCTTCTCATTGTGTACGATTCTTCAAAAAAAAAGGAGGCGACATACTGCGCCAACAATTAAAACGAATTACGTCAATTTTATAGATCATTGTTCATCGGAACTAAGAAGAAAAGCAGCTATAAAACCACTTATTAAATACGTTTAATGCGTGCGTATACATGCATGATATAAATTCTTCATTATTGCATGTTAGCGTATTATTCTTCTATCCGGAATATTTCAAGAACTAAATTAGAAAAAAAAATCGAACCTTCTATGGGAGATAAGAGATTATCAATTTATTAATGTGGTTCATGGAAAGGTTATTGTAAATTAGAAGGAGAAAAGATCGTAAATCGACGATTAAAATTCTACATGTATTGCTGGTACATTTACAATACCAAAATTGTTACTTATAGTTGTTTCCCAAGACGCGTAATTAATTTGAGGGTGACCTATCGCTATAAAGTTAAATATCTTTTAGTTTATTTATCTATTATCTATTATCTATTGTAAATTACGTGAGTATTGAAGAAAGAAATTCGCGATTTCCCGGCGATTATCGTTAGCTATTTGCTGGCATCGATTAGCGTAGTTTCATTACATCTCACTGAAAAATTATAACAATTTCCACTGTAAACTGTTGTTTTTCGTGCGTTTTGATTGGATACGTCCTCCGTAGTCCCGTAACATTACTATCTAATATGTTTCCCATTATAGGTTTTTCATTTTACGTTTTTTTGTTCGGTGACGGTCCAGCGTGTGTATAAGCTTGTTCTAACCTCGAAACTGGTATAAGGTTTAAAAATTTGTTGTCCCCGTACAAAAACAACGTTACATAAATGATGTACAGCTTTTATATTATTCAGAAATAAATAATATAACATGGTGCTGCGAACAGAGGAACTAAAGAAACAGCAGAGATTGAAGCGCAACTGCATTTCATGGAATATTTCAGTGGGTCAACGGAGAAACTAGCGTTGGTAACAGAAGAAACAAGCAAAGATAAGGAAGGGTTGGCCGATAATAAGAAATCATTACCAGATGTATTCAAACCATTTTAGGACCACCAGTTAGTACTTATGGAAATAAGGGGATTAATTTTGAAAAGAAATAAAATTGTTGCACCAAATAATATGAGGAAGAAAATGCTGGAAAAAATGCATTATAATCATTTGGGTGTGCAAAAGACTATTTTAAGGGCGATCGGAATGACCATGGGAAATGGTAGCAACGTATTTGAATTAAATAGAAAGACATATTCAGCCATCGTTGATTTATACGCTCGATGCCCGGAGTTAATATAATTAACCACTACCACAAGTATTGCTGTTATTAACCGTTTAAACAATATCTTCGCGAGGCATGGGATACCAGAGATACTGTTTTCAGATAATGGACCACTGTATTCCAGTGCAGAATTCTGTAAATTCATGCACCAATGAGGAATTTTGCACAAAATTTCATTACCGTTGTTTGCAAAATCGAATGGATTTATTGAGAGACATATACAGACTATCAAGAAGTTATTAAAGAAATGCTTTGACAATAATAAAGACATTCATATAACACTATTTCAATACAGAAACTCACTGATAAGCAACCAGGTTCCATCACCAGTACAACCTTCAGTCAATAGAAAAATCGAAGGTATTTCACCTATACGGAGGAAATTATTAAATCCAGCCAATTTTAACAAGATATGCAAACAAAACAAAAAACTTATCGTTAAAAATTTACCTGAATTGGAGACTAATGGAAAGGTATGATATAAATTTAAACTATCAGACAAATGGCAGAAAGTAATAATAAGGAAGAAGGTAGGAATTTGTTCATATGAAATTGAAAGAAGGGATGGTAACAGGATAATCAGAAATAGAATTTTTAAACGAAAAATGAAAACAGATTCAAGATGACAACGTCTTGTAAATGATGAAGATGGAATAATCCTAGCAATATTAATGCTGATGTAAGTAATAAGATAGATACTGAAGAAAGTGAGGATGAATTATGTGAAAGTTACCAAGAGTCGTTAAAAGACCATCGTACTTAAGTAACTATGTTTGTTAATAACTAAATTAATCTCTTTAAGTTCTTCGAATTTTAACACGTCATAACGTGAGTACCAGGAATAGATTTTATTTTGCTATCTTTCTTCTTCATAAATAAACAGGATGCTTGTGGCAGTTTCAAGAGGAACGGGAAGCGTAAAATCAAACCAACTAAACCAAATGATGGTAACTTTCAAGCTTTTTCATTCGTCAGTTTTCAAAACGCCCAGCTGTAACGTGCATAACTTCTAGCTTGCTTTAGAGGAGCTACAAGCCAGCCTAGCCTGTCGGTACAAATTCGGGCTGAGCTTCTTAGAATGAATCGCCATCCCCACAATTTTAACCAAGTTATATCCTAACGGCTGCCATAATGCTTGGTGTTTTTAAATATGTTCTCAAAGCACTTTTCTTCCTTTAGCCTCTCAGCTATACTTTGTTTACAAACATTCGAAATTTGACTTTAGAATCGACATTTTTCTTTTATTAACACTTTTTATTATGAATCCCAACACGTGGGTTGAACCAATAAAATGCACGAATAATAGCGACTCTAACACGTAATAAAGTTCCCCATGTTTACGACTAAAAAATATTTTATTTGTACTACGTAAGTCACTATTCCGACGTAATTTTTCTTAACAAATCAATATCAAATCTGCGATTCAAATTTTAACACGTCATAACATAAGTTCCAGGAATACATTTTATTTTGCTATCTTTCTTCTTCATAAATATACAGGATGCTTGTGGCTGTTTCAAGAGGAACGGGAAGTGTAAAATTAAAACAACAAAATTAAATGATGGTAACTTTCAAGCTTTTTCATTCGTCAAGTTTCAAGCTTTCAAAACGCCCAGCTGTAACGTGCATAACTTCTAGTTTGATTTAGAGGAGCTACAAGCCGGCCTAGCCTGTCGCTACAAATTCGGGCTGAGCCGAGCTTCTTACATCCTGACAATTTTAACCAAGTTAATTCCTAACGGCTGCCATACTGCTTGGTGTTTTTAAATATGTTCTCAAAGCACTTTTCTTCCTTTAGCTTTTTAGCTATACTTTGTTTACAAACATTCGAAATTTGACTTTAGAATCGACATTCTTCTTTTATTAACACTTTTTATTATGAATCCCAACACGTGGGTTGAACCAAATATTCAGCTAAATTAAAAAAAGAACAACTAAAAAGGACGAATAGTAGCGACATTTCGATTGTCCCGACTCTAACACGTAATAAAATTCCCCATGTTTACGACTAAAAAATATTTTATTTGTACTACGTAAGTCACTATTCCGACGTAATTTTTCTTATCTCGCAGATTTGATATTGATTTGTTATTTTCTAATTTATTTTCCGCAGAAGGATGCGTCATACATCCAGTACTAGTAATTGTTTACTAGATGATAAGGGCCAACTAGTACATAATAGAGAGCGTTACCCTTCGTAAGACGTACAAAAAAATTATTTCTGCTAATCTCTACGGTTAGATGCATAGACAAAAGTTAAGGTTTGAAAACAAATGTATTTATGTAGCGAGATCTCAAGATATCCACCTCCTCCTCTCTTGCCAATTCGCTACTTTAACGATAGTGGTTTTCGAGAAAAAATAAGTCGATTTTTTTGATGTTGTCATCGGAAATTTTGCAAGTTATATTTATTTTTTTTTATCATAACAATTTTTTTAACAAAACTATCATGTTTTGTGTAAAGCCAAGCAAATATACTTTTAATTATCAAGAAAAAAATGAATCGCAATCTCAAAAGATAAACTCTGATCTTTCATGTTGGCAATTTTTTAAAGGAAGATAATGCGCTCGCTGGCATTAAAGACTATCAAAACATTTGTTTTCAAAGAAGAAGGGCCACACAGTAATGTTATGAAGTTATGATGCGCACCCAATGAGAGATTTTTTTGTAAAAAATACCAACAGCAGTAATTATGGCAATGGCAAAAGGTTGTCTCACGTTCTGTGGCGATACCATCCAAATAAAATGCAAGATGGTCTAAAGCAAAAGCCAGCAATGACATAAACATAAACTAATAGAAAATGAAAAGCTGCAGACAAGAGTTTAAAAATCGGTTTTCACAATTTCTGGAAAATAGCAGTCTTTTTTTTAATTTAATAGTCATCAACGACATTTTTGTAATGCCATCTTAACTTTTTGGAAAACCTCGCTGTTCGTCAATTATTTTTTTAATACATCTTTAATATACATTTTGGTAACTTTTGATCCCCGATTGAAATTAATTACATGTTCATCCATCCTTTATTAATCCTTTATTAAGTTATAAAAATAACAATTGCCGCAATTGATGCGTCTGTATTATATTATCACTGACATTGCAAATACACGCAATTCATTTTAAATAGCGGCACGATTACCAAACCGTTATTGATCAAGTCGCAATATCAAGTATAATATATGAATAAGTAAGCATATGTAACATATAAATAACGAGAGATCAATGTGAGATTCTATTGCAAAACTTTCATTCATTTATTTATAGTCGAACGTTGAGCATTATCGATACAATCTGTTTTGGGGGCCCGACGGATGACGTACGCTGCTTTTTTATAAGTATATAATTAAGGTTTCGGGAATCATTTGTTATTATTGTAACAATATAAGTCGAAACACATCGCCGATTGACAAGATCATCTCGTTGATGATAACATATGAGATATGCAGAATTGATTCTATCAATATTAATCAATTCTTGCAAAAATCATGTACGTAGTGCATGTATTTTTCTAATTCGTTTGCAGTTAGGGATTTGATTGCTTCTTTCAAGAACAGCGATGTTTCGCAGCATGTTTCACTTGATTGTTTGTGTGCAGTTTTAATTATTAACATATTAGATTTTCATTTAAACTTCTCATCATGGATTGATCCCTAACAGTTGTAGTTCCTCCTAAGTTTAGTGAAGCTTCTGTGCGTGATATCCCATTCTTTTTATTTCTTCTGCTATTTCAATACATTTTTTACGATACGATGGCTGTTTGTTTTCAAAACGCTCTAAAATTGCCTCACGGACTATCATCACTATTCAATTTTCTCCATCTTAATCATGGAAATGAAGAATGTTCCCTTGGAGTAAGGTCGAGGCTATACGGTGAGTTCGTTGAATTCCCAATGGTGCACAGTAACCTTCGAAATTTCAGCACAGGAGCATTGTCGGGCGACTTATCCCAGCCTTTCTCGGCGTTTCTGGATGATGTCTTCTCTTAAATGGCCGTTCTTTAAAGTCGTTTAACAAGATACCCTCGCTATTAAGAAAAATTTTAGATATCACCCTTAATATGGTTTTTATCACCTTGGGCTTCTTAGGGACGGATTCGCTCTTTCCGATGATACTCCATCGTTCCCATTTTAGACAAAGAATCATTGCTTCATCCCCAGTAACTATTTGGTTAATGGCTGTGATGTCCGCTTCATACTCAAAAAGCTTTCAGCTATATTCAATATGTTGTTTCTTGTAATCTACGCTGAGCAATACTCAAATGCTCGCACAGGATCTTCAAAACATTGCAATCGCTCTTGTTCCTTATCTTCTTGGCCTTCGGCCGTCGATCACTTAATACGAAGTCCAATTTTCTGTTTTTGGATGTCACTATAGTAACGCGACCTCCCCCGCGTGCATCAACTGCACCAACGAAACAATTCTAAGTAACATGGCATGCTATGGTGCAGAGTCTCTATAAACGATCCCCTTTGCTCTTTAATTTCGAACGAAGAAATTTCATCACTGCACGCTGTCCGATTTTAGATATTTTGAAAATTTACGATGCACTGCTCAATTTGGCTGCGCAATGACTGTAAACCGCTAAATTATTATTTAAATGTTAATTAAATTGTAGCTTTTGTTTTGGTAGTTCACACATGTGATTGAAAATTATCTTAAGAGATAGCTGGTGGGAGTCTAATCGGACATTATTGGCTGAAGAAGCACCTCTTCAAGATGGGACTAAACGAAGACTCGTCTTGCAGATGCTGCCAAATTAAGGACACTCTCCCGACAAGTGTTATAAATAAGAAGTAAGCACAAAAAAAAACGTGATCCGACTTTAAGAAAACTCTGTGATGTAGTGCTTAATACGCCTGTCCGGAGAACAAGAAATGTATCGTTCGAAATTTTTAGTTTCACCAATATACATTAATAAAAGATGGATATTTATAAAGAAGCACTTCATATTTATATTGGATAACTGACTTAAGGTACCCATTTAAGGCGTAAGCATGTTTCTCCGCACCTTCTTTTGAAATTCCTATTTAAAAGAATAGAACTCCTGATATGATCAACTTAAGAATGATAAATTAATTGTCGCATTAATCGTAGTAATGTTATTTCCTAAAATAGGCACTGGAATTATAATGGGGAAACAAAATTAATTTTAAATGACCTAAAACTAAGGAAAATGAAAAATTGTTATTTTAAGAATAATAAAAGAATCTTTAATCACGTTCCAAAGTGTCAACTTAATGGTTCATTATCGTTCGTAACTTTAACATTAATTTTCCTGTACGCGCGAAAGCATTATAGACTATAGCATTGTGTTGTAGAATAGATGGTGCGATTGTAGGTGATGTATACACGTTTGTATGCGGTAATTGTAGTGAAAAAGCTTGTTCTCCTATTTATTCTTACCTTACAAGAAAAAAGTAATCAAATGGTGTAAGAAATATAAACAGTCTTTACCTGCAGCATTGAGTTGGTTTATAATTTCAGCGAATAATTTAAGCTAGTGGCTTTCATAATTCCAATAATAAATAAATAATGATGGGCGAACAACTTAGGATGTATCCTGTTCGAAAAATAATGCAGCATTATGAACAATAGAAGGGTGAAAAGTCTCACAACATTATGCTACTATAAGCCAATTATACAACTCGATACTGGAGAGTTATCCAAACTATCAACCAATCCACTGCCTTGGATTGAGTTAAAATGTTACAAGGATCGTTTTACTATTGATTGAAACAACATTGAAAAATGAAAGCCTCTTGTCGCTCATTCAAAAATAAATCATGTATGGTACTATAAATGTTAATCGACCTTTTTTATGCTATTTTGCGATGGCGTAAGTACTACTTTCTCGCATTCTTCCATTTTCTTATGAACATTTTCTTGCTATCTTTGCTCCAAATTATTTCTGCTTAAAAGTCTAGCGCCATTTACACAACGAAAGCAGATTTAAATTTGAATAAAGCAGAGTTGATTATTAAACAACTTTAAAAATAAATAACTAGAAAGAGAAATAATTAAGAAAGAAAGAAACAAAAAAATAATAGTTGTCTGCTTCAGCTCGAATACAAGCAAGACACCTGCGAACTATTAAGTTGTAAACACGCACTACTGCTGTACCATCTTCACAAATTTCATTAAATCTAATTGTTACATCGTCAAGTAATTATTCGCGTGTGTTTGGCTAAAAAAAAATTCAAAAAATTTATGTCGGAAAATTTTGCGGGTCGAGCAATGAAACCTAGACAACCATTGTTCAGGAAAATCCGTAGTGACTTGTTCGATCCTCTCAAAAAGCGTATCACCTAGAAAAGTTAGATAATGTTCTGCACTTAGCCCGTGTGGTAAAACTTCTAATTTAGGCAGTTTTCCGTCAAAAGTTCCAGCTCAAGCATTCACAATAAAACGGTGTTGAAATCGCTATTGTCTAACAGCATGTAGATTCTGAAGATTCTATAAATGGTAATTGTCTGCTCTCTAGTAAATTGGACCTGTCCCTAATATTCCAGTTAAAAATATTAAATCTTCGGCAACCAAGTACAGAACTCGAGAACATTCGATTCTCGCTGTTATCGACCACTTCGAAGGAGTCAAGCTCAGGTTGGATACAATCTTCCAGTTGTAGCGCTTTGACGCTTTGAATGTGATTCACAATGTAGTGTTCGTGCGTTTTGAGAAAGACGAAACTGCTGCAATGCGTCTAGTGGTCAGCGCGTACATTTTCTTCGCTGTTTACATTATTTTTTTCTAACGCGATCACCTCGGTTATTACGTGGAACGCTAAAAGGTACGGCCGAAAGTCTATCGGGCAATATCTCCATATTCAGCTATACTGAACTTATGTTGTTCAGAAGCTATTAGATGACCTAATCTATATGAATGCAATAATAATACTAATCATTATTGAAAAAATCGTGCCTATATTTATTTAAAATTTTTTGGTTTAAATGATTTCCGGAACAAGATCTCAAAGTGTTTTTATACATGTCATCAATCACCCCGTATATTAACTTCGTCTTCTCCAGAAGACGTTATCTTCATACATGCGTATTAAAACGGTTAATTGGCTACAGAAAGGATCACGTAGCACACGTATCATTATTAGCATAATTTAAATTTTAAACGCGAGATATCAGCTGAAAAGATCGGCAATAAATCCCCGTATGAAACCATCCGATCGACCTGCAATAAAATTCCAATACGCAGGAATGAATACATGACATACGGAGCCATAGCAGGAAACTGTTAGACGTCCCAATCGACATGTTCTGTCCGAAAAATTCTAATGCGATCGGCGCGCGTTTATACGAGAGGAGGAAGAGACCTTCTTCTTCTCTTCTGCATAGTTTCTGGAATAGTCAAAGAGAATGACTTTAGGCAGATGTATCACATATACGCACACAAATTCGGGCAGAGGTCAACAACCGTCAAGGTAAAGCAAGGTAAAATCTTGTAAAAGTTCGTCTATACTATAGCCGAAACGCTAGCCGAACACACTCGCATATACATACATACTTGCATATAGATTGTATGTGTTTGTACGTTGGTTGGTCGGATACGATGTGAAAATAATGGGATAAAATCGAAAATGCACACACAACGCTTTTGTTCGAAGCGTTAAAAATAGCCATTGTTCGTGTGACGATTTTGTTCTTCTTTCCGAACGAGGCGTTTAAGGAAATAAATATTCCACGTAGATCCATTATATAATATGTACGTTGCCAAATTCTTAATTAATTTAATCAAAAAAGCCAAGGTGGTACTCTTCAGTTCAATTCAATCGAGTTTGTAACAATATATCTACGGTTTCTTCACATAAAAATTAATAATACTGAATTGTCGATAGACAAGTCTTTGGTCCAATATTGGACAAGTCAGTAAGATATGGTGCTCAAGTTTCTAATTACATTAAAATCGATGCCTATTTAAATTAAAAAAAAAACATTCACAAATACACAAGAGAAGTAATCGGTGGATATTACAAGACGTTAGAGTCAAAAGAGGACCCGAAATTTACAGCGATTGTTATTCGTGGAAGCAAGACCAGAATTAACGTAACACAGGGTACAGGGTAGAAGAGGTATTACAATAATTTAAAGAATTAATACTGAAATCACCCAAACACCGAAGGAAACAATAAAAATAGAAAATAAACTAGCTGATGGAGCAAAGTGATTAAGATGGTAAAGCTAAAGAAGGGAAAGTAGAAAGTAGCGAAAAGCCTCAGAAAAGAAAAGAAATATTAAAGATAAAGAGAAAGTAGTATTGGCAATTAAAAATGAGATCATGAACCATTGGCGAGAGTATTTCCAGAAACTGCTAAATACAAGAATTAACATAAGACTCAGGAACCCAGGAACGAAGCACTGTCAATAAATGCAAATGACGAGAACGATACAATCGAAGAAGGTGAAGTAATGAGAACAATAGAATGACTCCGGAAATTATAAACCTGGGATTAACAAAGCTATTCAATAAAATATGGAAAATGCGGAAATACCCGAAGATTGGAAAGTTGCCATCATTATACCGGCGTATAAAAGAGAGGAGCCTAAAGGCTGAGATAACTACAGAGGCATGTGTAGTAGCTAAATTGTACGAAAAGGTGCTGGAAGGATAATTGACAATACAAAAATGGAAGGACAACTGGAGGAGGCGTAGAGTGGATTTAGCCCAGGCAGAAGCACACAGGTCACATTTCCACATTAAGGTAGATGATCGAATAGAGTGATCCACATGCCATTTCCAGATCTGGATGTAGCTTTTGATAGAATGCCAACAAAGACGCACGGGAAAGTCTAAAAAGAAGCGATGTTAACGATAAATTGCGGAGAAGAATTGAAAGTACAAACCAAAAGAAAGAAACGCTAATTACGTAAGAACAAGTAACTTGCAATTAGAACGGTTTACAGGTAATGAAGGATTAAAGGAAGGAGGAGTACTGAATCCGATTTTGTCTGTAATAATAATAATAGACGATGTCTTAAAAGAACTTCAAGCAAAAGGGCACAAAAGCAATATAAGTTACAGGGAGCTAAAACCGGTTAAACTAGCTGATGTGTGATGAGTGAAATATACAGAGAGTGAGTCTCGACTGAAAGAAAACTTGAAAAAAAATCTGACAAGAGGAATTATTCAAAACAAGTATGAAAATAAATGAAAGCAAAGGAAAATTGATGGCACTAGACAAAGGAAAGGTACAAGTAGGTACAAAACCAACGGAGATACTCTGGAGAAAATTTATTATTTTAAGTACTCGGGAGTAACAATTCAAAGCAATGGAGGAAGAAATAAAAGAAACAAATAAGGAACGCAACAATATAGCGTGCTTCCACCAAAGCATTTGTTAGCAACGAGGTAATAAATAACGGCATAAAAATTACTAAGAAGAGTAATAGATGTAATAAGGAAAGAATAACAATAACATTAGAGAAGAACCTCTAACAAAAACGATTGAGAAGTAGCGACTGAAATGGTTTGATTACTTACTAAGGATAGGAGAAGAAAGACCCGCGAAAACTATATGGGAGACGAGATCGTTGACGACATGGATAAAAGGGAGACCCAAGAAGACATGAAATAGTGCAAGAAAATTAGTGGAGAAAATTAGTGCATAAAGACTGAAACCGCTGGCGATATTCTTCAACAGCAGCTGTAATATTCCCATTACAAAGACCATTTAGATATTCTAAATTTGAATAAGCACGTCGCATTTTTTAACGTTAAAAAGTGTTCACCATTTTTTTTTCCTTCATTTTTGCATCTTTCCAGAATCAATACCCCATTTGCTTGCTTTAAGAGACCCACATTGTGCAACAAAGAAAAAGCTTCTACTGAAATAGTATTTTTTTAATCTCCTTTTAGATGCATCAATTTGTTCCTTACCAATGAAATACCCTTCTATGTGAAATTCTTAGAAGTTATTACCTTCTAAATAGCAGTGCACCTACTAGAAAATACGGAAGTCATTGCCACAGCATTTCTAATAACCCAATTAAATTTATTGTCCGTAATTTTTTATAAATCGAACGTATTTACTCACAAACACCGATGCAAGCTCATACAGTACAGCGATGATACTTGGCGTAAGGAAGATGCTCCCATTGCGCAATTGGACTGATTTATACTCGATTTAATTGTAGGCATCTGTCATTCGGCGCGATCCAGAGGGAACGGCCTTTGCCGCGGGATAAAATAAAGACGACAATGTTCCACGTTGTACCAAGCGCAGCTTTACGAAGCACGGTTTCCTGAAGTTAAAATACACAAAAAGTATAAAGTATGGATATGTAACATGTATACATAGGACAGGACAGCGCCGGGAATGCATCGCGTATGTGGTAAATAAATATCATCCGCGCTCGTAAATAGATCTATTGATCGTAGCTCTTCCATTGCTACCGCTTTCTCCGATTAAAAAGGAACTCTTAGAAATCAAAGAATCTCTTTATTGGACGTATTGATCAATCTAGCATTATAGTGTGTAAGTAAGTGTTAATTTATTTATTCCGGTAAGCGTCATGTTATTACAAGATGAAGATGATTATTACGATTTCCTACAAGATGGTGCCCTATTTTGCAAAGCAAAACAATAATTACTTCAAGTATCTGTTAAATGTAAAAATATAAACTTAGTTTACCTCTACGCGGTTTATATTGACGATATCTTCCATTTAAGGCACATTTAATCCGAATATTGCGAGTCCTTAAAAGAAATTTTTGAAATTTCGCAGAATCTTCTTCCATATTTTGGAATATCTCGTTTCTGGTGATTAATGTTCACCATTTGAAGAAGACTTTGCTATAATATAAACTGTAATTTTGCGTATGAGCGGTGTAAGTCCTTTCTAATTCATAAATAATAATAATGATTTAAATCCATCTTGCTACAAGTTACAGCTAAATCCGATACTTACCTATTTACGGCACCACACACCACAGCATTTCTTTTCAAACGAACCTAAGTTTATGGCCTGTAAGCTATTTAATAAGGTTCCAAATAAAAATCAAGTCTATCTCTCTATTTATTTACAGAAGTAGGAACAAGAATTATATTCAATTCCCGCTAAAAACTGTGCAAAAAGGCGAATTTCGTGAATTCGGCGTGAAGAAAAAATAATACAAACGTCCCTGATACATTTGCGAAATCCGCGGCGGGCTTAATTAAAACTATGACCTAAAAAGTAATAAATAAGATTAAAGCTTTGTCGAAATACCACCGCAAGTTTCTCTTCGCGTTACCTTGAGCAAATGCTAGGCTCCGCGCTGCATCGAAATTGGTTGCATTCAACGCCGAACGAAGCAGACAAAAACGTAATTTACCATTATTGTTAGATTATTTGTTATTAAAGGAAGGAGTTTTTGCCGTAACGGAGCAGTGAAGGGATAAAACGATCAGAATTCGATCTTGTACGGAAGTTAAACGAGTTTCAGTTGTTATAAATTATTAACATTCTTGTTTAAAAGTTTTGTACATATTAATATAGAAGTACCGCACTCGTATTTTTGAATGAAGCTCTAGGCCACAATAATAAAAGAATAAATTATATAGATCAGGGGTACATATTTCACGGTAATTTTTTTTTTAAATAATGTGTTCCCGTGGATACCTCTACTTAACGTATTCTTTTCAATTAGAATTCCTTCGATTTTTAGAATCTGAAACACACATATTTGTGATAACTTTCTTTATAACTGCTATCAACTTATTTTAGTTTTATCGGGAAGATAATTTACGACGATATCCGTAGGTATCGACGTAAATGCTTATAAAATTTCAATGAATGGAGATAAATTCATGAAAAAAAATCAAATTAATAATAAAAGATTATGTTGTGCAGATATGATGTAGATAATACCTAAATAATGCGACAATATCCTCCAATAAATCGAAAAGTTTAATCATTCATAGTTGCAACAAAAAAACACCGACACCCACAAAACACGTTGTTTAAATTTAAAAATTGTTGATGTTTTCGTGCTGTGACTGCTAACATTGTTTATGGAGAGTGTAAGAGCTGCGCAAGCATTGTATGCTACTAGATTTCCTCATCAACGTCACCCAGGAAGCGATACATTTATTAAGAAATGCTGGTAATTTTCCTGAAGGTAAATGTGAAAATCGAAGAAGAACAAAAGTAACAAATGAAGAATATGTGTATTAGCAAGTGTTGCCTAAAATCCTCACGCGTCTTTGAGACCTATTGCCGAAGCTTGCAAACCATTTAAAATTCATTTGGTGCAAAGGTTGCGCGATGGGCAGACTTTTTTATCGCAAAAGATTTTATGGAACTCTATTTACAAATTCCAAATTTACCAGCGCTTATTCTGTGGTCGCTCTAAACAGAGCGACTTTTCAAACAACGGAATAGCCAATCGTTGTAATTACGTCTGAATATCCACATTGGATGCGAAAAGCTGATCTTCAAAGAAGTTGGAGTATAAATATTTGACGTAAAATATTGGGAAGACCGGTTGATCGGTCCATATTTTTTTTTCTAATACATCAGCCGTCTCCTTTGCTCGAGAATGTTAATTTAAATTTGTGGCAGGTGGTGTACTTTCAGGATGGCACTGCTGCTCATAGCAGTAACATTGTAATCAATCATCTGAACAGGGTAAATTCGAGACTTTGGAAACGCACCTTATGTTTATTTAATCTCGCTTCTCCAATTTTTTAAGTCACGGAAGACGCTTAAGACGGTAAGTTTTTTTTTAATCATCGAATTACATACACTTTCGATTATATTTTTTATACATATGACTACAGATGGCAATTTCCCGTGTTCATTCAGTAACATAGAAAAAATTTATCGAGATCGGTTCATAATCTACAAACACCGTCCTAAAAACTTTTTGGTATCTAGCACCGGAACGGCACCGTTCGCGATAATATATCTCTGCATACTGACTCCCTCCGCACGCAAGAATCCATTTAGTTAGTTAGTTACGCCGATGGTGGGCATCCGAATTTGCCCACTCTACTTATGAAACATACTTTTTAGTTTTAGATTCATTTTATTTTGTATAATTATAATTTACACCAATAAATTTTTAATTTTATTTTTTTCTTCGCACCTTTTAAAAAAAAAAAGGGATTCAAGCAACCAACAACAACAAGTTACCCTGAAACTGCTCCAATAGCGGAAGTAATAAAATCGCTGTTGGCTAGTGTAATCAACGACAATTTTTAGGATGTTATAAGAACATTGTTAGAAGCCCTTCGCGAAGACAGTCATGGTTGTGATAGATGATCTCTGGCTAACATATTACATTCAAATATGGAGATGGTATCTGCATTAATTTATTTATTTTTTTTATTGTATGTAAAGTGTAAAATAATATTTTCGTAGACCCTCACGAAGGAAAACAATTAAATTGTCATCTGCATAAAAAAAAGTACGTACAATTTTTAAAGCGTTCTCCGACATCATCAGGCAAATAGAGAACGAATCTCAAAATACTGGCATGTACAACATTACGTGGTGGATTACATTCATCCTCGGAACCATTCAAAAGGCTTGCCTTTTATACCGATCTCTTCCTGCATCAGCAGTCCAGGATCGATCAAGCTTTGTTAAAATCAATATATATACAAAGAACATTATTATTATTATTTTTGAGACCTCGATTGCCCAATTCATCAAGTTGCTCCAGTAAAGTGATCGCAACCTTATTTTCCTGAAAACCAAACCGATTTTTATCCAGGATGTAGAATTTCTGCAAATAATCCGCAAAAGTATCCGCAATGTACTCCTTCAAGATCTTTTCGAGCGATGGAAGTATAAGGCTATGTCTGTAGTTAGAGCAATCTGCCCTACAACCTATCTTATGTAATGTAAAGTAATGAAATGTTTATTTGTCGTTTGTTTAAGAAAAAACAGAGACATCGTCAAGTACTAAAGGTAAAATCTAAGCTAAATAATAATACACAAAATAATAAAATAATAAAAGATAAAGATATAAATAAAACTTTAGTGTAAATAAAATATTTATATTTAAAAGTTTAAATAACTAAACCTATATGTGGACAAAATACAACATAAAATAAGTAAACGGTAATAATGAAGAAATATGTGTTAGCTACTAAGAAACTCGGCCACACTATAAAACAATTTGTCACGCAGGTATATCCTGAGTTTACTTTTAAACTGGCGACGTGTTACGCAGGCTTTGAGATCATGTGGAAGCCTGTTATAATATTGAATGGCTCTATAGTGAGGATTCCCCTCAAATAGAGTTGTCCTATGTCGAGACACGTTCAAATTACGCGAGTCACGAGTGGTCATTGCATCACACACATCTCGGTTAAGGATAAATTTTCGCTCGTTTTTCTTGAAGAACAGTAAGATTTCCAGAATGTATAATGAGGGTAGAGGGAGTATATTTAATTGCCTAAAGCAAGGCCTGCATGAAGTTACTTGAGAAACCCCCACCATACACCTCACAACCCTCTTCTGAAGGACAAATAAGTCATTGGCCTTCTTTGAAGAACCCCAGAAGATTAGGCCGTATTGCATCCTTGATTCTATATAAGCGAAGTAAAACATTCTGACAGAATCTAAATTAACACTTTTTTGCAGGTGTCGTATGCCGTATAATCCCGTCGACAATCTACGCCCCAACTCATCGTTGTTGCCATTTAAGATGTGCATCCACAGTTATTCCCAAAAAACTTACAGACGCGCATTCCATTAGGGATTTACCTTTAAAGGGAACATACAGACTAGATAAAGCAGGCAACGTTGGTTTAAATCGTATTATACGCGTCTTTTGACCGTTCAACGCAAGACCCCATTCATCGCACCAACGCTCCATTCTCCCCACAACGTCAAACAATGCGTGTGACACCTCCTCCACATTGGATCCAGATACTATCACGCTTGTGTCGTCAGCGTACTGAGATAGTATATAGGGAGTCATTATAGTGTTCAAATCATTGACGTAAAGCAGAAATAGGGTCGGGGCCAGAACAGAGCCCTGCGGAACGCCACACTCTAAATGCATACTCGGTGATACATAAAGATTGGTGGTACCATCCTGCACCCCACTCATACAAACATAACTCTCTCTACCAGCAAGATAGGATGTGCAGGTCTTATTGTGAAAACTTTGAGATCGCGTGGAATAACACAATTATTGATCGAAAGCTTTGCCATTCTTTGGATTGAATAGCCAAAGACATTAGCACCTAAGTGTGTCACTGCAATTCTCTCATGGCCAGATGATTTTTCAGACCTGTTTACAATATTTATTACGATTGTACGATATTAGCCGTGGAACGTTATTATTGATGGCTGCCTAAAGTTGGTAATTATAATATCTTGCCGCGATGATTGGGACTTCCTATTCATTCTACTATTAATGATATCTCATGTTTTCCTCGTATAGCTGCAGAATTGAAGAAACTGCGAAGCAAAGCATTTACGCATCATTGTGCTTCCTGTGTTTCTATACTTCTTGAATATTATCCTCAAGCGTGCGCCCCCAACAGGATTGAGAACTTTCTGTTACGATCAGCCATGGCATTTTCTTACCCATGGTTTCAACGACTGCTTTATGATATTCATAATCCATAACCTTCACACTTTAGATGCCCTATCATAAGCATCAGCGTACATACGACTTAACTATGAACTTATGCAGATCATTCACGTCCGTGAAGCTACCAACCTAACTAGTGCGTAGGTTCTCTGTCAGTAATCGATGGAACATTGATCGTAAATAGTACGCCATTAATTATTAACACCCGTGCGTGGCATATTATTGCTATACTCGTACGTATAATCTTTGGCATTTTTTTTTTGTAGCCGAGTCGCGTATAATTCGGTGTCATGCCCACAAACACAATTTACGCACGTACACATAAAATTAACTTGTTATAAATCCATACCACCATACTCGCATAAGAGTTATTCTTGAACTTTTGATCTAAATATCGCATATCAATGACTTCTTCGGACGTTCTACCATTAATCACGATACGGGCGATTCGGTTCGACTTTTGTACGCGGTTTGTATTCGTGCATTATTATTATTATTATTATACGCTAATACGCACATTACAGATTCTTTGGATCGTTTTCAATTTCGCGATGTGTAAGGAGTGTGCGTAAGAAGTATGCACATACTACATCCAACAAAACATACACAAATGTAATTATTACATTTTGAGCACAAGGTCATTTCGATAACAGCAGAATATACAGCAGATATTCGTCAATCGAATCGGACGGTCAAAATATGTATAATTTCAATGGTTCGATCTTATTTTAAGCACGAATGCGTGAAGTAATGTTGGTACTTACTGTTACAGAAATAAAATAAAGCTACTAAACTGAAGACATTTAAATAAATGTTGTATTGTACTTTTAAGGTAACTCACGTGAAAACATCAATGTTAAATAATAATAATAATAATAATAATAGTCTTTATTGCCAACAGTTACAAAAAAAAACAAATAACAGGCCCACAACTAATACAGTCTATAGAACACTGACAAAAAGCAGACGGATACAAATACATATCGATCTGGTTATATATTACACTGAAAAAAATATTTTGCCTAATGAAGAATGCGAATGAAGTAGTTGCGCAAGGGAACAATTAAAAATATCGCATTTACAGCAAATGTTATGTATGTGGAACACATAAAGTAGTGAGCGTAACAGTAGAGTTGACTTGGCTGAATCCAAATAAAATGTAGTAAATGAGCGAGAAGATTGACGCGGCAAAATTTTGATTATTTAATAATTTAAAAAGAAAGGTTAAATCAATTTTTTCCCGTCGTAGTTCGAGTGGTGCCACAGAAAACCCAGCAAGTAAGGTCTCATAGGGGAAACCTCCGCACGGGTAATTGTTGTATTTTTTATACCAAAGGTATTTTAAAAATCGTCCCTTTCGATCATATTTTTATATGTAACATAGTACGGATTCCATACAAGGGATGCATACTCCAGCTTTGAGCGCACTAAAGCAAAAAAAAAAAATTTATGGGGGGTATATCATGGAACGAGCGAGTATTGCGTAGAACGAATCCTAGCATTCTATTAGCAGACGATGTAACACTTCGGACGTGGTCATTAAAAGTTAAACTACAGTCGAAGTACACGCCCAAGTCAAATATACCATCGCTACGAGTAATAACGTCCGAAGTCAGAACATAATTATAAAGAAGTGGTTGTTTTTTCCTTGTAAACGATACAACTCTACACGTTGATATATTTAAGCACAATCTATTTGTAAAGCACCAGTAGGGCTTCGCAACGCACATGTTTCAACAAGTCATTGATAAATATTAGAAATAATAAGGGACCAAGATTAGAACCCTGTGGAACACCAGAATCAACACGGAATATATCGGACGTAAAACCGTTATAAGATACAAAAAATTGTCGTTGACAAAGATAAGATTGAAACAAGGGAATCACTAAAACCAATGTCCTGCAGCCTTCTCAAAAGAATCCCATGATCTAAGCGATCAAAGGCTTTGGATATATCTGTATACAGGACGTCAACTTTTCCATGATCGTCGATTGTTTTAGTGGCGTACTGAAGAAAGGTGCACGTTAAATAAATTATAATTGATCTCCTTCAGAAATTGAAACTGTACGATTATTAAAAACTGGAATTTTACCAACTGTAGTTAGGCCAACAGGTGAAGAAATGCATTTGCCATTGCGATAAGCTAAAGAGATTCGCTGTTGTACATTCTTTGGACTTAAGTTTACGTAATGGCGAATTAACGCAATCTATTCTGGCTTAATAATTGTAAAGGTTCGGGTGATGTCGGTTTTTGTTTGTGAAATTGCAACAATAATTAAATCAGTTTTAAATTCAACATCTTGCGCGGACATTTTGCAGAGTTCTTCACGTCGACGTGCACCAGAAATTATTAACACAGCCTATAGACAGAGTATTGGAAAATTTTAAATATGCGAAAACAATTTAAGGGGCCTTTGTTAGTAGAAACGTAGAGTCCTGGTGCTCTACAATAAATTTAAGAATTTGCTCCTTACAAAATCTGCAGTTTTAAGCAGATTTTTTCGAGTTTTAAACAAGACATTATTTGAGCATAAAATAAGTAGACCAGAATTAATTTCTTTGAATGTAAACTCAAAATAAAGTAACAAATATATTTTTAACCTGCTATTACTTATGAGGCATCTATAAAAAAAATGCATAAACAGTATTACGCTGCCTATACAATTTATAAATATTGTACGTCATTACGTACTAGAGAGGCTAAGGTAGGAATTTGAAGAGCAACTTAAGTTCAAAAAGCACAGAGCCAGGCAACCGTGTGCACTTAACCAACCTAATTCGTGTATTTTGGTAGAGATCTGATCAAACTTTCCCAAGCCGAAAATATACCTAAGAAGAGTTCAAACGCAACCCGTAAACGTGTAGGCAGCAGTCAGAGAGGGAAGATACGATACTCTCGCACAACATATATTTGATGCTGGGGCTAAAGTAGATTCTGCAAGCGTACAGTTGCTTCGAGTTACTGTGGCTTGGATATATGAGATCAAGACCGAAGTTATTATCGAGAATAAGCCCCAAATATTAGGCTGAAACAGCAGAACTGTTCACTAACGCATGTAATCACACGAGCAGAAATATAGTATCTTTGCAGCATTGATCACCAGAGCATGGTCATCAATAAACTTTGCGACTAATCGGAGATCTGATATGATCCTATCAATAGCACCGGTCAACTCATCAATAGGAATGGATGGGCGCAGTTGCATATGTATTTCGTAAAATAGAAGACCCGGAATAGCACCCTGGGGCACTCGCTGATAGTGAACTCGATTTAGTACACTGACTGGGTCTTCCCATTAAGAAACTGCGAAACAAATCAACAGAGTTAGACTCGCAACCGATATGACGATGAGTAGCTAGCACGAGATCGTGGCTAATTGTATCAAACGCTTCGCTAAAATCTAATAAAATTAGTGCTGTGAATTAATCATGATCGCTAACGCGAATGATATCATTACCCACATCACAGTGACGTTGTAACGCAACTGTGCCATCACCTGAAACCATATTGATTGGATGGCAGTAATGAGGTAACGCCTCAGTTGATCAGAAAATATCCTTTCTAACAATATAAAACAGAAATGTACGTGCAAAGCAAAAGCCTCTCTGTCCACCTCCGTTCAACATCATTACATCACCATTAAAGGAACGGTAAGAGTTAATTATCCTAATGAATTACAAAGATAATGCACCGAACGTTGCGATTTGAATATTCAAAAGTAAAAGTTATCACTTTATTTCATTACCCGCTATCTGCAATACTCACTAACGTGCGCATATAAGAACGATCTAAAAAGTTATTCGGCTCTTACGACTGCCGGCCAATTATTACATTAATAACCGTTTTAAATCGTACATAATTAGTAAAAGGCATCATTAACGTATCAATTTTACGTTCTATATATGCGAAAACCTACATTTACGATGATAACAGGTACTTAAGTTAAATTAACTATGTGCAAACAAAACGCAAAATGTACAAATGCGTTTCTGTACATTGCATGTATGTACGTTGGAAGTTTTATTTGTTCACCATAGCTGCTTTTGATACTGTTTAAGTTGAAAAATCGATTCATTTTTTATGACTTCCCATCCCATACCATGGTAAAACCATTAACTTAGTGCTTAGAGAAATTTGAAAAAAAATTGATTCTATTATTGTTTGGAAACTTACTTGAGAGAACACTTCAGTTTTGTTTGTATAAGTCAACAAATGCATTGCTTTCATTTATTGTATTTTGTAAAATCATAATTCCATTGTTTTATTTTGTAAATTTAATTTCTTCCGCCTTATTTGTAAGTTTACAATTTCATTTATGTTATTTATTGTAAACCCATTTATATTAATTTAAAACATTGTATGTGCATGTATTTATCATAGCAGCTGTACCGCATACAAGGCAAAAATCTAGGCGAATTAAATTAAAGTTGCATTAAATCAAATAATCAAGTGCTTGTACGAAAAATCACGAGACAAAGCGGATGCTAGACAGAGAACCAACCTATTCAAGTATTAAGCAGAGATTCAACGCCGAGGAAGAGACCGTAACGCACATATTGCCATCGCTCCTGCTTGTGCGTTATGCAGCGCTCAGATCCGCACTATCTGTGGTTTATAACCATATTG
Source organism: Oryctes borbonicus (assembly GCA_902654985.2). Lineage (NCBI taxonomy): Eukaryota > Metazoa > Arthropoda > Insecta > Coleoptera > Scarabaeidae > Oryctes > Oryctes borbonicus. The sequence continues at coordinate 4,125,955 of LR736869.1, read as the reverse complement.
CGGATCGACGACCGCTTCTATCGCCGAAGCTTGAGAGGGAGTGGGGTAAAAATTGCATCAATTTTTTTACATGTAGAAGCACCAAAATCACCAGAAATAGTCTTTAGTTTGCTTATTTTAACATTTTAACATTAATGTTTCAATTTCATCTTCTTTTAGTTGTATTGTTTGTGATTCAAAGTATTTTATTTTTTGAAAATGTTCGTTAACAAAATACGAATTAGTTTCTAAAGATGGATCCTTTTACATTTGCTTACGCTTCGTGCATCCTCGTTCAAATTCAAAATTAAGAGGCTTCTAACCACGTTCCCCATCTTGTTACGACTGGACAGGGTGGTAAGGAAAGTGCTTGCCATTTGTCTTTGTATCAAGCGACTCTTGCAGGTGCTTTCAAGAAAACTTTTTTGGTGTGATTAATTCATTCATTAACATTCGGAAATTGCTCTCCAATGAATTCCGCAACTCTACGGAGGGCGTGGGCGGTCCATGTAATATGCAGCATATTTTTAAGTAATTTTCTTGCTTTAAGCATATAGGCTGCAGTGTTACTCACAAAGAGTGTTTCCTCAAATCTTCGAAAATTTTGTCAATACTGCTGATATAACATCCGTTATTATATTTTGCTGGCTATTAAATATGGTTTTGTTGGAGAATCTGTATATTGTGACGTGAACTATGCTTCGCCCTAACGTATCCTTAATTTCGTCTTCGCCCAATCAGTAGTAATTGTCGCCTACATCGTACATTTAATTTTGCTTACAACTTTTGTGTAAAAAATATTTGGGAGCTAGTTCCTTCGCAACGTTGACTCGTCGAAAATACTTCTACCCGTATATTTTTCCAAAAATTTTTTAAAGATTGAATTATATTGTTTTCGGAAGAGTAAATTTGCAGCCACAAAGGCTTCGCAGGCTTTTAAACGATCCATAATTCAAGGTGTCTATCGCAAGACTTCTACTTGCTATTTCGAAGTTCTGCTCACGGGTGGTGATTAGAGAAAGCTGAATGCTAGAAAGGATCACTTAAACATAGTGTTTATGCACTGAAATATCGCTGTACCAGGTTAGTTTCGTTTTAAATTTTTAATATTCGTGTAAAATGTCATATTTCGTCTTCCATTTGAATTTAAATTGTCAAAAAGGTGTTCTTGAGACGCTTCCGATCTCGACAAACCTTAAATTGAATTAATTAATTTGGAACAAAAACTATTTCTAAATTTCCCCCTCGCAAATAATAGTCTCTATAGTTTTGTGATATATAAAAATTCAGACATTTACAAAAAAAAAAATAAGGAGGGGCCCTACCTAAATATTTGTTATAGTGAAAGTATTCACGCCATTGTTTAGATCTTGTAAAACAATTTACGTCCTATCTTAACGTTTTCTCGATATCTCTGATAGTTTCCGAGTTATTAAATTAAACATGGAAGGGCCGTGTTGAGCTTAGGGCGCTTTACATAAGATCGGGCGGCTCGTTGCTTTTACATTAAATTGATCTATAAACTAACAAAGTTTCATTTAAATCAGTGATACGTACTAACCCGTGTTCTCTTATTAGCAAAAGCTGACAAATTGCCAACGATAACCAGGATATATTTAGTAAAAGTAATTATATGCACATATAAAACGTAATCGACATCTCTTTTTTTATTTTTATTAAAACAAATCTTATTATTACAAAACTTTACAACAAGAGGAGATTACTTCTATACGACGTCTCAACTATTACTTTCAACTAATTATCTGTGAATATCGTTTTGGAAGAGATCGTACAGTTAGATACAATTCTAACGCGATATGAGCGGCAATCTGTACAAAAAGAATGAAAATATAAATAGAAAATCGATCGATAAATTAAATGGATTTACACTATCACTTATTATTCCGTGATTTATTTCTTTATATAAAATCGCGTAAATAGACCAAAACAAGTACGACTGCGAGTTCACGCGACTATTAAACAAACGGAATAATTTATATATTACGTGATTTTCCATAAACGAACGCTTTGCAGCGATTACTTTGATTATGAACGCTTAGTGATGGCGCGATGTTTTATGCGATTAGTTAATAACGTGGTATACTTTCATTTTGCGTTATCTGTTGTTGTATTTTAGGGAGATTATAAAAGATTATATTTAATATTTTGTGTATGTATATATCTAAACGTTTATAATGTTTCTAATAATAAATAATTTGTTGTACAATATTAAAATGGCGATAACTCCAATCAAGGTTACGATTTTCTTTGTTATTTCTTCCATGGTGTTGGCCCAATTCTGACATCACCTTTTGATTTTCCTTTCATTTAACAAGTACGTAAAAACAAACATATTTTATCGGAATCATTCGATAGTTTTTATCAAACTTTACTTTTGTAGACACCAAAGAAATCTATAAATACAACCAGATCATTATATTGGATACCTTATCTTTGCTCTTTATATTAACCTTTCCTCAACTTCCTCAATTTATACATTCCTGTTACCAGCAATCACTTGTCTTTCCAATAATCGCCGATTATATTTATTCGTACCCTATAACTTTTCTCTAGTAACAGAACTTTCACTAAATTTACGGTAAATACACAATTCTCTCCTCCAATGTGGTTTATAAAGCACCATGTAATCGGGTTACCGGACTTTTACCGGATTTTTAAAAATCCGGGCAAAATATTTTCATATTAATTTAGTTTTTTCTTCAAAAATCAAACTGTCCCTTATATTATTACATACCATTAAGTGAGATATAAAATTTGAACATTTAAGGCTTTATTTCATACTTACGCTTCAGTAAGTAACGTAACAAGTAACTTAGCAATAAAATAACAAATTATGTGATTCTCTCAAGAGGCTTAAAAGGTTTCTTTCCTTTACAAACCCACATGGGTTTTCCCGGATGGCCACATCACTGCGGATGAGCGCATTTTTCCTGGACACGAGAGAAATCCACCATGCTTAATTAGCGCAGCGTATTCAACTTTACTTGTATACATAAGACAATGTCTTAATTAAAGATAAATCCTTGAAATATTTTAAAACCTATATGCACTCTTTTTTTATTTGATGTACTTTTTTGATCTCGGTTAAAGTACGCAGCATGAGTGTGGTTTCATACCTGTGACACTTATATCAACGCCATTGAGTCTATGCAAAGAAAATTTTTGAGGTTCTTGTACTTTCCATCTGAAGCATTTCTTCCCTAATCAGTATAACGCTCTGATATATACCTTTAATTTTACATCTGTTCCTATCAGAAGAATTATTTCTCTCCTAAAATTGCTGCTTCCTTCAGTAAATACACTGGCTGCAATTAAAAGTGCGCCACCCCGAAATTGTTACCCTAACTTAATCATATTTCCTTGGTCTAGTTTGTTTGATAACATTTAAAAGGGCCGGATGTTCCGCATACGTTTTTACAGGAACACCAGTCACAATCCGATAGTTGCACAAAAATTAGTAAAACGCGTGCAATATGTGTCGCGAATGCAAACGAGAGCGTGCACCTTATAAACAATGAAACCCTTCGAACGTAGCCGAATTATTGGGTTACATGAAGGCAGTGTTGAAACCTGTGGATTGCAAATTGAGGTAAAGCACACAGGTGGCGCGGGCGCGCCGAGAAGGACCACCCCTCAAAAAGATTTTTTTTTGAAGGGCTTGGTTGTGTATTATGTTCCGTAACAATCGGCTTTTATTGCGATTGAGCACAGACGCTCTAGACGAACCTTATTTACTTTTCTTTATTCTTATTTATAAATACTATAAGCATTATCGATACTAATAAGCACTATTTTGTAAAAAAATTTTCATGGTGCATTTTTAATTGCGGCCAGTGTAATAAAATCGATTGTTCGTGGATGCTGAATAAATGCAATTTCTTATTCCGGGAGTTTATTATTCGTCATCTCGGATCTTTGTGATATCAACGCTGATCCGTTTAAGTTTGTTTCGATGCTGCTTTACTTTGCCCAAATATATATTTTTTTTATTCGATCTTGTTCATGATATTTATAATAAATTGTAGTGTATAAATGTATAATTAGCCGTATTCTGTATTTGCGTTTTACTCTTTCTTGCAGTTTATATTTACCTGTCATGCATTTTTCTGTTTTTCCGTAATTCTTGTAACTGGGCTGGGATTGGAAGTAAATACTGTTGGCTTCTTTAGTATGACACTCGCAGCGCTAAGGACCAGTTCACTATAAATCTGTATGTGTTACAATATATCACAAGATACAACAGACATCTAAGCTGTAAAATATCTGCAAACTTCAGCACAACAATTGTTACAAAGCATACAAAGTGATCTCTTAGTAAGGCTCGTAGACAACTAAAATCTGATTGTCTTAACAAAAAGACATGCAAAAAAAATCTACGTGAATTTCGTTCATCCAGGCATAAAGAGCATAATTTCAAGAATAAGAATGTTCGTTTGAAATAAGCTATAAGATTGTATAATTTGCCGCTGTCGTTAAATGAAAAAAAGATTAATCAATTTATCATTCTTTTAGTGCTAACATCTGTCCAAGTAACACGTATTTGGCTGTGTTTTTTAAAATTTAAAGTGTTCAGGGATTATTTTCTATCATTAACACGGAGGAGAAGCCATGCTTGGTGGATTAGAAAAGAATTGCAATACGAAAACGCTTAATTTTCACTGCCGATGACGATAGCTTAGATATTGAAGCGCACGTCCAGTGCTAGTGAAGTATTGCGGTAAAGGTTTCAGTGAAGCGTTTCAGTGCTTCAGTATTACAGAGTTCGAGTACTTGTTTAATAGCCGGTTAGTTTTCTTCATCATTATTTGATGCTTATTATCTAATTTAAATTCAGATTTATTTTAATTTTTACCTCTTTTAATAGCGTAAAAACTTAATCAGCAAACTGCTCGCCCATCGAAAATAAATATAATTTCAGAGCAAGCAGGTTACGGCCCATGGCTAAAATTTCTTTTTGGGTGTTTGGCAAATCCTTGTGGACACGTATCAACATGTGTACTTCAAATTAAATCAAAACAATAACTGTTTTTCTGGCAGATTGACGTCTATGTTATGGGAAAAATAACAGTGACGAGATTAGCCTTACGTTCTATAGTGTATAGTGGACGAAATACACATTACATGAATTGCTTTGATAGAACGGAACATAACTTTCCATTACGCCGACTAAAATAATTGTAAAAATGAATATATGAAAAGTATAGTTTCGTCGGCATTTTGAACTGTCGACTTCATACACATGCGTCCGTATGAAACTGTCAATAAAAACAAGGATTTTACGCATATAATTTTACCAACTAATACTGATAACGCGCAAAGCATTATTCATTTGTAAATACGCATGTATCTTTATTAGAAACATCTACTAAAACAATAATATTCTATCTTATGGAAAAGAAGCACATTTACGTCTTTCGTTTAAGCCAATTATTCTATAAATAACTCGTGATGTAATTAAATATAAAGTAATAACAATTATAATTGTCGATTTTCGTTTTGTTTTATTTTCTTCTTTTCTTGGGAAGTCCAAACTCAGCATACACATTAAGCACACACTATAAGGTAATATATGCTCATGTTCATTGTTTTTTGTGTGGATGTTGTATATTCAAACTGTCCCTTTCTCTATGTTTATGTAATATTTATATATTTATAATAAAAGAAGTAATAAATGACGGGATATCAAGACATTTCACTTTATTACGGATATAGAGGTAGAAACTAATTTTAACATTAGTTTATCTAATTATACAACAGAACTCTTTAAGCCTTCTTGGATTGACTCCACAGAATGAAATAGGCTAAAAGGATAGCTAAATAAAAGTAATTTCTTGAATAAATGAAGTGCTTTCGCGGTAAATTGTGAATGTTCGATTCATACACAAAGATGTTACTTTAGGAAGAACCACCAAGAACGTTACCTCCACTGAAGTTTTAATAGATAATTATTTCAAATGTAACAGATACGCGGAATCCTTTAAGTTAATCGCTCCAGATACGTTTCTTCTATAGCATTCCACACGTCTCGCAGAGCATTCCAGAATGCTGCTTTACCAGTTGACTTCACGATCCAAGTGATCTTACAAGAACTAAATGGGGGCTTTGTGGCGACCTCTCCATCAAGGAGATTTCTCCAAGAAATAATTTTTAACCACTTTTGAGGTGTATTTGGGGGCGGTATCTTGCTGATATATGAACCCCTCCCCAATCGCACGCATCGTTCTAGGATTTTTTCGTATATTCTAATTTTTCGATCCTGCCGCCTTCAAAGCAACCACATTTCATGATGTTTCCTCTCCCATGTTTCACTGTTTTTGAAATGCACTCGTTTTAACGTTCTCTCCCCAGGGCGGCGGCGAATAAACGTAGTACGTTTACTCCCAAATAATTCGAATTTTGATTCGTCCCTCCATAACACATTTGTCCAATCATTTGTATTCTAGTTTGCCCAATGTAGTCTTTTTTGTTTAACCGTGGTTTTACCGTCGAAACAATTACTGGCTGATGGGGTTGTAAATTGAACTCTACCTTAATTTGTGGTGCGGTAAAGCGGCGATTTCTTAAGGAAATCACTCGTATATATTGCTAGTTCCGTCCCGTTGTTGATTTGGGCCTCCCACTTCGCTGACTGTCCTCAAGCCGATCAGTCTCTTTCTTTCTTTTAATTGTCCTACGTACACAACACACAAATATATTTAATTGTCGGGCAGTTTCTCTGTTTGAAACATTTGTTTTGTGTAAAACGCATATTTATAAAATACTGGATTTGCAGAGTATTATAAGGCAGATGGATGAATAAGTACCCCTCGCAAATTCTATTTCGTAACTCATTCGTCCTTGCTACTATTAACGAATTGCCAACACACTTTAGTATAAAGCAGTAAGGACTGATATTCCTTAGCAGAGTGCTTCAAAAATTCGAGAATTTAAGGCTCTTTAATGATATTTGTTAAGTTGATGCATCCTGACAAAACCTTGCCCTTCACGATGTATGCAACAATCGGTAATTTGTGCTATCGGATTTTAACATATTTGCTCTACTAGATGTCGTAAGCTTCGAAGAAATCGTTGCTCGAAAAATTCCCTCGCCGGTAGTCTATTCCGAATGATCTTTGCAAAATAATGCTCCTTTATGGAATCTTTATCCACACAACGTGCAATACTTATTATTTGTGCTCCGCTTTTTAATACCTGCTGCTTCGTAGATTTCCCCAGGTGTACGTTGTTTTTTCTGACCTACAATTAATTTTGCAATAGGGTAGCTATCTTCTAACGCTAATTGCACATTGTGGTTTCGGAGCCCGTTTTTCGCCACACCATGAGCATCCGTACTGATGTATATAATTTTCGTTGTAATGTGTTTTCACGAACTTCGCCTTTTTTGGGCGTTCTCTATTACGAAAATGAAGTACAATAAATGTAACTAAAATGATCGATGCAGATATGAGAATATTTGAAGTACTTAAAACGAAACGAATAGCGATAATATGAAACGTATTCTTTGAGATGCAAACTTCAACGGAATTTGCACCAGAGTGGCCTCGTGACACACCAGTTACAGAGCAGTGGTCTAAAGGACTTAAGTCAGGAGAACGAACCATTAGTACCCTACCATCGCCTAGGAAATTCTTTGATGGTCGCTACAATGGTACTGTTATGAGCAGGGATGCGGTCTTGTTGAAAATACGTCACCTGCCGCATATTAAATTAACATTCAAGAATTGCGGTGTTGGTAATTTGTGAATAAAGTTCCATAAAATCTTCCGTGATAAAATTAAGTCTATGAATTAAAGCCCACGCACCACATGAATTCTATTAATTTGATTTTAATATCTTATTAATGTAGCACTCTTCAGTCTTCAGCAGTAGATCTCACAGAGTAAGTAACATTTGCTAGTACACGAATTCTGTTGGCCTCAATGGTTACTGTTCGATTATCAGGAAAATTTCCAGTATTTCTTAACGTATTAGCCCCACAAATAAATATGTTGTTTCCTGAATGGCATCGATGGGGAAATCTAGTAGCATACAATACTTACACAGCTCTTATATTTTGCTAACATTCTCCATAATTTTTTCATCATACCGCATACTTTAATAAAATCTCTGATAAATTAATTAATTAAAAGCTTTCCAATTTATCGGAGGAAACTACCGGATTATTTAGGTATTACTTATATTACATCTACAAAATACAATCTTTTATCATGCTTCCAGACGTTACCAGATAAAAACCCTTTGTAATCGTCTGCATGTGGATTCTAAATGGTTCCAAACGTCGCCTTTATAGTACGGTTTCGACTGGATGGAATGCTCTATGGAAAGAGAGGCGCACGCGTCCCGCAACAGACAAATGTGCACTGTTTTGTTGACCCATATATTACGGAGACGTTAGATGCGCATCGTGCACTTCCGGTGTCAAACAGGCATGGCGATTAGTGACCGTATTCTGCCCGACCGTACGCTCATAATTGATATAATCATTAGTTTTATAAGTAATTGGCGTACGGCTACGTTTATTGCAAGTGTAATGTGATCTACACGGTGCGCCGAAAGTATGGTTCGTAGGGGTAAATTAGAGTTCTGATTTAATTTTTCTAGAATGCTGATGGTAACTAACTAAGCAATTTAAATTTGAATCAACGAATTGCTTTTTTGAGAATGTTACGTTATGAATACTACGAGAAACTGTGCTAGTCTAGGGATCGGAGTTTCAATACGTCTAAAGAGAGATCCATTTGCAATGGAAGCACCCGTAAAATGTTTGTTAATACACAGTAAATCAAAAAGTTTTGGAAGTCCATCTAAATGAAGCCTCGGTGGGCTAGATTGCGCTAATCTAGCTAAAGGGATCTAAAGGGATATGCTGAAAATATCTACAGAAACACCTCAAAAATTTTGGCTTGTGTAAATTCTTCAAGCGCTAAATTAATCATAGTTGTATTAATTTGTGTCGATTATTCTGGGAAATCGCTGGAGGTAGTCGATAAAATTTTTTGTCTTCTTTCTGATAAATAATGATAGCAAGGACTGTGGCGTAGGATGGTGAACAACACAAGTATCACAAAGTACTGGCAACCTCCGCACCACACAAGCTTAATTAATTAGTCCGGGACGGTCGTTTCGAGGACACGAATCATTCGGTCACCGCTTATGATGAGGACCATTCGTGTCCTCGAAACGGCCGGATTAAGTAATAAAACTTGTGTACTGCGGAGGTTGCCGATACCTATCTGTTGTTTCTTTCTGATGGATTCTCTTATTACCAATATAATAATTTTCTAAGCTTGGTAACATCCATGTATTAATTTTTTGAGATGAGGTTTCCAACAAAGAAAAAATAATCCCTAGAAACCTTGAAATAGGGCATGTATTTACCACAGAGTCTACAAATTTTGACAACCAGTTGAAGAAAAAATTGACTCAAAAAAGAAACGGGCAGAAACCCGGCCGTTTTCCCTCACTTTCCGGCTCCAGCTTGTCAAGGAATGACACGTAGTATAGCCCCCTAATTGTTTTTCCTTTTTCAAAATAGTGAAACATAACTTCATGACTATCCCAAAAAAGCAGCCGCTATCATTTTCCCAGTCGATGAAGGACAGTCTTTGCCTCTTTCAAAGCCGATCCAGGCTGTACCTTGGCTTCAGGAGTGCAGTGGTGAATACATGTTTCATCTACAGTTATTAATCGACGTCAAAGCTCCGACTTATTTCGCTTGAACAGCTTGAAAATATTAATTCGAATGCGTTTTTGTTCCCGAGCAATTAAGCACGGCACGAAAAGCGCGATTAACTTTTCCACGTCCAAATCTTCTTCTTGTACTCATATATACAACCCTGTTTAACCACCAACAAGCATAGGTTCATATCGAAACGATACACAGCCACCACTGACACACTGACTTCGAAATAGTTTTAATCAGATCAACCACCACATACTACTATGGAAGCAGCAATTCTTATAAATAAAACGATGAAAGTACTAGTTTAAATAAAATATGTTGTATCCTTAATACATTCGACGATCGTCTATGCTTCGTAATATGTTCAGAACAGGAAGAAGCAGCTTTAAACGGCTTATACGGGCATAATTCCTAAAGCTGAAGGCAACCTCGCGAACAATTTGAATGAATAGGCAGGCATGTGCGCAAGCGAGGGCGAGCCAGTTTATCGCGGGGCAACGTAGCCCAAACTATACGAGATAAACACTCAGAGGCACCTTTGAAGCGCAACTAGAAGCCGACTGGGGTTGGTTCCTCTGAAGAAACTTAACTAGAAAGGCAGAAGGCGTTGCGATGCAAGTGCACACTTTGCCAAGCTGCCCCCTACATTAAAGAAACAGCTCAAATTGAATCCATCTTCGAAAATTAGAAGACTTACCAAAAAATTGCTCCATCACCTGATGCCCTTCAACAAATCAAACCAATAATTCCACATCACGTATTCATTTGATTTGTTCACATCCACGTCGAAAAATTCAAAGATATCATAGAAAGGCGCCTTTGCACTTTTACAGGATCAATATTCCCACGTACACTTAAATCTCCTTAGATTGTTTTCTTTAATATTTAGTCGTTAATTACGAAACTCTTATTAAATTAAATACGATTATCCATTCTACAGGATGTGATAGTAATATTGCGTTTGTCAATTAATTACACGTTACCAGAAGAATAATAAAAAAAAGAAGAACTAATCACTATTTCATCGACGCATATCACGAAAAGTGAAAGTTTAATAACGATCACTTTCAGCAGTTAATCGACATACTTTGTTATTGCTAACAATTGATTCGTACTTACGAATTATATCGAGATGCGTATACAAGGTTCTGCGAAAGTTACTGCAGCTATAGCTAAAAAATTTTGCAGTGACATCGTTACTTTCTCAAATTAAAAAAATCAAATGGAAGGTATCTCAACTCACAACTATCATGACTCATACGTAGTGTATATACACTGCGTATGGAAAGAGCGTAAAAGAGCAAGCAATAAATAAGGTCCCGATTTGTGCATGTCGACAATAAAGGCAATTTATTAATTTGATTTACGCAAAACTCTTCAATTACGAATTGAATTCATGCTTGCGTTCACTAGATTATAGCCTTTCGATATACACTAGTGTTCACACAAATTGCAGTTAATTGCAATTAAAAGATATTTTTCTGCCATTTCCCCAAAATGTGCTCAATCGGGGTATTTGTTTTTCCATAAGAATCTGAAGAATAAGGCCATAGTCACACAAAATAGAACAATAATAATAAGATTCACTTAATAACAACTAAGGGCGAACAATGGTTACCGAGGTTTGATGCTCCCCGGCGGTGGTGACCAGCTTCTTTATAACATCTTTTGTAGCATTTTTGCAACGAACTGCAACCATTATTACGGTTGTGGTTAACGCCCTTCTTCTTGTGAGGCACCTATCGACCTTACTTACGTGTCGTAACTAAGATTCAAAACCGCGTAACTTACTTTAATGCTTATTTTCGTTGCTTGCTTGGCCACGATGATACTTGGATATGTATCAGCTTTGGAGGGTAAATCTTCTTTTCTCGTTGGGCTTTTTTAGAGTTAAGCGCCGTTTTCTTTGGGCACTGGTCATACGTCCTCCCGTGTTCGTCGTCTAGGCCCTAATTAATTTAATGTGGATGCTGGTATCAATACTTTAACCAAACCAAACACTTCACACGATATATGAATATGGCAGGAAATTATCAAGAAAAATATGCGCTACTTACATACAGGGGTGAATAAAATAATACTACATTAGGTGAAATATATAAATTAAACCAATTCTGTTGGGGAGCAATAAATAAATAAAAATTAAAATTAATACTGGGTGTCCAATTACAGGTGACAAGTAAATATTTCCATAACATAGATTGAGGTAAATCAAGAATAATGAAGATTTCAAACTTAATTTTAGCAGAAGAAAATTCTCAGACCTTCTAACATCTGTACAAAAGCACGAAAATAAAGTTGTTTATGCTAGCGTAAGTGACGAAACTCTTTGCAAACCCTGTATGTATACGTTGATTCTAAATTAATCGCTACCGCACTAATCCGCAGCTGGCTCTCGATAAGGTCATAGCGCCGTGCAGAAAAATTGAACGATTATTAGAGTAGAAAACGACCTTTTTCTGCACGTAATTAATAACGACGACCTTACGCCGTTTAAATGCGTTCGATGCGATTTTTACGAAAAACGCCAAGCGCTGTCGTTGAACACATAAATTCAGGATATACTTTCGAACGGTTTCGCATTGAATCGCCGGACGAAAAAAGCGCGCAGAATGAGGAATTCAATGAGCACCAGTAACGTTTGATATTTATTTATTTATTAATTGAAATGTTCTTTCTATCGGCTCTAAGGAATATATTCTTTCGCTTGCGTCTCATTAGGAGCTGCTACGTTCTTTCCTCCTTCTCGGTTTCAATTACGGCATAATTTCATGTGCTTCGCGTACATTTATGTGTGGGTAAGCGTAAGCGCTTGTCTTATGTTATCGTCAATTTATGCTCCGTTCCTGCTGTCGCAGGATTACATTCCGTAATAATACACTATGCGTTCTATTAGGATTTATCTTCGGTGTAGAGGTCGTCTTCTTTTTTACGTGCTACACGACGATTTCCTGATCAATTACTGCGTTTGATTTATTCGTTTATTTATCTTTATGTAATAATATTCGCGAGTTTTTAGATCGGAGAATTAGATTTAGATATTACCAGGAAATACGGTCGATGTTGCATTAGTACTAGTATATAAATGTGTCAAATGTACGTTTGTCTAGAAACAAAGGCTACTAATTTTATGAATTTTAATGAGTGCGTTCTAATATAGTTAAGCGGAAAATTTAATAGGTTTCTTTAATACGTTGTAGCATGTTATCTTGTACCTTAATCAACGAACATTGTCACAAAGAATGGATTAATACCAAAAATATAACATTCTACGATGAATTTAGACGGCCAAGGAGGTTCACACACACAAATAAGCGACAGCTACAGTAATTATCTTAATGGAATGGAAACTTCTACTAAAACATCTCCATCTAATCTGTGGAGTTTTCTTCGTGGTCAGGAAGACTTCGTGGTGATGATGGCAACAAGTCTCTCCCTCAAGTCTCTACAATTTTTTGCCCTATTAAAATAATTATTAATAAATTTACTGTCATCTGCAACATAGTTTCCTTGCTGGTCGCTCTACTGTCACCAATTTAGCTACAATTTCACAACACAGCAAAATATTAAACAAACGAGGGGAGGTTCATGTAATATACACTGATCTCTCGAAAGCCTTCGATTTAATAGATATGATATTCTATTATGTAAATTCCCTCTTCCATTTTTCTGTCCCTCAGGGCTCAAATCTCGATCCGTTACTATTTATTTTGGTTACAAATGATTTATTCCTTCATATAGATTGCCCTGTTCTCGGATACGCAGATGACTTTTACTTTAACCTTCACCAAGAAGTTTCATCCATTAAGGACATAAGTAAACTCAAATGTCGCGCTTCCTCGGATCGTACCACTTCTTATTCTATGAATGGCACTAACGTAGCACAAAAATCGTTAATGTTAATGATTTAGGTGCCTGGAGTCTTAATTTTAAGGTGCACGTCTGGCATATATGTTCTGATGCTTTCAAGTCTCTTGGTTTTATTATGCGTGTCTAAGTTTTTCAAACGCCTTTCTAAAGTCCTTGTGTCTTAAGTTAAGTGTTGTAAAAAGTGCAGATCGTGTTCCTCGAGAGTTTTTGAAATTTCCTTCCTTCCAAATTGATGGAATCTTTCCGCAGAGGGGTAGATCACAAGAAGATTTATTGATACGTCATGGTATGTTATCTCTGTCAAAGAGAAGAGATTCCTTCTGTATTAAGTTCTTAAATAGACTTCTTTTAAATGTAATAGGTTGTCCATTCATATTTGGGCATATGGCTTTTCTTATCCCTCGAATTAGTTCAAAGATATAAAAGAACTTATGGCACCATTTAGACGGACAAATTTAACGAATCTGGCACCTAGTACGTACATGCTATCCAGAATAGGCAACAGACAATTGGAGGATATCTTCCGTTGGACCATTTCTTAATTATAAAGATTACTGTATGTACTCTAAAGGATGTAAATACAGCAAAATAATTGCCAGAAGAACTTCTATGAGCAAAGCAATCTTCTGGTAAAGATGTTAAGCTAATTGTTCTTGAGACAAATTTGTAATGTTTCACGAGGGGAAAATTTGAAAAAATTTTCAAATTGATATTTTTCAGAAATTATTTAGATGAAATTTAGGTTCGTCAAATTTGGAAGTCTCTTTAAAATATCCTTTTGGCAATTTAGATTTTTTTTATTCGAAGAATTAAATGAAGTTTTAGAGAGGGTTACTAGAAATTTAACCAATATACATAGAGCGTAATTCTTGTACATAAACGATGTGTTTATGTACAGAAATTTCTATATCTAATAATTTTGTATGTGGTAAGCTCATGATTGACTCTCCTTTGGCAAACTAACTGGATCTTGTGCTACAGCCGCTAGATTTCCAAGTTGGCTGATCATACATTCATAGAGTTAGCATGATCTATTTTATTTTTACTAGGTAGTAGTGCTAAAAGTTTCTTAATACATACGCCATCCCTTTTTACGCTAGAGACACCAGAGCATTACTGCCCGGAGCCTATACTTTTTTTGCTCAATTCTCTTGAACACCTTAACAATTTAGCAGCAGCGTGTATTCGACTCAAAGCATTGCGGCTACATTATTTGATTTTGGTAGTTTCATTTTTGGATTAGATATTAATAGCGGCGTATTACAAGTAAATTCTCAACAAGTATTTCTTTTTCTTTTTAGACCAAATTTATATTAAAACTTACTAATTAATTAAGTCTTATGTTGCATCTGCGGAAAATTAACATATACAAGGTATTAAAAATTTAGACAAACATTAATAACTTGTACACAACACAAAAGTATCGGTAATCTCCGCACCACACAAGTTTAATTAATTAATTCGGTACGGCCGTTTCGAGGATACGAATGATCCACATTCTCAACTCCTGACCGAATGGATGTGAGAAACCTCTAAAACTAACATGCTTGTTCTATCCCTACTTTCGAGAAAAATATTATTTACAAGTACCTACCTTTACCGCCTACGTGCATTAAAACTATGAAACGAACGAAAAAATACGGAACACGGAGAAATAAACGGAAGGGTCTCTTGTTATTGTGCTCGAGACATAAAACATGTGCAAGATTTACCCCAAATAAATCAAACAGAACTGAGTATGGCAACGGTCCATTCTCTCTATTCATTACATTACATTCTTAATCAAATTCAAGTTTTCTAATTTAAGATTATGCCCGGTTTCATTTGTGTTGGGCTATACTTGACGAATCGAGTCTACCGAACCGATAACACCTGATATGTTCCTTAAATCTAGTGCTTATCACTCTTTTCGTTTGATCAATATAGGCATTATTACAGTCACTGCATGCAATTTTACAAATTCCCGACTTTTCCTCCATTTTCGGTTTATCCTTCGGACTGCCAAGAAGCTTTAGGTGTTGATAAGGGTCGGAAGGGTCAAGATATGAGTCGAAAAGACCGATTGTCACCAGAGTTAAGGAACATATCAGGTTTTTTCGCTTCCGGAGAACGCAAACTAATTTAATAACAAATGTTAATATTCCTTGAGTCACTTATGGCATTCTTGAAATTTCACAACTGCTTGTAACGAAAGAAGGTTTAGCAAATTTTAACATAATACTTGTTTGCCTATATTCGAATGTAGAATTTAGTTGAATCAACTAACATTTGGTTATCTCAAGTAAATAGGCTTTTCAGTGTAGATAAGTACTTTGTCGATATTGACCTTCTCGAAAATCAGCCCTGAAAGGCGTTCATTTATGCACATTGCCATTCTAAGGAATATTTTCCTACTCCTCACATCGAATTTGCACCATCTTCTACTGTTGGTTACCATCGAAAAACGAGCATTTTTACAAATAAAAATAATTTCTAATAATATAAAATTCCAGTATTACGACTACGATGATTCAATTGCAGGAACTAAGAACACAAAGAAATTGAATACGGTGACGGAAGCGTTAATATTATGAATTAACCTTATTCTTCCTTAAGAAATGATTTTCTTCGAGAAAAATAAGTATTAGTCAACGTTAAATCCTGTACGACCGAGTGTAACGACTAAAAAAATTCTTTTCAATTAACCGTACATAAGCGCATTTACATAAATATCACTGGTTCATTACGTATTTTCTTCAACGTCATTGCGCACCAGCAAACAGTCAAAGGAAGCGAAAAAATACAGCCCAGATAATCTGTACACATGCAGTCGGTAATCCGCTATCGTATCTAAACTCTAATTAAATCGCTTCCATTCTTATCCGTGATCTAATTCAATTACAATAGTCAGATCCTGACAGTGATTAAATTTTAAACATCAATCTTTTACCGCCGCTACGCGTAAACGGGTTTGTACGCGTTTTTCTTTGATTATAGCGATTTATATTTGCATAAGGAAAAGTAATTGTGCGCGTTTAAACGGAAGTACTTACCCACCGGTCGGCGTGACTAACTCTTTGAGCGCTCAACGTTGTGCATGTACTACATTTATAGCTGTCAATTAGCGGTAATTAAAATTAGGAGAAATATGTTTTATGGGTGTTGTGAATAATCATCAGGTATGCGTTGTTTTTCAATTAATAAACAAAGAAAGGGAATCGCCTTTGTACTTCACCAATACGATATAATTCTGCATATGTAGCGAGATTCTAAAATGTCTCCGATCCTTGTTAAGTTTCACATCTAGCGTCACTCGAAATGGTGCCAGTTGATGATGATTATGGTTATGGTCAACTTATCTTGGCAAGGTTGCCCAGAAGATCACCCTAATACTGGCAAGACATAGTCACCGCTAACCCAGTATGATCCTTTTAATTGATATCAGCGCACCAGCACTTGCAGAAATGTACCAGTGTTTCATTTCCAGCTTGGCAGCTCCCATTCTAAAGATGTGCTCCTTTTCCCCGAAGTATCCTCTTACTGCAAGCACATTGATTTGTTCGAATAA
Organism: Oryctes borbonicus; assembly: GCA_902654985.2. Taxonomy (NCBI): domain Eukaryota; kingdom Metazoa; phylum Arthropoda; class Insecta; order Coleoptera; family Scarabaeidae; genus Oryctes; species Oryctes borbonicus. The sequence continues at coordinate 4,108,856 of LR736869.1, read as the reverse complement.
GTGGATTGCAGTAAAACATCTGAAACTTTATCGCTGTAAGAGGCATTAACGTCATTTCATCTCTTGAGGAGACTTCCATTTGTGCAAGTTTTGATCTTTCGAAACACTTCGCTACCACCTCTCTAAGGCACGTTTCGATAGCTAAGGTATGATCTTCAGCAGTAACAATGAACTTAGAACTAAGACGGTCGATGATTCTGGCTGCAACCTTAAAGGTGTGGTGCCAGCGCCGATATTCTCCCCTGAAAAACGATGGAACTCCTGAGCTGTCGACATCGGTGGGGGTCTTTGGTGTTTCAAAGTTTGTGGAAGATGATGTTATCCGCTCCAGTCTCCGAGATCAACAAAGATAAAACGTTACGCTTTATTATTTTTTCCTTTTATTCATTTTTTTTCCTCCACTACAATACCTGGCCCAGCAGATGACTTCAGACTTATTCGCTCCCGAGGATCATCATGTGGAAGGCATCCATGCGGAATACCGCCTCAGGGTTTTATTTTTGGTCCATTCCTGCACTGATGATCCACAATTTTTTGGTTCTCCAGAAAAACTCTCTTTGATAATTGAATTGTTAAACCAAGATCAAGTTAAACTCACAGAATTCGATAGTCATTGTCTTTTCTGCAGAACTAATCTTAGGGTGGATTATATGCTCACTCAAACTAATGATATCTTCATTTCAGATTTAAGCTTTTCAACTCTCGTCATTTTTCTTTTTTTAAGATTAGTTATCGATACCACATTGATGAATTACCTGTAAACGGAATATCCAAATTCTTTACCTCTCCATCTTGTTTTTGCTGTAAATACCTAGATAGAATAGAAACTTGTGTAAACTGTGGCATATAACTACGTATTATAGATATGCTGGAATCGTTGTGCACATGTTTATTAAAAATCGCCGGTGTTAATTATGAGCCATTATGTCTTATGTGCCGGCATGAACTAATTACGTTTATATATGAGTAACACAAAATGTTATGTGAACACACATGAGTGATCAGGTGAACGTAGAATTACTGTAATTCCGAATGCAGGTGTGCTAATTTATAGACGAATGTCTTTATTACTGCTGAAAAAGACGTCTTTAAGTATGGAGAAGGAAAAGTAATTTTCTCGTTATGGTTTGTTAATTTTTTAAAATTCGCATATTAGATGAGTATAGTTTTGAGTGACTCACTTAAGTAAATCAACCCGGTAACAGTTATAATTGAAAAAAATCGTGTATTAATTTTACATATAATATGTAAAAAGTTACCACACTGTGCTTTTATTATTGTGATTCCAACTAAAAATAAATTTAATAAATATTATTGGGATGGCTTAATTTGAGATCTTCCAACTAAGTAAAACTCGGTCGCATTTCTACATTCTGTTGAGGCAGGTTAGCCTTTCTCAAAATTAGAGCAATGATTTACTAGGTCCATTTAGAAGAAAGTCATCGGAAAAAGTATAACCAGCCACTAAATTATACCAGTAGCAGCTGGTAGGATCGTGTATTTCCGCTGTATAATATATATAATAAGTGCAATAATTTTATAACAATTTTAAAAGATACTTTGGAGCTTCATTTCCTCTGAACAAATCATTTATTGCAAAAAATCCTCCAGCATTAGACACGAAGCAAAAGATAGCTATCTTTGAGACAGTCGCTGCGTATAATGAATATTAACAAGTTAAAACATGATTATAACCAATTATTAAATCATATAAAGAAAATATTTTAGATTCTACAAATAAACAAAATCCAATGTGGAAGATGATGCAATTGGCGCAAAACAACACTTTCCACGCGAAGTAGTAGATCTCAAAACTTGGGCGAATGATTTCAGTCACTGTCTTACTTCAAAAGTATTAGTAATAGCATTTTACAAAACAAAAATATTAATTTAAACGTGATCTCAAATGTTTATCACAATTGTTTTACATTTTTCTTCACTCCAATAACACCTGCTGACCTAGTTATAGTATCTGTATCTATACGTCTAAGTCGAAGAATGACACAGCAGACAGCCAAACTGAAACAGATGAAATTCAGTCATTGAATATATCTTGCGATGTAACAAATACATCGATAACATCAGGTCTTTTTCCTACTTTTTTAAAGTACAATGTAGTCAAGTCACTACATAAAAGAGATAACCTTCGGTTATGCGAGAATTATAGACCGGTTAGCCTATTGTACTCTTTTTACAAAATTTTAGAAAGTGTAGTTTACGATCAAATAATTAATTTCTTTGCAAAATGCAAATAAATTAATAAAAACCAGCATGGTTTTTTAAGAGGTAAAAGTACAAGCACAAGCACTGCATTGTTTGAATAAACGGAACAAATATTTAATTTCTTGGAAATTAAAAAATTATGCTGTGGTGTTTTCTTAGATACAAGCATTTGACACGATACGACATGAGTTACTTCTAGGCAAACTGCATAACTATGGTGCCAGGGGAATTTCGAATGATTAGTTTAGGTTGTATCTACAAAATAATAATAATAATAATAATAAACTTTATTATCTTTATAAATAAAAAAATAAAATAAAATCATCAACACCAAATACATACATCCCCGAATACACTAACAATCTGGTCCAGCTAGAAATTCGTCGGCATCCTAAAAGCAATTACTTAAGATGTACATTTTTACATGTTTTCGTATAACTAGCATAGGTCAAAGAACTCCTAAGATCCCCCATACCCATGTGGAGGCATATGCAAGCAATGCGTTGAGATAAATCAATAGAAAACAGGTGGTAAAAATTTCAGGTGCAACGGATAAAATTCCGTTCCGATGAGAAGGATATTTCTTAATTATTCTTATTTCTTTTAATTAAATTTTTGTCCATTGCTACCGAGGTCAATATATGAGTTGTCAGCTCCGCAGGCGACACCAATATTTTGTTTTCAGATGCAGATTGTATATTATTAGGACAAACTGGTTCTTTAGTTTTTCGCGATTTCAAAAGACGGTTTGACAATAAGAACTTGGTGTTAAATAGACGAGAAATTAAAATATGATCAATAAAAAGAGTTTTCATCTGACAAAAGGACAGTAGGAAGCATATTTAAAGCACAGAGCTTATTGATAGTGTATACATGAACGTTCAATTTTTATTTTAAAAAATAGACAATCCTTTTGAAAGTAACGAGAAGAGATTTATAAAACAAGTTTTAGAAGTGACAATCACAATAGTCTAAATTTATCAACAAGTAACCAGTTTGTGTAAAAGAGCAGCGTTTCAATAACTTTAAAACAACATATTTGTGATATAGAGCCATATACTGTTAAGGTGTGCTTATGTTCGTCTTTCTAATGAACAAAATTTTCTTCTGACGTCGGTTTTTGTGCCTTCCTATACCGTTTATAGTATTTAAAGCAAAACAAATTAAAATTAAACAACGTTTAATATTATTATTATTATTATTACACAAGAGAATCGAAGCCTTGTCTTTGAACCCCCATTTACGTCACTTGCTACTAACTTGAATTTCAACCTCTTCTCCTGTCGAAATGTTGAACATGTGTGCCTCGGTCTCACAGGAGTAGAATTTATTGCTCCCTCATTATATGTTTGCATACAATATAGCTCTGCTAAATACCCTAGAATTCATTCAATTTCAACTTGGGTGCGGAAAGAATCCTGCCATTACTGATGGACAATTATTCCAGGACGTAGTTACCAACTACAGTAGTTCTATGAGTTTTAGAACAAGCGACAGGCAACAGCAGCAAATCGAAAAACGAAGGTGTGACGAGAGACACGAAAGAGGTTCCTTACAATATTGGAGGCAAGGCAAGGGTAATGTAATAACAGACACTAAATGAGAAGAAGTAAGAAAACGCAATGATGTAAATTATTCTATTCAATCAGGTGTAAATAAGAGGATAAAGTGCGATGTTGTACATGCGTCCATTAATCCGGGACAATTAGAAAAAAACAAATTAATTACGTATAAATGTAGTTGTGATGAGGTTTTAACACAGCAAGGATACAAACGACATTTATGGTTTGAGTGTTGATGATAAATTATCACTTCGTTTTGAAAATAATACAAAATGAAGTCGTAATTCCGATCGCAAAATTAATTGATCTAAGTTAAAAAACTAATAATTAAACGGATTAATTAGAAAGAAAATTAAATAACAGTACGTATTTCCAGGCTTGTTGGCCGTGGTTTGCAGCTGGTGTATATCGACGTTTCTCTAAACACTGCTACTGGCACCTTCAGGACGAAGTTGATAGTTCGCTGGTCGTCTGAGTAATCCTGAGTAATACTCAGGCGAACCGCCATCTTCGTCCTGAAAATTCCGGCCGCAGTGTTTAGCGAAACGTCGACATTCAACCGCTCTAGACTACGGCCAACAAGCCCCGAAACATGTACTGTCAGTACGAAGTTAGAAACAAAATTGTTTCTTCGAAAGAATTCGTTTTTTTGTCTTGATCAGTTTGGTCTTAGATTGGGAAAGAGTGCTGTATCTGCTGTTGTCGATTTTGTAGAAAAATGAGAGTATTATGTGTCTGCCTTTTACGATGTAAGTAAAGCTTTTGATTGCGATGACTACAGCATTTCGCTAGGAAAAAAAAACTAAAGTTTTATAATTCCGACGATTTACCAATTACATACATTAAATCGTGTTTAGTAAGTAGACAACAAGTAGTTCGAATAAATCACACTATCTCGCATAAACCTACTGAGCATTTCGGGGTGCCTCAAGGTTCTACATTGAGGCCTTTGATGTTTTTAGTTTACATAAATGATTCATCGCAAACAATGCCCATTCAGAAATGTATTTTTTTTTGCGGATGATTCTACTTTGATAATTAAATCAATGGATTGCAAAAATGTTGTGGAGAGGAGCAGTTTTGCGTGTGGTTTGGTTTTCCGCAAACAGATTGATTGTAAACGACAATGAAACTAAAATGGTTGTATTTTCTAAAATCGACACTATCACACTGAAACACCCAGAATCAATCAAATAGTTGGCGCTTTTCCTAGAACTAAACCTTGGCTGATTACATATCCAACAAACTTCTAAAAACAATATTAGTTTTGAGAAATTTGTCATCTTCCGGATCAAAGCAGTTTTTTTACTCTTTCACGCTGTAATGCCGCACGGGATTTTGAGAAAGCACCCCGCATCCTCAATAATCCTTTCGTTTGAACATTCTCTTAAAAAGACCTCATTACTCCAAGCTTTTTACGCAAAAGATGATTATTTTGAATACTTTAAGTAGATGCACCTTCGCACAATGTGTTCCCGTTAAACATTTATCATATCCGCGTAGTTAAATTTGTTATTTACTGAGTTGCATCCTTTTCTTCTTCGACCTGTGTATATTTTATTTCAGCGAAAGCACAGAACCTTACCTGAATCATGCCATATTGATCGTTTCGTATAATTCATATGAGTTTTATTGAGGCGGGTGCGGTTGCGAGCAAATAACAGCGTGCAACAGTTGTTTTAGTACGCTAGTAAACAAACGTTCGAACGATCATAAATCGATTTACGTACGCGGCCATTCATTCCTCTCGCGCGATAAAACTGCGTTTCGCTGGTCGTTTGGATCGCTATTGTCAAACTCATTGTTGTAAACTACACCCTACGGCACATATAGTTCCTACATATGGGCATTAATTAGATTTTGAGATCATCAAGTGCCTCTTTTAGAAGGAGCTTTTTGCATCGGGTAGAATTAAGCTAACGAGGGTCAAGATCAAGTTAAAGTTAATCAGTGACGGTTAATGTCTATAAAAGATAAGATTTAGCTTTTCTTGTTCATAAATCCCTGAAAATATCATTCCATCTGTTTTTCTTCAGTTATTATCCATACCGCTTCTTCACAACGACTGATTCGTTCAAGTTTTCTAAGCTATCGTATTTATTTCAACCTGATAATTTGTTGAAATGTAGGGAACTTTACACTTTTCGTATTAGTCACTAAAAAACCAAAGCAAACTAATACTAGTTAAGTATAACATACATACTAGATCTGTGATGTCATATTATCAACTGTTCAAGAAGCTTTGTGCTATAATACAAGCTCTAACCAATTATGACAACAATTGCTGTACAATTGAAGTAGTCCACTAATAAAAAAATGAGCTAAAAATGAGCAAAGACATTTATTTTTCTGTAAATTGATTGATATTACTTTATTTTTTGCCTTATTGTCAGCAATGCATAACATGTGAAATATTAAATATCTTCACACTACGCACCACACATTATTATTAAATTAACAGCCGCTTCGAGAATTTATGGATTCTCATTGTTATAAGGTCGAATCCTATCATCAAAGTTATTTATTTTATCGTTCCATTTTACTCAATATTTAAAAAATCTGTTTTATTAAACACACCGAAAAAATATGTCTGTTAAGTAGCCGACATTAAACAATTAATATTGCAGTAGACAATTTAACAATAAGCGATTAACCACCAAAAAAAGAATTAAAGAAAAGTTAGAGGTGGACAGAAGGGAGAAGAATCAAAAGCACCAGCCAAACTCACGCCTTTGCCTCGCCCGTTAATGTTGTTTCTCTTTTCTAGACTTTGTATGATTACCCTCTCTCGAAATAACAAAATCTGACAATTTTAGTAATTCTTATATTTACATCTATTCAAAATTTCGCTTCTATTTGTAAATTAAATACATATCTGTATCATAGTCTATTGGATGAATACTGATGGAGTTTTAGCTACTCACATAAGAAGGGGTTTTAGGAATTGTTGATATTGATTGAAACTTGGTTGTAACCTTTCCACAATATTCTTCTTTTTCTAACTCTTGAAATTGCGATTACTAAATAATGCGAGTTTGTATCAAAAGAATTCATCAAACCATCATCATTCAGTTCCAAAAATCACTATAACTAGAGAATGGTTGATTTTAGACCTAACATTATTTTTTTGTCTAAAATTTTGGCAAAAATTAAAAAATATACAGACTGTTCCGGAGAAAAAACGATTTCTGTAAATATCGACTTTAAAAAAAACCTTAATGATTCTGAAACCGTTAGTTTTGCCTCAAATTTTAAAGAAATTTCAAAAATTCAATAACATATACCGTCAACCGGGGTGGAGTCGATCAAAGCGGGTTCTTCACATCTTTTAATGCGTATTAAAAATTAGGAACAATCGTGATCCCGGAAGTGCCGGTTAAGTGTGAACAGCAAGTTTTCCATAAATTATTCAAAAAATCAACATTTTGTAATTTTCACAGTATACAAAATCAAAAATGTACACAGCTGAATCTATGGAAAGTAGGCAGGTCCTAACAACTTACACCAAGCAACGAGATGGAGTCGACGACAAGGTTCTGTGCGACTGTTTGAAATTAGGTTTAAAGCAATTAGTTTTATAATTTTCTTGAACAATGCATAACATGTCAAATTCTAACTACTTATCGCGTAAAATTTGACTTTTTTAATTGGTGGAATATTTCATCTAAATTGAAAGGCTGGCGTTGACTTTTTGACACTATCTCACATCTACGAGTTTGTTGCTGAGTTAAAACTACGTTGATCTTACTTCAAGTACTTAAAATATCAAGTCTTACAATTAGTGAAGATAAAATGAACAACACTTTAAGATTAATGCAAAATGTGAGAAGTGGCTAGAATCTACAATGTATCTCACAGTGTTGTTAGCACGATTCCGTAGAAGTGGTAGTGTAAATATTAGCCATGGAAGAGGCCGTCAGAGGAGAACAACTCCTGCACAAGATCAGCATTTAAGTCTCTCGGTCAGACCAAATGTCTAGGTTGTAAGTTGGATGATGTTCGTGCAACTACAAGGATAGTCCTCGTCTAGACTAACATTTATAAGAAGACTACACGAGTTTGGTGTTAGGGTTTGAAAAAGGACCATTCACTAAACAATACAAGATCGTTTGAAGGCTCACGATTGGGGAAATTTCCTCTGAAAAGTCCAGATTCACTCTGATAGAAGAGCTTAAGTGTGGAGGAGGTGTGGAGAAAGGTATCTTGAAAGAAACATGGTTCCACATGTACCATTTGGAGGTGAAATATTACGGTTTGGGGTGGCATATCTTTAAACGGTCGCTGCGATCTGGTGATTTTGAGAAACCAATCCGTGAATGCAAAGAGGTATAGGAACTGGTGTATTCTGCCGATCATTGTGCCATTTGCAGAAAATTTTGAAAGACATTTTATATTTGTGGACGATAATGCAATATTCAATAAATGATATGATCCTCTAATTTTCTGGACGGCGATTGCATCGAGCACCTTTGTGACTAAAGTTGATTGACAGCAGCCATCTCACCCTCGTCCTTCCATAATATCATGCTGGGATACCATTTATGGTAAGATGTCAAGCTAACTTTGATTGAAAATATCACTACTGTTAGGTAGGCTTAGCCGAAAGAGAGAACGATCCTCATATTTTCTACTCCTATCACTGATTGTCTGAATTCCTATTTCCGTTTCCTATGCAACTAACTGCAACCAATTGCCATTTAATATTTTATCTACTATTGTATAATATATTTCTCTCTAATACCGCAGTATGTATTTGATCATATCAATTCCTTTTGTTTATCAATAAAGAGAGTATAATTGCCTCTTGTGACAATAACGCACGCAACAATAAATACACTAACGGCAGCATTAATGTTATTGTTTACATCTAAGATATGCAACATTTTAAAATCGATTTCACTTAAAACCCCGTATTATCTCTTCACAACGCACTCCAATCACATCGCGCCTCATCATCCAAGTGTATAATAATAATGTAACCTAGTGGCATATCGTAGTATTGCTTGTCTATGTCCGGAAATAGAGCCCGTACAGCCGCTATAGCAGTAGGGTAAGACACTCAATGTCAACCAGCGACCTTCGCTCTATTTATATTTACCGCTCCTATGTTCCCGATGCAAGGAGTAGTACTTGCTGCACACAACATTACGCGGTGTATACACACACACACGTTCTTGCTACGTACACACAATGCCAGCGACGCATAATGGTATACGTAACTGTTTACGGACGTGTTCGATAATCGCAGCAACCCTTTGTTCATGTAACAGCTGACTGTTGCGAAATTCTGCCTACTTACAACCAGAAGCGGTTGGTGTATTGGTTATTGCGGATTTTTTTTGGATTTACAAAAGGGAATTGGGTTAGTTAGAAGGTACCAACACACGATAAAGAAGTTACAACAACCAGTGCCTCCTGCGCTGAGAGTATCACTGTCCTTTTATTGCAAATTGGCAGTAAGTTCATTATGAACCACCCTTCGTACTCCGGTGTAACTATTAGGTGATTGTAGTGTAACATTCATTGGAATTGCTATTTGTATTGTCCTATGATGTAAATAAAGCCCTAAAGGAAAAATTGCGCTATTTGGATTGGACGATAGTATTTTCGTAAAACTTGTAGCAGTCACGACGCAGAAATCGGCCAAGTAGTTTCTTTAAATTGAACGTAAAAGACAGCAACTTTGAAGAAAAATGATTTTTTAAGGATTTTTTAGAAAGGGCTAACACAACAGCAATGCCTCAAATCGGTTCGTCTAGCTTCGGGTAACGAAGTAACATCAGAAAAGATTATTTGCAACAGGTCTGGAGAATTTCATCGTGGTCGTGCTTCCATCAATGACAAATTTCGCGAAGGTCGAACAAAATCGATTGTTGCTCCAAAAAACATCGATGCTGTGCTCAATGAAGACCGCAGTGAATTCGATTTTATGTGAACTATGATCCTCTATGTTCCCGTTAAAAGCTGATGTAGTACATTGTCCTTTCGTTACGTAAAGCCCATTCGCAGTGGCCACTTCTACTTAATTAAAACCAACAGTATTCGACGTAACCTGATTGCATACCCAAAACAGGTCCAACAACTTCAAAATCCGCACAAATATTTTAATAAGACTAGAACAACAATGCGGAGCTAAGCTAATAATATTACTTTTCGAACAATATGTACTTTATACATGAGGAGAGGCATTGCAAAACGCAGGTTTTGCATTGTGAGAGCTCTCTACAAGTAGCATAGATTAACTGCACATGTACTGCACATCTTTCTTAATTTATCAGAGGCGTACAAAGAAATAGAAACTGCTTGTTCATTTACGTTAAAAACTGTGTTTTGCAATGTACCTCCTCAAATGCTGTTTGATGTTATGATGAGTTAAAACTTTGTTGGCCAGAGTACTTGAATTACTATAATTTGTTAAATTGCTACACCCACAAGTTAATCCCAGTTTGTTCAAATTCATAGAATACCTATAGCCTAAGCCTAAAGCCTAGGTTAGTATTTGGAGTGGATAATGCTTACGTACCTTTAAAATCTTTACTGTTAAAATGTTGCTGCAGTTTTGGCAAGTGTTGCAGATATATTCAAAAACTTAGGACTTGATGATGATAACTCCTAAGTTTTTGAATATATCTGCAATACTTGCTAAAATTGCAGCCACATTTTAAAAGTAAAGATTTTAAAGGTACGTAAATATTATCCACTCCAAATACTAACCTAGCAATCTAACATTCTCAGAAACAGTTTCGTCCAAATCCAAAGGCACGGCCATGAGCTTTTTTGGTGCAATGGGAATTGAAAAAATCTATACTTAAATCAATATTGCAAATCGTTAGATCCTGATTTATTGGCACATCTTCCTTTTATTGTGCACCATTATTCTAGTAGATATAACCACGCATTTCACGTTCCGCCTGCTCGGCTTAAATCTTCTTTGAATTTTCCTATTGTATCTACGTTGCCTAGCTTTAACTTAGTGTCTTCTCACAGTGACGTTTACTTCAACCCAGTAAATGAAATAATAGGAATAGCAACTCCTTTTGTTGTCATAGTAGCACTCTTTACTATTTTTATATGTTTTGTTGATTGTTGTAGATTATAAAATAAATAAAAAAATTCCTATACAAAAAATGACCCTATGAGCAAGGAGGATCCATGGCCACTTTCTGTACCTCACATTACCTACATCTACGATCATCTGTTTTCCAAATACTTGTGTAAAATGATTCTTGCAGTGCTACGCAAAAATTACCATAATTTTGCTCACTTTGGGTATAAATTAACCTACCGAATTTCACTTGAAACAAAAGAACATTTTTCAAGCTCATCTTGCGCCGGTCTTCGTCACTCCAAATGGTTGAATCGGCTACTTCAACCATTTCTGCAACCAGCCTCCTTTCGATGCATCTTATACAACGTAACTTGTCTTCAAGTGATGTTTTGCTTCGATTAAATAAACTATCCAAGCCAAGAATCTTCATAAATTGGAGCTTCCAAAATAGTTTCTAAGGACTTTGCTTACTTAGGCAAGAACTTTGTTACGACATAATATTTGATTTTCTACATATCTCAATTTTTCTAAGATTTTCTCACAAACTGCTGACTCGACTAGGGTGAGGCTCCTTATTTATACCTATTTTAGGTGGTGCAAAGAGACAAATTTTGCACGAAGCAACTTATCTTTCGCTAACCTTTGTTGTTGTTGAATTGTTTTTCATGGACTAATCAACATTATCGGGAATCAAGGCAAAAGTCATCTGAAGCTCCCGCCCTATGACCTCGCAGATTTTATTCAGAGTTATTTGGTAGAATCATGAGAACCCACAAGTTCACCTGTGTATTTATAGAATTTATTCCCTTTCATTATTACATTACGCACTATTTACAAACAATATGATTTATTATTATTGTATGCAAATTCAGTAAGCATTAGACACTAAACGCGCCTCAACGGTCCAAAGCAGTATTTGCAATAACAACAAATTCGAACGTTATAATCGTTAATATATTCTACTTTATATAATGCTAATCGTTATATAACAGATTCGCGTAACAACGGACATTTTCATTATTTTTAATATGCATGCATATGTAAAAATCTACTGCTTAGAGCTTGCAATTTTAGCGCGAGATTTATGGGCGAATATTTTACGCGAATAGACGGACATAAAGCGAAATTAGAGCATGAAACTCCTTGAGCGCGAGTTGCAGTTGAAACGACGAGCTGTGGTAATTTCTGTTACCACTCTCTGTTAACTCTAGGTGCTCGACTCTGGATAAGTACATCGTTAAAGTATTTCTACGACGTTGTTGTATAATATAACATACAATGTGAGGTAATAATCGATGTAATTTGGAAGCACACCAGTTTAGTTTACGTATTTAGATTTTAATTGTATTAATTGTACAACGGATTTAGCTAACGCGTCGGGGGAAGGTAATTCGTCCCTCAAGTAACCTAGAGAAAACACTTTCTCGAATAAGAAATATTTGGGGACAAGTTATACGTAACATAAGCGTCTTCAGTTTCCGCTAAGCTTGATTCTTTATATAGCAGATTTTGTTTATTATTGGGTTCTTGGATACCTTCCTTCAACATTTCCTGCACCTGTTTATTCTAGTTTTCGAGACAATTTGGGATTAAGCTAAGAACGAAGAGCAATAGAAACTATATTTTCCATTTTGGTCCATCTGGTAACCACGCACCAATTTGCTCTCTGGTCTTTTAATTCTTCCAGCGTTTTTCTAGATGCTACATTTTTTAAATAACCCCAATGTCAAAAATCCGCTGGGTCTAGATCAGGCGATCTTGGTGGATGGTCATAAATCTCACAAAATGTGTGCTTTTAACACAATCTTGAAAAACAGCAGTTAACAAATCGGTAACTTGTTGGTAAATCTTTTGCTTTACATAACACTTCAATCACATTATTGAAGGCAACTAGGATCCAATTCCTACGTGGAATTATTTCAATCTCAGCATCTCCGTGAAATAGCAAGGAAAACATGGCTGCGATCAAGTATCTCTGATAACCACTTTCCGTGCGCTTCACGAAATTAGCAAAGACTAAATAGACTCGTGATTTGTCGACTCTCGGGGAAACTGGTAGGCAACACGAACCCATCTCATGATACGCATATACACGAGTCTGTCTAGTCTCTGCTAATTTCGTGAAGCGTGCGGAAAGTAGCGAACTCTACTGATAACCTGCTACTTGCGAGAATAGTGGGGAAACCTCAATACCGCTCACCATCAAGGACATATTGTCGACAGGATTCCATTGAAAGAGATTAATTGAGCACCTTAGGAAGCACTCTAATCGATGGCTGCGAAGAGAGTCATCTCCAAAGGATAATGGTGTCCAAGGACTATCGCCCTGGCTCTGGAAAACATTGTCGAGGATCCACGATATACTAAAATCCTATTATTGTAGCAATTGGCTACAATTACTTCCAATTATTCCAATTTCCTAAAACCAGATAAGTATACTTTCATGTTTAACCAAACGCATTTAGTGGATTCTGACAGCCTAACATCATGTCGAGGTGCTGTTATGTCCGCGTGCATATGGCCACTCAGATTAAAAAATTCAAAATACGTAATCCCATTAAAAACGAAAAAACATACTGAACATCACCCTGGTATGGGATCGAGACTATCAATTTACCGCGATGAACTTTGCCTCAATGTCGTAGTCGTAAACCCAGCTTCCATCTTCCGTTGTGATGTTTTGCATGAACGATTCGCCGTCGTTGGCTTGTTCATCAAATTGCCGACAAGCGTCCGATCCATTTTAGGTGATAAGTAGGAACAATCTTTTGTGATGCATGTTCAGGTTCTCTATTGAGATACTGATCTCTTCTGCAAATCTTTTGACAGTCAAGCGACGGTTGGAATGCACTAACTTTCTGAACGTGGGCATCACCAGTTGACTACTTTTAAATTGTGTAAAACATTGGCTAAGTTTTCTGCAAAGTTTGAATGGTTTCCATGAAAGCTTTCGCCGTTTCACATAAAATTTAACCTTGGATCGTTGATTTCCAAATTCTCACGTTGTAGCAAGCGCCACGAACATACCAACACTCAAATAGCAACAACACGAGAACTAAACGAGGTTTCAGCGAATCGAAAATCCGTTTGCGGGCAATTCAAAATGTTCTAATTTCAACAGACTTCGTATTAACAGCTAGATGCTCAAATCCTTCAGTTTGTGCCTTTAACAACTTCGTCTATTCTTTTGTTTTCGTTTGGAAGTCGGCTTTCGAGACGATGATAGAAAAAAGTTGAAGGTTATTTTAGTACTTTTGTAAGTTCTGAAGAAGGCATTAAATTTAACTAAAAAAAATTTAAGAATTTCTTCTTCTTTCTACATTTTTTAAATTACGTTAGTCAATTGTTTTTTATACGATTCTTAAACTATCAATCAAAAAGATTTTATTCTATAAATCTATAACAGATGCATCGGCATCTCTCATCGGCGTATCTGATATTATCAATTTTCTTAACAATGAGTTACAACAAAAACTACCAATAGAAGAGATAGTTTCGCAAACTTTGGTAAATTGCCAAGTTATCAAGGTATACGTGCCAGAAAATAGAAAAGCATATCGAAATTTACTGCCATCTCGTTATTTTTACCAATTCAAACCTCCAAGGTTGAGCGTCTATCAATTTATCATTTAAACGACAAAAAAAAAAAAGAACCCAAAGACAAGTAACCATGGATCCTTAAGTCGTAATATGCTCCTAATATTCTCCATGATGTAAGCGTGAAAGGTGTTACAGTTAACATCCGAGAACGTTCCCATTGCAAGGTGTTCGCTAATTCGAAATTTTAACCTTAAATTTGCATCGGATCGAAACTAGAACTAATTTCTATAATTGCGACCGGGTAATTCGATAATTATTCGACTGTAAAAAGGCGCGAACCTTCGTTTCGCGTCCCACTAATTGTGCATTTGTGTGTTGGAGCCTTTTTTTGTGATTTTTATCTTTTAATGAAGTACATTTTTAAGCGATATCCTTCTTTTTTCTAAGAGATCAATTAACCCTGACAAGTGAGATGAAATAATTGGAGTATAGTCGTGATGGTAGCTACCGAAAGGAATAAAAGATCTTGAAGAACACCTTTCAGTTTGTGTTCCTTGAATGTTATTTAGGAAGAAATAGTGGAGCGAAAGGATATCGCGGAAGTAATTGCTAGATGTAAGAATATCGTTAAAATATTGTTCAATCTTACCAGTCTAAATGATATAAAAAAACGACATTATTATAACTTGTTTCCTTTCACGATTTATATTTTTTATTTATGTTAGATGAATGCAGAAGCTTCAGTGCCAACATGTACGCTGATGCATGTGCTAGAATTAGCTGAATACTCACGAAAAAATTGCTATTACATTCAGGGTTTCCCTTCAAAAAGCACCACTTCATCACTCGATCAATGTGCCTTATAAGTCGGACCACACGAGACCACATTATTTTCCACATAACGCAAATTCAGAAATTCAGGACCTTCACACTAAGAAAAATCATTCATTTGAACTATGTTGATAATACTAGTTTATTAACCATGATTACACATTAATTCTTGGCTATTAAATCTGTGATATACCTACAAACAAAAGCAGCTTGCTGTGAATATATCCTGCGTTAATTTCTATCGTCAACACTTCATTAAAACGCTCACAATACCTTAGTCGCGCTTAATATTATCAAGATTACGATTATTTTCAAGCATACAGAGCAGCACTAAATTTATGAAACTAGATGCAAAGAATATCATCGAAGAATCTGATTCAAAGCCGAGGAAAATGGGCCAAAATATTCTTAGGATCGGTTTCAAATTTACTTAGAGGGAGCTTAGCCATAAACTAGAATACATTGTTTATGTTTTATTGACGAAAGGTGCTGTTAATTTGGAAAAATTTTGTTTCATACAAAGTCTTCCCAAAGAAATTAAACTAACAGCTTCTTCTTAAGAATTTAGTTATCGAACAAAAGATTTTTTAAATATTCCAAAGTTAAATCGCTTAAGCTTGTATCAAACGAGATTATAATTTCTTTAAGCCAATTTGGCAGATAGCCACGTAACTTCAAATTTGTTTGTTTTTAAGATCATGTTTTTTTTTGATTTGCTTAATTTAAAATTATTTTATTAGGTTAGTTTTTCGCTTGGCTGTTAGTTTAGGTTTTATTCCTGATGATGATAGCGTGGCTATTGAATCGTACGTTCAGTACGAGCGAAGTATTGTTGTAAGAGTTTTTGCAAAGTATTCCAATGCCACAGAGTTCAAGTAGTTTAGTATTGAACAATATAATTACGATCTAGATACAAGTTCCCTTGGTTACTTGTAGGCAAACCAACAATACTGCTGCTGTTTTTGTTTCTTTGTGACATGCTACTTAACACTAATCGATTTCCATAATCTGTCGTAAAACTGCGGAAGGTTATCCACAATTTGTGCACCACGTAGAAACGTTTTCTTACTCGCCCTACGCCATCCGCGTTTCTGGTTTTCTCCTCTTTAACTACGCTCATATAGCCTCTACATTTGTTTCGTTCTGCATCATAGTTGGGACCCAATGATCGTGAATGATGCTTGGGGTAGCCTATTGCCTATTATCCTACTTTTAAAGCCTACTACAGGACCAAAAACCATAATTCTTTCAGCCGGCCAACCCAGATAATTAATTTAAGGGAATGTGGATGATTTCCAGACCAGATATGGCGGTCTTGTTTTTTCATAAAACTGAGAAACTTTCGCTGCTAAAGATGATTTCTTAAAATTCGGCATCATTTTGAAATTTCTCTGAAGCCTTACTGAACCTGCGACGCAACAAATGATCCTTTCGTTTTGGTTCTTAAAATAATCTTGTAAGCACATAGGCAGAGATCTTTTCGCAAATTTCGCCACAAATTGGTCCAGTGCTTGAAATCGCAAAGGAAATAACGCATTTGGCCCGACACGAATGCTAACGTGCAGCCGCAATATGTTCTTCGTTCGCCACCGCCGCCGCACCACTTCTTAGACTTGGACAATTATAACAACCAAAAAGAAAGATTAACGTACGCGACTGAACGTGTGTTCTGATAAGAAATCTGAGTAATTTGTAAACGTTGTGGACACTGGATTTGACAATACTTATTATGAACCATTTCCGAGTCATCCGGTATAACCTCTACGTTACAAAGTATAACTAAATTTCGCGCGTTTAATATATTACTACTTCAACGCAGATGTATTTTCGCTTTTGGCATCAACTCCAATGCTGACATTTGAGAGTAAAAAGCAACTTCATAATTAGAACTTTGGAGTTATGTCAAGAGGCAAGCCGGCCGCGCTAAGATTGCTATCCGGGTGACTAATACGGATATTTTCCGCTTTGCGGACGCTCTTTCTTGCGGTCTGGAAAGATGTTTTCGTCCTTGATTCTCCGCTTATTATATCGCCTAATATGTAAATAAAATTTATTACACACGGGTAGATCTACAGTTATACGGTAGAAATAAGATTTGTACATTTCAGGATGTGCACCATAAATGTGCAAATAGAAATAACGTTAGCATAGTGGTGGCCGCTTGTTAACATTGTTTGTTAAATAAGAGGTGTCTCGTAGGTACCGAAAAATAATATTAATAAAAAATAAAATTAATATCCGAAAATATATAAGTTGAAAAAATTAAAATGTCTAGGTGTATGACTTTCTTGGTTTAAATCAATAGATATTGGTTGGAATTAATGAAAGACATATGTTAAAAAATGGTAAATATCCCAGATATGCCAGTTTTTGAACACGTTACGGCAATAATGTATGTATAATGTTTATTTCTGTTATAGTGTTATTCAGAAGGAGAAAAACAAGTAAGATTATCTTTAGAAATCACGGTGAATGCCAACACCTTAATATTTGTACATCTATGTGAAATGTATAGAAACGTGTACAAAGTATAAAGGAATAATCTGCATAAAGTGTCGTTAAAACGAAATGTTTATCTAATTATTTTGTTAAAACTTAGATAAGAGAAAGATCGTTTATACAAATAACTGCCTCATGTATTTGCTCTTTTATTTGATAACTAACGAACAGTTTTAATATTAAATTGACAGTTATTTTCATTTCTGCATTATCTAACGTTTGATTTAACAAGCAAAGTTCCTTATTTTCCTTTCTCTGCAAGTTAAAAATAAATGCATTTCCAGAAGTAAATCAAACGTGGCATGTCTAAGAAGGAGATCTGGAGATCTATCATAAAAATGTTGATTCCCGAGAAACTGGAAGCGTTCATCTTCTATAATATTAAAGGAAGAAGATAAAAACGAGATGGAAGCACAGTGAAACGAGACGAAATATAAGAAAAAGCAACAAAAAGGGTCAACAAACGTTGGAAATTGTAAAATATAATTTAAAAATCTCATTCGCGCGTGTTCGTCTGTCACAAAATAATGCACAAATATTCTTCATACTTACATGTTTATATATTAATCAATAAAAAGAATTTAAAACGATGCAGAAATTAAAATTTACCACATTGAATGAAAAGGAAAAGAGGGAATTTTCGCAAAATCGATGGTAAGAATAGTTCAAATTGAATTAAATTTAAAAAAAATAAGATAAAATTAACTCAAAATGTGTTGTAAGTGAACTTCCAAATTATGTCTGAAAATGGAATAAAAGATATGTAAACGTAACATAGAATGTAATAGTTTTAATTCCAAGAACCTAAATTAGAAATCCCCAAAAAAGAAAGATTTTAAAGGTCAACGGGTTAAAGAAAGTCGAGTAAAATCTTAGCAATTCGAAATAACCTGGTGTAGTAAAAAAAATTAAAATTACTTTTAATTTATGCAAGGAAATACACCCGACGTTGCACGAA
The DNA here is from genome assembly GCA_902654985.2 of Oryctes borbonicus. Taxonomy (NCBI): domain Eukaryota; kingdom Metazoa; phylum Arthropoda; class Insecta; order Coleoptera; family Scarabaeidae; genus Oryctes; species Oryctes borbonicus. The sequence goes on along the minus strand of LR736869.1, from coordinate 4,090,195 downwards.
AAGATCAAATCATTGCTAGAAGACTATAAAACAAAAATTGTTTTAAATATAAACGTAGGCTTCCACGGCCAGAGTCAAAACTAAACGTGTTCCAGGTTCAGACCGTGTCATGTTGTTTTTTATTAAACGAAAACTCGACGTTTCGCTCACAATCATATCGGGGCTTCTTCAGAAGAGGGAAACGTGGAAGGCAACAGTTAGCAAGGTGTAAACCACGCCACCGAGCGGGAAGCAGTTGACAGTATACCAGAGGCGTTGCGAGCAGTTGATTTTCGCCTACCACCTTTCCCTCTCCTGAAGAAGCCCAAATATGATTGTGGGCGAAACGTCGAATTTTCGTTTAACAAAAAACGACATGAAATGGTCTAAACCTGCAAGACGTTTAGTTTGAATCTTAGACAAAGAGATTTATTCGAATCGACTCACACCATTTTGTCACAATGTTGCGAAGATTTAATTTTAAATAATAATTTTAAAGATTAATGTTGCAAAGAAAAATTAAGGGCATTGAATTCACCGATAAATAAATTTCATTCATTCATTTGATGTAAGTTCATTATTTCCTAATTTTTGGCTCGGTTCAACCCAAGATTACTTTAAAAAAAACTTTTGTTAGATGACAAAATAGATACAAAATAAGTTGTTAGTTTAATTTCTTTGACAAGGCCTTGTATGAAACAAAATTTTTCAAAATTTTGTTAATGTAATATTAATAAAACTTTTTGTCAACAAGCGGAAGGAATGGCGATGGGTAGCAGCTTATCCTGGTTTATGGGTAACCACTTTATGAATAATTTTTAAAGAATTTGGGTTTCCGGGTTGAAACCGCGTCATAATTGCATGAGAATGCCGCGTCGCTGCGGTACGGAGAATTCTTCGTACAGCAGCGACGCAACATGCAGGAGCTCAGAAGAAACTCCATGCAGTTACGACGCGATTTCAACCCGGAAACCCAAATTCTTTAAAAGAAAACAACGACCGCGAAAGTCTACAACAACATACACTTTATGGGTAAATTTGGAACAGTTCGCAAGAATTCTTTGGCCTATTTTCCTCGGCTTTGGATCAGATACGCTGATAACATTTGTTACATCTATAACATCGGCGAATGTTCAATAAATGATTTCCTAGAGCTACTTATTAAAAATTTCCCTCTATTAAATTTATCCATGAAGAAGCAAAAGGCAACAAAACAAAAAATAGAAATAAGTTAGAACTGCGAACATAAACATATGGTTATTAACTTTTTTATACGTTGTTCGCCCAATTTCCCTTTAACTAAAGATAGGTATCGGAATGAACCAAAAGAATTCATGAAAATTGCTAAAATTAAACGTGTTCCGGCTTTAGATCGTGTCACGGTGACATTATGACACGGTCCAAACACGGAACACGTTCACTCTGGCCGTGGAAGCCTTATTATTATAATGCCAGAATTGGTTATTTTCACTGATTCTACGAAGATGTATTCTAGGAAATATAACAACTTCAGGTTTGATAAATCTAGTGTTGCTCTAAATATGCTTGAAAATAATCATAATGTTGATAATATAAAGTTAATCAAGAACGTAAAGAGCATCGTTTAATTAAATTGACATGAAAGCATGGAAATTTACAAAAGCAGACATAACTTAATGAAGACGCCTAAATTCCTGCCTTTTTTTTTTTGTTGTATCATGCATATCGGAGTTAATTAGCCGTAACGTTAAATTTTGCATAATTTAGCATTTTTGTATTTTAAAATTGCTTGTTTTTAAGATTACATACTTTAGTTTTGCATGTTTTTGTTTTTGCATAACTTACAATTACTATATTAGGTTAGTTCCTCGTTTAATCTGTTTAGTTTTGCTGCTGATAATGCAAAACCTGTATTGCATGTACGGATTTCTAAATTCTTGGACATTTTCACTACCACATGTATTAGTTTTTTCAGATTTCTCCCCATACATATATAAACTACCAAAAGTAAACGCTGGATTTAACTTGGCTTATTAAGAAACCAGACCATCTTGAAGATCGGCGAATTACCCTGACAGGAAGAAGAAAAATATCTGACCCAATTCTCCGCGCTCGTCGCCGTCGTGAATGGAAAAAGAAAGCACTAAAGCTCCCCTACGGAGCGCTAGGTTTCGTAAAATACGGAAGTCGTTTTAAATACTACCGCGCGTATTTATGCATGTATCTGTTACGCTAAAAATACCTCATTCTTTCGCCCGGCGAAATGAGGGGAACGTGGCATCAGCCCACGCATACGCTCGCAACGCCATTATTCTCTAGCACGCCGTTGCTACGCGGGGGGAGAGAAAAAAAATTGGTGAACGCCGTGTTTCTATTGTCTTGTACGCCGACAATGAATGGTAAATTGCCTTTCTCACATTTAAATTATTACGAAGGAATTTCTGAACCACTCATGGACTTACATTGAATGGTGTAATATTAATATTGGGATTTGTAGGTCTTCAGAAACCGTTTTTTTTTTCAAATTACGTAGGGCGAAATTAAAGGTTAAATTAAAGTTAAAACAACAAAAATCCGAAAATAAAGGGTTAAATTAAATGTTCAAATCGATGTCCCTGTACGGCCTGACAGTGCTCTAGACGTTGCCAAAAATTGCGAATAGCATTTTGAAGCCCGTTAGGTGATATGGCTTGTATCTCACGTCCAATTTTCTTGTTTAAATCTTCTAAGTTTCGTATACCTTGTCTTTAAGTAACGCCAGAGGAAGAAGTTTAATGGGTTTAAATGGGGTGACCTATTCAATAAATCCCTGATGGCCAATCCAACAATCGGGGAAAATTGTATCTAAGTATTATCCAAGATTAATTGAAGAAAAATGTCTAGTGCAGTGTGGCAACAGAGCAAGTAACCGGCGCCTATTAAGTTACTTTCTAAAAAATATGCAGCTACGATTTGTTGTCCAACAATGACAGCATACACATTAAGTTTTTGGGGATGCTGTACATGATGCTTCATCATCCAATGTGGATTCTCAGTCAACCAATAACAACAGTTATGCTTACTTGCAAATTTGTTAAAACAATTTTAACCAATTCGTTTATTATTCTTTTCCCGCGAAGCCACATAAAAACAAGTGACCCTTTAAAGCTAACAAGAGGAAACAAAATTCTTGCCTAACAATTCCTTAAACGGTCCTCGATGCCCAAATTTAAACATTTAAATCTAGAAAAGTGACTCTTTAAAGCTAACAAGAGGAA
>LR736869.1:4057505-4086970 GCA_902654985.2 Oryctes borbonicus | reverse complement strand
AAAATCCTTGCTTAACAATTCCTTAAACGGACCTCGACGCCCAGATTCAAACATTTAAATCTAGAAAAGAAAAAAATCGCATTGAAATTTATTTTGTAATACCACCACAATTACTGTCTCCTCTACATTCCATCTCGGTTCATTTTTCAAGCAACATCTCAAGTTAGCAGCCGGCAACGGCATCGGAATCACTTTTACTTTTGCGTGCGAACGCCGCTTTATTAGTCACGGCAGAAACGGTAGAGCGTACAATATTTTACTCTCAATGGCTTACTCAGAGCGCAGCTATTCTCCCTCTCTCTCTCTCAATTGAGAGCTGCTCGGGTACCGTTTTATCGTACGCCAAGTACGAAAAGCATAGTATTTCTTTTGTGCTGTGTATCTTAGCAACTCCGGTGTAATCTAAGAAATGCTTTTCTCACACAACGTTATTTTTCCATGCCATCGGTCGGTTACTACACACATAAGTAGATAATGTATAGGTACTGCGAATTGTTGAGGTCTATTAAGCCGTTCGATTCCTGTTGTCTTGCTTTGGTTTGCGCAGATTTACCGCTATTCCACATATAGATATATGCATATATGTATGTACATACATGCCCAGATCCAGAAGAAATTAGTGCTTATATTGCTTCAATTGAGGGGCAAACTAAGCGAAAAACCAAGTTAATATAATAATATGCAAAAGCAAAGTATGCAATCTTAAAAACAAGCAATTTTAAAGCATGCAACTTCAAAATGTGTAAATCCCAAATCATGGTTAATTAACTCGTTAACTATGTTCCTCTTTGTAAATTTCCATGCCTTCATAACAATTTAATTAAACAATGCTGTTTACGATCTCGACTAACTTTATATTATCAATATTATGATTATTTTCAAGCACATGTAGAGCAATGCTAGATTTATCAAGTCGTCTAAATTTGGGAAAAGCCAAATGCTCATTGTACCTGACTTTAATTGATCGTTTTATCCATTTGATCATAATCTTTACATGAAATTTTGTAAATTACCGATGTATGCATGTTATCTACTGGGTCTTTAGAATCTCCTAAAACGTTTTTGAGGTTATTGTTCGAAGAAAAAAAATGTTGCGCTCGACTTTAGAAAAAATCTTTTGAAGACCTTCCATGTAATTCGACATCTTTCTTATTACCGCTATTAATGCGTTCAATCGCGCTAATATTTCTGTTTTCATGTTTCCTGATAGTATTCCCCATAGAATCCGTTAAAATTAGCAATTTTGATGATTTCTTTTAATTCATCTTAAGATGTATTTTTAGTTAAAAGGAGATTGAACAAATGATGTATCAAACAGTTAACAGCCGAAAGTTTTGACAAATCTAATAGAAGGAAATTTCGAATTAAGTTATTCTAGGAAATCACTTATTTGAACACTTGCTGGTGTCAAAGATGTAAAAAGAGGTTAGCCATAAACGGAGTAAGCCGCTCCTTCCGTTTGTTGATAAAAGTTATTATTAATTTGGAAAAGAAGTTTTGTTTCGTACAAAGTCTTGCCCGAGAAATAAACCGACAATCCAGTGCGACCTTTTCAGATCTGTTACGGCTCTTCTCTCATTAGATCAATTACATTAGATTTGCTTTCTTTGTTAGATTCGTAGTCTTGTGAGTGATCCATATAGAAAGGTTTCGGTTTTTGGGTATTCTGAGCCCATTTCGGAGAACTATACTTCTGCCAATGCCATACCGTCGCACAGCACATGGACGGTGGTCTCTTCTTCAGCATAATCTACATGCTGTTTCCTTTGACAGGCCCAGATTGCTCATTTGCTTCCTGTTATCACACTCACTATTGTTCTAACATATTTCTTGTCTTTGCTTAGTAGGTCCGCTGTAAATCTAATCAGAAATTGCTTGGCCTGTCTCTGACCTGGTCTTCCACCAGTCTTGAGATTTCTTATCTTTCCATTGTTTAGTATTTGCTTTTGCTACCGTATATGCCATTCCCACAGAGTGAATTGGGTGATTTTCAGCAGTTAACGAGTCTTCTCAGGCTAATTCGGCTGTTTTTACATTCCCTCGATGGCCTTCGTGTCCCGGAACCCGGGCCAGTGTCACCTTAGTTCGGCTTCCCAACCCGCTCACGCCACCCACGCCCGGTCCCACACTAGTTTCGAATTCGTCCGTGTGGAGTCTAACGCTTTTATTACTGCTTGATTGTCTGAATAGATCGCAATAGATCGATAGTTGCCGGTTCAATTTTTCAATACACGCTAGCACCGATTTTATTTCAACTTGAAATGCTGTGGCGCTTTGAATTAGGCTTAGTTATTTAGATATTTTAGGTCTACTCGCACAAATCCTGACTCCAACTTCATTCTCCGTCTGTGTACCAGATGGATTTGACCTTTATAGGCGGTCTTTTCTTCCATTCTCCTCTATCTGGTATTACTGTTTTATAGCACTTGTCGAAGCTGTATTTGGGACTGATGGCGTCATTGGGCCTGCTAGTTATCGGCCCCGCCTTAAGTTTCTTTAATAGTTTCTGATAGTTCTAACAAAAGTTTTTCTAATCATTCCAAAGTTAAATCGAGAAGAACACTAAGAAACGGTAAGGATACATCAAATGAGAGCAAAATTTCTTTGTTAGTGATCTCCATTTCCATAATTTTCTCAAGAACGCGTAAGAATTTTTAATAATCAAATCGGGAATCTGTACAGGTAACTGATTCCATTTCCCAATTGACTACCTAGAAGGTAAGTAAGTTAGACTGTTAACGTAATTTTCATTAATTGTCCCCATTCTTTTTTTATTAATATCGTGGTTCTTTGTAATTAATCTGAATTATATATTTTTATGTTATTAAGAAAAAAAATTAAAATAAAAGTTTCTACAAACATTGACAAACAGATTAAAATATTGTAGACGTGCAAGGTTGACATTGTATTTTAAATAACATAAAAATACGTAAATTAGAGAAGAAATTAACTTAAATTGTAATTTTTTAAATTCTTGGTATAGAGATGGCATGTTTCCATCGAAAATTTATCATGAGGCCGACCTTTTTGGCAGTTTAATAATTAAAATGTGGACCAAAATAAAGTGTCACGCCCCATTAATAAATTTAATAAATCAACTTTATAATTATACGCATTTACGTACGTAACATTTTGTCAACTCCAAACAAGAATAACTTAAACTTTATCTCAATTTTTTTGCGCATCAACTAACCTCATTATTTTAGTTTGGTTTGGCTTTATGTATTCATAATCCATGCTGGTGGTACCGTAAATGGAAGGCCAATGATATCGCTTCGATTTTCTCGTGTATTTCCGCCGCACAGTACACGATATGCAGCGAAAATACGCGAGAAAATCGAAGCGTTGTAAAGCAGCTCTGCAGCCATAGTGCACCTACTGTGGGTTTATTTTACATTATGACTCTTTCTGTAATCTAATTTAAGTTGCTTTTAAATTTGCCTAAACAGAATAATCACGACAGTTCCAAATAATATATAGAATGTTTTTTTCTAATTTAGTTTTGCTTTCCTGCTTTATAGTAAATTTTATTTTTTTCTGTTAAACATTGATTCTTCAAAGATTTAGTACACTTCCAACATATATGCCTTAGCGGCTTACATCTCCACCCAGCGAAGATACGCCAAGACAATGGAGGCCTTTTAGCTCGAATCTTCTTTGAGAAGATGTATTCCGCTGTGTAGTGCATTTTCAAAGCAAAATTAGAGGTTCTATCTTTTGCGCGACGCACTATTATAGAGAGGGCACGTAAATATGACGTTTACGCTCTCTCTGTATGATACAAATGAGGCGAACGTCCCACATTTAATGAACGCCGTTCCGCGGCCAAAAATCGCCATAGCTCTACATTTTCTATGATAAGCGATGAAGAACTGTTAGCAGCTCTAATTAAACATCAGAAAAAAAATGGTTTATGTAATAATTTGCATATTTTAACAACGACAATATGAAAAAACTAGCTGGCGATTTACGAGGTAGCCAAGGCATAAATTAACTTCTTCTAACAACAATCCATGCGTAACCAACTTCCATATCGATTACTATACATATATTAGCAAATACAAAAATTGCATAGCAATTAATAGCTCGACGGCGAGCTATAATTTACAATTCCGCTAATCCACTAACATCGAAACCCACAGCGGACGATGTAACGTGGATAATAACCCGATCTGAGCGAAACGTAGAAACAGGCCACGTTCGTTACATCGAGGGAAAGGAACAGGACAATTATTATAGCGGCAATAGCAACGACGTCGATGAGAACAATCGACCGTCGCGCACATAAAACGCGTTCTTCAAAATCGCCTTTAAAAAGTGAAAATAATAGAAAACTACTCTTATATAACCAGGTAAGACTTCACATAATAAAATGAGTAAACCCGTATCTGTGCCAAGGTAAGTCCCACTTACGCATGCGCCTCTTACTTTTCTGTTGGAATCGAGCTCAGTGCGATCGTTTTCTCAGTTTATTTACGTTAGTTACTAGTTGCCGGTTGCATTTTAGAACTAGTCTAATGCTTTGCCTGGCGAAGAATTGGAAGTACAGCAATTCCAATAATTTCGGCTCCTGTTAATAACACTTCATTGCAATAAAAAAGAGACAGTTTGATTTATTTCAAACTGATGCCAGTATCTACTTTCATCGAATTACTTCCAAAACTTACAAAATAATAGGGCGACAATGAATTTTTTGTAACATTGACACGCTACTAAGCATTAACTGCAACAAATGGTTTATGTTAGCCTTGTAATTGTAATTGTTTTTCAATAATTTTGTTGATAAAACAAAGAAAATTAAAAATAAATAGGGCTTCTTCAACTTCTTCTAAATAAATCGATAAATTCGTAAAAAATCATCACAAGGTGCTTCGGCCGTAAAGCACTTACTTTAGCATATTCCCCTGTCTATGTTTTCACAGATGAATTGAGAAATATTGTCTGTAAGTTGGTGATAGCAGATCTTCTAATCACGATAGCATGGTTTTCTTTTAGAAAACTTCTGTATATGAGGTCATTCTTTGCAAAAGGAAACCTGTCTGTGCGAGTAACCTTAGCAGCTGTGGATGTAGCAAACCTTAACATTCATTCAAAGAATCTCATTTCTTCGCCAGCACATTGGTACTGGTTCCCTCTTCTTACTTTCTAATCAATCCGTTTATCAATAGTACGTTCCCACTTCTCACTCAAAAACACTTAGGATCTCTTTAAACCTACTGCAAAAATTTCGCTAATACCTACCTGTGAATCTTTCTCCATCAAAACACCGTTTTCATCCTTCAAGAACATCTAAAGAAAAAACTTTTGGACGGCGTTCAAATTGGCGCAAAATTCGTATTAACAACAGACGAAGCCAGCGAACAGGCCAAGTTCTTTCAGTCGTGTATTTGTGCATCTGTTTTTCTAGTTTAGACCGACAAACGCATCCATTACGATGACCACTAGATAATGCAGTACTCGTGCAAAACAACACACCTGCGATGTGTCTGGCAGCCGACTCGAGACGAATAAAAAAGACCGCTATGCACTTCTATTTTCAGCGAGAAATGTTGGCGAAAATCTCGATTCGGCCGGATATGCTTTGGGACCGGCGTAAGGTAGATCTCAAATCCGTATGAGTTATTGGGACGGAGTGGTGATAAATAATCTTTCATGGTCGATCTAGAGATGACGTCCTGTTTGATTTAAATCATCTTTCGGTTGAGTTTCTTTGATTATTTACGCGAAATTATTTTCTTTTGAATGTACCCAAAGTTTATAGAGTAATATAGGATTCTTATGGATTGGGACTTGATTATAATGGGCGTCCCAACAGAGACTTGGGGATTTAAATTCTGAATAAGATATTTAATTTTTCACCAATTTATTGGTATCACAATTTTTAATTACTTGGTTGCACATATACCAGTTAATTTCGCCAATAACCGCACGAATATTATCTTTTAAATAATCATTTGTATATGGATTATTTGCGGAGACTTAATCCTTAAAAAAAAAAAACAAACGAAAAGATCTAGAGGTGTTAGATTGCACGATCTTAAAGATCAACCAAACTTACTGTTTTGTCATTCACATTTTCAAAGAAGTAAGGTTCAAGCACACCTTGGGGCGAATATCACACCAAACGGTTACAGGACGAGGATACAGTGGTTTCTCCGCAATCTCCCGAAGATTTTCGCGTCCTCAACTACAGTCTGCTCTAAGATCCAATAAGCAAACACACGGCGGTTTTGATGGAACATAGGCTTCAGTCCTTGGATCAATCGAATCTTGTATGCATAGACGAAAGTCCTTTGTCGTAACTCGTAGCAGGGACGAATTTAAAACGCCCAAGTTCTATGACGAATTCGAACGTCTTTTTCTGAGCATTTTTGCCAGGCAGAGGAGTGCATTTGAACCTATATAACTATGAAAAGATTTAACTTAGAAAATTGAAACAAACCAAATAAATTTTCGAGAATACTAAACGACGTGTCTGAGAATTGCGCTTAAATTTTCAAATAAGGAAACTGTCAAAACTATCTTTTCTTTATTTAAGCACAACTATCAATTTTCCTTCTTCTCATCAAATTGCTCTTACAAAAAAAAAAAAAAAAACAAAAAAAACAAAAGAAAACCTCCGTTACACCCACCCAAAATTGAAACTTTTCAAGACGAAAATTTCCTTATTAAAAAAATTACCCACCTTGGTGAGACACCTGTATAGAATTGTAAAATGCCCTACTTCAGCTATTAATAAAAATAAAAGGGGGACAAGGACGCAAGTCTGTCGCATCAGAAGACATTGTTCAACGAGTTGACAAAATGGTTCCAGAAAAACGGAGATTTACCATTAGTAAGTTGAGTGTAGAATTTTCTGAAGTTTCAAGATCAACTGTGTACACAATTTTACAAAAAATTGAGCGTTCGATGGGTTCCAAAGATGTTGTCTGATGACCACAAAGTCTGACGAATGGGATCAGCGCTGACGTTTCTCACCCGTTTTGAGGTTGGGGGTGAAGATTTTTTAAAATCATTTGCTTGTTTGCTTGTTGAATCAACGCAGCTATTTATTGTCAGACTTTACAACGATTGCGGTGAGCTTTTCAAAACAAAAGAAGAGGCATGGTGACTTCTGGAGTTCCTCTCATTCATAACAATGCCCGCTCTCACACTGCTGCTGTAACCCAAACGACTTCTTAAACAATTTCGATGGGAAGTTCTTAGACACCCGGCTTAGCGCCAAGCGACTTCCATTTCTTCCGTGAACTGAAAAAGTGGCTAGGAGGGCAGAGCTTCCAGAGTACAAAGGAACTTCAAAACAACGCCACGGACCATCTCAACTTTTGGTAATAAATTCATTTTGTTATTTACACTTGTCTTGTTTTTTATGAGCTATCGGAGGTTGAAAAAAAAATAGCTCTCGTATTAATATTGCATTTATTAAAACACATATTAAGACCTTGTTCGTAATCTGAACAACAGCCTCCACTTACAAGTCAACTGTAACAAACGAAATATTGCATATCCGTTGCGTTTTTGCACTGATTACAAGTAAATTCTACTTCCAACTTCTCCGTAATTGCCTCCAGACGACCTCCAAGGTATTGTCGAAGAATTATCTCAATCAATAAATTTCGAATAATGATCCATTAATTTAGTATTTTATGACTGCAGCAAATTTTCATTTCCTTTTCGCAGGTATTTTAAAACGATGTGACCGATAACGTCGCGCAGAAATGCTTACACACGTTCACAAATTGGGTATCAAATATTCCACGGTAACAATTACTGAAATGCCTAGACGTAGATTATTTTACTAATCAGCTGTTCGTTTGCGCACTTTCATACTTGTCGCGTTACTGCAGAAAGGAATTTGACTAGTGAGCTGTTAGAATGGAAGCTATTCCTACAGTATACACAATACACATGCTAGAATAATACAACGTGGCTATTATGTACATGTGTACGAATAAATGCGGTTGTAGGTAATTTATTAATAGTCCAGTAACGAGCGAGGAAAAAAGAATTAACGGGAGCCTATCGATTCCGTTTCAGATGCTGCGCGCTGATGTGAAAGAGTCGTTTATCAATGTCGAAATGCGCTATATACGTACAACTTCCTCCTGACCTTCGTCAATAATTACGATTGCATTATTGAATTCGTCTTGATGTTTTAAACGATTTGGCGTAGTTGTAGAAAGTGAAAGAGGCATTTAGGAAGCTATAAAAATGTGTTCTTGACAGGCGAAAAATGCGATTTTCGTTACCAAATTGTTTCTCTAATACGTTTTAAAGCATATTGTTTAGCCTAAAAGATGTTACATGTAAATAATTTTTGGAAAACGTAGTAACCGTAAGAGGTACTCCATTTCTTGGTACAAAATGGCAAGAACCATATGGACCAACCATAAGAACATGGCGTATGTATCAAAAGACAACAAAGGAATGCCAAAAATAATATTATATTTACCCAACGGAGACACTATCTATAGGACAAAGTAATACATAATACATTAAATAGCCAAACATAAAGAGCTAATTTCTTCAACATTATTTTGTTTCAAGATTTACCTTTTTTCTTTCCTTCTACGGTTCGATACCTCAGACTTTCGAACGATCATGACTGCTTCATCCTACGAGAAGACAGCTGCCATTTGGACGAATTAAATAAATGAAAGCATCGATGGGAAAAGCGTGCAAACTTACAAGGAGGAAATGAAGCTGAATTTAACCAAAATAATATCGAATAAATAATTAATACGAAGCTACCAGCACCGCCGTCTGTGGACACGTTTCGCCGTTTACGGCTCATTGGCACAGCCTTGCTAACTGGTAGTCGGTTGCAGAAAAATTGTATATGTAGGAAATCATACGTAAAAAGTATTGATGAGAATATCTAAACCTAGAATTCTAATCAATTAAAACGTCTTTCCTAAGCTGGTAAAGCTGTGCCGATGAGCTGCAAATGGCGAAACGCGTCCGCAGATGATGGTGCTGATAGTTTCGTATTAGTTATTTTATAGGAACGCAGACACAATGCTTTTCTGTAGTATTTGCAATATCAACTCTGCCACAAATACAAAATCGTTTTGCTTCCAAACAAACACATTATTTTGGACTCACTTCGTATAGTTATGTACTTGTCATCGTCCAGACGTACAAATAAGATTATCGATACTATGTAAATATTGTATTTAGGTGCGAGTACGTTTAGCAACCTTAACTTTTTATTTACGAAACTATCGATAATATATTTTGACGGTTGTTATCCCATTAAATCGAATATTATTTGCTGTTTGCGCCGGGCTTTCTGGCACTCATTTGCACGCATACGCCGTCAAGCTGCAGTAATTCGACTGTAAATTACTCTAGGCGAATAACATTTGTTATTGTAATTTAGCGTGTGTTGAAGAATAATGAAAAGTACACCTCGTTTGCAAATGACACCATATGACCACCATATGATCATCTCGGAATGTTAATTTGTTGCAGTTCTCTTGGCAAAGCTTTCGCTTATTGAATGATTTTTTTACGTAGGAAACTTTGGATGATGATTGTTTAAGGATTTTCTTTGAATTTGCATTTGCTTGGCTTTATTTATATTAAAGTTGCGTGGATTTTGAGAAAATTCTATTTAGGTTACTCTGGAAACAACAATATACTCAATACAACAATATAAAAGCGCTTGGCTAATTTGGGCTACGTTGATTTAGCACACAAACAAGCACAAATGCAATTTAAAAACAACTAAATTACAAAGATATGTTTTTATCTTACAAGAACAAAATAAGACATAGTTTAAGGTAGACATCAACAAGCTGATGCCGCTAATTATTAGTTTCAACCTTGTTGATGCACTTAGTAGTTGTTAAAACATTGTATTTTCAAGAATTCTTGGATTGAAAACAAAATTAAACGCTCAATTTAAGAGCAGTCTCGGGTACCAATTATTTTGAAAGTTTAGATCAATTTTTCGTCAGACTAGACTAATTACGAACGCCTCGCGATTTATTAGAAATCTTCAAATTCGTAAAGGCATCCCCACTTCATCGCAAAGTTATCCGAATCGTCTATAGAATTTTATAATAGATGGCATTTCCTCCTGCAGGAATTCTTTTCCTTATTTATTTCTATAAATAATAAAAATAGATATCCGGATAGAAAGAGTTAACCTGTAAATAAAGACCATCGGCCCAGCTGTAGTAAAAGGACTGGATCAGGGCTCACAACAGGTTGATTTTGGATATTCTTTATTGAAAATGACGCATGCTTATTAGAATTGTTATTATCTAAGTTTCAGAGGAATTTTTGAATAACTTTTTGATGCAATAAGTGTTGCTGTTTAACATTTGCAAATCCCTACGCTCCAACTAAGAAGTATTGTTTTTTTTTTCCTTTTTGATCGTTGTTTTACATAATTATCTTCAAAGCAATTGAGGAAAGATAAAAGTTCCACACTTAAAGCATTGGTGAGAATGTCAGCAGCTCCGTCCACATTTGTAGTAGGCACATATGCCAAAGAGATTAGTACTCTGCCGTTGAAAATAAATTGTGAATCGTTACTATATTCGGTATGCTGAAAAAAAAAAAAACTTATTACCTCGTTGTCTTTTAAAATATCGAAACTTCTAGAATTAGTGTTCACAATACTTGCTATAACTGTAAGTAATACAAGGACTATGGATACACTTAGGCATATTAAGAATTTGGAATATTATCCATATAAATTGAATTATTAAGCGAAATATTTATGATTACACGTTTCAAGGAAATGTCTCAGACGTTTTATCTTAGATTGCTATCTTTGGTCTCCCCAGTTGCCATCGCTAAATGCTGATCATTAATTATTTTGTGAAAAATAAATAAATATTTATTGTTAGTAAGTTGTTATATTTCTAAAGGAATTAGACAAAAACTGACCTAACCTCTGGAGCTAATATAAGAGATACAGAGCGTTTTCTTAAAGTGTAAAAACCCTTGTAACCTTTTTATTTGTGAAAATGCTTGATTTATATAAAAACTAAATTAGGGCGCTTTTTGACGCAGAATCCTATGCCCTAATTGTTTCTTTTTTTAAACTCCTATTTTTTGAGATGTTATCAAGACTTGTGTTTTTTTATATGGAACACCCTATATATTTTTACACTATTGAAAAGCATATAAAATTACCTTTAGAATGATATAACACATTTGATATTTTATTTAAACAATTTTTAAATTATTTGTTTTACTTCATTTCACATTATTTTAATATGGCTATGGATGGTGGTAAATAAGCAAATAAAAGATTTCAACAATTCAGAAAAAATTGTTTTAATATTAAATGTTACAAATAACAATTCAAACAAACTAAACTAAGGAAACCATTACTGATAGCATTACTGATATTATAGCTATAAGGAATTAAGAGGGTTTATTCGGTAAAAAATCATGATGTATTGAAAATTTGAAATTAATCATGACTAGAGCTAAAATAAGTTGGTTTTTAAAATTCTTACCGACATATTTAAACGAAATAATTACAGAATATACCGTTGTTACTAAAAAATGCGTAAACATGATAAATTATAGCAAGTGTTCGAATTGTCCGCCGTTCTGTTGTAAACACACCCAAAATTTATTAAAGTTTTCTGTAACCTTGAGAAAATGTCTCTGAACGGTTGTTGTCTTTCAGGATATCGCTCATCGTAAATGTTACATGCAGCTTCCTCATTTTCACCCGCTTCTATAAAACGCTCTGTATCTCTTATATTAAGGCAGATATAAAAATAGGGATTTCACCAATCGATTTCTCTTTAAAATCGAGCTCCAGAAGCTTAGGTCAGTTTTTGTCTAATTCCTTTAGAAATATAAGTTCCGTATTAAATATTCATCTTGTATAGTAATTATCGGCGCACAACCTCAAAGATAATCTCAATTTCACAAGATTATTGTTTATAAAGCGTGGCAACTAACTTACTGCCATATACTTCCAATGTTTTCAATACTTTCAGGTTGTTTTCCTAAAATAAACAGATGTCTATGCAAATCTTTGGTAACCGATTATATAAATCAGGAGGAAAACACCGTCCTTTGCATAATTTCCCAAAAATTTGCTGATAAACGTATCAATAACTGACAGTAATATATTTTTCTTAAACCAGATTTATACAAGTACAAATTGAAGTTACGTGCACGGATTATATCAGAGAGAAAATTTATTTTGATTTTATGCAGCTTATAAATTTATTATAAATCGCCGTTTTCTAAGCGTAACTCTTTAGCGTGCCGTAACAATTATAAAACAGTTCAAACATTGAATGGGTGTATAAATCTATATACATACATACGTTTTTAAATTATGCTCGCAATTGCAAAAAAAGTCTTTTGAATATTTATTAATACCATATAAATGGGAGCTAATACACGCTCCGATTTCCTGTTTTAAATCCATGTTTTACTTTTACTTCTGGTGCGCTTGAATAATAGATTTGTTATTTATACGCACGTCTAATGACAATGTATCGAAAGGATAGATCAGTGAAGAGAATATTCTATTAGAACGGTTAAAATCTTACTTTTTTTTTAACATTGAAGTATCAACACACCCCGGACTACACAATTTGTTTGATTAACTCGAAACTATTGTTTCGGAAATTCGTGGATTCTCATTCTTAATCGTGCGAAAGAATCGTACCATACTCCGAAAGGTATTTACAAGTTCTTGCCTGTATCGCTTCACCCAATAAATCCATTAAAGCTGAGTGGCTAAGAGGACCATTCTCACTGTTTAACAAATTTGCATTCTTCTTCATATCGTAAGAGGCGACGAAATTACTCACGTTGTATACGCAGTTGAAAAAGGGCTTTAAGAGTAAAGTACCACAAAACGGAAAAGAACCTAGGATACGTACAGAAATACTCGATTTCTGTATGTATTCTGAATTGGATGAAAGCTATACGGGAAGCGATTGGAAAGGAGATGAAAAGCCATATACAGGCAGCAGGTACGCAAGCAAACCTCATAGCAGATGCTTTTCTTAAGGCTGTTCGGATACATACCCATTAACTATCAACATAAAAAAATCAGTAACTTAAAATGAGATTAAAATGGAAGATGCTCAAGGATGCGAACTACCAATTAAAATTTTGCCTGATAAACTTGAGCGTTGTTCGTTCTTAAAATCCGAATGATGTTTGATGTTCGATGAGATCTTTCATAAACTGCTGTTTTAGGCGTTCTGAGTTTAAATCTATGACTTGGAAGCTGGCTAATTGAATAAAGCCACCTTGAAATCCGCAATTTCCAAGACATGCCAAATTGAAACGATTTTATTTGCAAAATGTCTAAATTAACCACATTGTACGCATTCGAAATGTCCAAAACACTTATTTTCCTTTATCCAGCGTTCCAGTTTTCTTTTAATCTTTAATTATACTTTGTCAACCTAAGCGATATAGTAGTTAGTAGTATCAATTAATGTGCCAAATATGTCACTGCCACGTTTATTGTGTAACCTTTTTACCCATCTCACGACAAAATATGAAAGTACTAACACATACTCACTAAATATCGACATATTAAAAAAAAAGCATTAAGTTGTTCATTATTGACCCATACCCAATGATTGCTTGTATTTTGCCGTATTTCCGCATTGGCTGAACTGCGAAAGTATTGCCGATATAAAGGAGGCTCATATGAGAAAATAAACTTGATGCATACGAAGTTAGGGATAGAGCAAATGACCTTCTCATATCATATGTAGCAAGCAGAAAGCAGCCGGTATTTTGGAATGAAAAATATTGAGCTCTTACCTGTGAATAGAGAACTTTCTCGAAGATATTTTAGGAACTGTACTACCTACTGTTTCTGATCTACGTAAACATTTCTTCTGGTATGGTAATTCAGTATGATCAAAGTCCAGTAATCTGGTTGCAAATGAAGGAAGCCTTATTTGAAGCGAGTGAATGGTTCGGCAATAATCTCCTAAAACTAAATGAAAATAAAACGCAATAATTGACAATTTCTTGCAGGTAGCTACTTTCGAAGGGGCTAGGACCGCTTACTTTACAAGCCTTCAGAGTAGAGCTTCCTATGATATTGGGGAGTTTCAAATGTTGCGAGAGTCGCAGCATTGCAAGATGCAAACAGTTGCTGTTACAGCTCTTAGCGCAGTTATTAGTGCAACCAGTTACAAGCGCTTATTTGGATCTCATAGTGTGCTTACCTTTCCCTTCTTGGATATACTTACCTACCTTGAGCACGTGCACAAGTTTTATTAAATCGTTATCCCCACAACTACAGCACCAGAAAATGACTTGTTGTTCCCCCGTAACCGGATAAGCCACAGTCAGCTGAGTAGCAACTATTTGGCAGTCACGCTTTATAACAAGTTACCAAATCGCATCCAAAGTGAAATTCAGAAAGGAGACGAGCGACACTTGCTGCAGGGTGCTTTTATTCCGTAAACGAGCTAATTTAATATAATGTTCGGTTTCGTCTGTGTTGTGCTACACTTAGCGATTCTTCCTTTCCTTAGCGGTAGTGGGCTATATGTTCTGGTGCCTATCGCCTGTTTCGTTTGTCTAATATGGATTTTATCGCGATCAGCGCGTGGATTTTATAAATTTCTAGCCTTCGTCTTTCCGATTAACAATTTTAAAATGATTGTTGCAAGCTGGCGTACTTTCGTACATTCTCACTTCGCCAAACATAATACCCAACAATTAGTGCCCTGTAAAATGAAGTGGATATCCTTCAAATCCCATAAATACACTATTTTTACTACGGACAAAATATATTTACCTATTGTTTACATCGTATTTGGCCCATCCTATACATAACACAAAATAAATATGCGAGCGTATATATGTTCATGATTCAGATGCGAATACTAATCGTATATGTAGATTTAAATTTAGCCATCAACGCTATTCATACACTGCTGTTGGGTCGCACATATTTGCTAATGGGAATGACATTTTCATGCAATTTACAATGAGGAATGCCGCACTTCAACAAGATGAACTGCTCTATTCATTATCGCGGGTTTACCTGTCGCCTATAGATTTTTTTTAGAAGGTGAATTGTGCTTGTTATGTACATGTAGAAACTTGTATGTATTGTTTGCAATATTCATGAAAATTAAATAAGACGTGAACGTTTAGGAATGGAACTGAATCAACGGTATTATTTTCTATTAAAGGCCATATCTAGCAGTTTGGGATATATTGTAATTGTTTAACACTCCGCTGAATAATATCTGTCTGTAAGGAACTTCTTCGTTTTGTTGTACAGAAAAATTTGTCGACTAAAAACGTTTATATTTCGTATTACGTATGTACACTACCGTCCATATTAGTTTGGACACGCAAATAAATTAAAAAAAAAAAACGAGAAAATATTGAAACTCATTTTTCCAAAACTTAAAATTTTTATTTTTATTTTTTTATTAATGGCGATTAAAATTAAAGTATAAAAGTAAAAAAAGCCATTCTAACGAAAAATAAACAAAAACTTCTTAAACATTCCGTTCATCAAAGAAACTCCCTGTTGCGCGAAGAACAGCTTTCACAATCCGAGGCATCCGCTCCACTAGTTTTTCAAGGACTCTATTTGGCATATTAGTCCATCCCTCTTGTAAAATGTTCCACAAGTGGCCTACGGAGGTAGGGCATACTTTTCGGATCCTCCTGTCTAATTCATCCCATAACAGCTCGATGGGGTTTAGATCGGGGTCTTGTGGCAGCCATGTCATTATTTCTAAAGTGCCATTATCTTGTTCTTCATTTAAGAAATTTTGACATATCACTGCTGAGTGTTTGGGGTCCTTGTCCTACATGAATACAAAATTTTTGTCTATTAGACGTTGCCCCGATGTTATTGCATTTTCTTGCAGTATTTCTAAATAACCTTCTTTTCGCAAAATACCTTCGATTCGCTTCAAGTCTCCTGTACCGGCGTAGGAAAAACAACCCCAAACAAGCACAGAATTTCTTCCTTGCTTGACAGTTGGCACTACACAATCCTGCAACATTCTTTCGCCTTTCGCTCTTCTTACAAAAACGCGCCTTGATTGTCCGAACACCTCAAACTTTGACTCATCAGTCCATAGCACCCTTTTCCAATCATCCACTGTCCAATTTCTATGTGTTTCTGCCCACTGTAGCCGTTTTAGCCTGTTTCCCTGTCGAAGTAGGAGTTTTTTTTGTTGCAATGCGGCCGTGAAGAGTTGCAGCTTTTAATCTTCTTTTCACTTTAGTAACAGAAATTTTTCTTGCACGGTCGCGATTCATTTCGGCGGCGATTTCTGGTGCTGTCAATCTCCTATTTTGTTTGTTCAGCAATTTTATACGCTCATTGTCGGCGTGAGTTGTTGTTCTCTTACGACCTGAACGTGCCCGATCTCTTAAACTGGCCGTGCGTTGATGTCTCCGAATAAAATCACTAACAGTCGATTTATTAACTTGTATTTTTTCGGAAATTGGACGCACTGAATAACCTTCTTGATGAAAAGCAACAATTACAGAGCGCTTTTCTAAACTTGTCAGTTTCCCTCTCGGCATTTTAATAACTTTAATCAGGTTCACACAAAAAGATACGCTATTAACAATAACGCACGCACGAGCAGGTTTATTTAGAAACTAAAGCATTTATCAATACACAATAAACTTCCGGGTGGCCTGCTCCCACCCCAAAGAGTATTGTAAATTTATTTCCTGCAGTATTGACCCAAAAATAATCCTATTTGTGCCGATGAGGATTATCCTGAAAATTACTATACTGGGCCATAAAATGTAATAGGTTTTTTAACATTCTCTAATCGATATTCTTGGAACTTTGCCTGTACAATTGGTTATAAACTTCATAAAGGACCTAATATAAATCTGTTATTTATATATGAACGCAATTATATTATATTTTAGTAGAATTTACAACATTTTACTAGGTGTCCGAACTAATATGGACGGTAGTGTATGTACGTTGTACTATTCTTCCCAAACATAAAAATTTAAAAAACTCAGGAAACTTCTGAATGAGCTAAATAAACTACATACATCCACTTCAAGGGTTTACTACCTATGATTTTGCATATTTGTGTCCGCATTTAATTGTTCTTTCTGAACGGATAAAACTTGCGGCATATTTGCCATATTTGCCTACTACAACGGAAGACTCGCAATTAGCTGTAGCACTTTATCCAAATTACTCGGAGCTAGGAAAAAACGTTCGTCGGTGGACATTCTTATTTCTTTTGTGGATACAAAAATCCCGATAAAATAATTTATACTTATTTAAGGTCGCTACGTATTTCGTCAGCAAATTAAAGACCGCATCTCATCCGTGTAATATAAAAGTCTATAAAGCCTCGCAAAGATCATTCGGTGTTATCAAACAGTCAAAACACAGATCTTTTTTTCTTCCTTGAAATTTACCCATGTGTTTATTTAGTGATTAATTTTACTTCAAAGTATGTATTAATATTGGAAGATTAAATTAAATTATATAAGAATAATGGCAAAGATAATTCGGCACGCTGCCACAATCTCTATACGTACAAGATTAGATACGCGAAGATGTTGGATTGAAATTTGGACGAATATTTTCTGTAACGAGATGTTCTGCTGATATTAATAAAGGGTTATATCTTCATTTGTTTCTCTCTATAGATATCCAAATATTCCAAATGTAGTATAAATTGGGATTGCATGAGCGCTAAACATATCACTAAAGACGCAGATTTGGCTAAATAGACAATGTTTTGCAATTTATTGTGATGGTTTGTAGTATGTTGAAAAAAGTTCAAAATGTTGAACCCCTAAGAACTTAAAAAAAATTAAAAAAAAATTTTCTTTTATGTTAAATATTTTCGCGACTATAAACAGTACGAAACAAGGTTTCGTATGAGGCCGAATATTCAAACGTTGTTTAAACATTCCCAAATTCTTGACGGTATCATGAAGATTCTACTGATGGTTTGTTAACGTAGATTTGCGTGAAAACGACGCAATGTTATGCTTTGATATGATTGAGGCTGTTGTCAGTATGTCTTAGATTAAGTGGATCTAGCTGATTTTGGCAATCCGCGGAAACAGTTCACCGCAATCTTGGCCTGGAAGAAAATCATTTGTAAAAATTAGAGAGAGTTATGGACCCAAATCGCTACCTTGCGGTACACCAAATGTAGGTAATACATGAGTTGTAGCGGCTTTTTAGCGATGGCCTTTACTGTTAAAATATTGCTTTTATTAGAGAAATAGGACCGCTTCCAGTCGACCACGTCGACCTGTTTGCTACTATCTTGGCACTACGTTAGGAACTGCATCACTACTTCAAGAAGGGTTACTATAGAGCGTTTGATCACAAAACAATGCTGATATTCATGTAAAAGGAAAGCGGGGATAGAGGATAAATGTTGCCGCATAAACTGATTTCGAAAGTTTTTGCAAAGTTGTTCATAATTTTAATAGGTCAATAACTATCTACCAAGATGTGTCACCCATTTTGTGGACAAAAATTAGAAGCTGAGCCAAAGCAAAAAAACAGACCTTCAGACTAAATCTTCAATGTTTTCCAAGACATGTAGGACATCGGGCTCTGTTCCATTGTTATTACACAGAATTGTTAAGAATAGTCCACAATAACATTTCAAAAATTGACATTGAAAAGTTTGTTTTATTGTTTTGTATTGTTTCTTTTTTTGTTCTTGTTTTATTCTATTGTATTGTAAGTTAGTTTTCCTAATTTAAAATTATTAGACGGCGACGCATACATTTACAAAAAGCGTCTAAGATAAATTGATAATGCGCGATTGTGGTATTTGGTGACCTAGAAACTGGATACATAATCAAAAAGATAAGCACCAAAAAATGTCAACAACAATATTTAAATACATACCTATATAGAGGTATTTATATATATCTACGAACAATGAATACGCTCACAAAATAGTGAATATCCAGGCCCAGCTAGCATCACACTCTTAAAGTATAAATGCAATAGGAACACCTATAGATGAATCTCACCAGACGGAAATCTATTCAAAATTTTACAAGTACTTTGGTCTATCTGCTGCGGATCTGTACAAATCCGTATAAGGGCACAACCTCCTTTTGTGAGATGACTAATTACATCGTATAGTTGATGCGTTGAAATAGTTACATGTAAACAATTGATAATCATTATCTTGTCGTTATACATAGTTAAAGATCTGATGTGTAAATAAATTCGTTGACTTAGAAAATGCCTCTCTCCATATGTATGTATGTATATTTTTTCTAGATTCAATAGAATACACTTGCTCGAGTTAATCTACAATCAACAATGACTATTGGAGTGGCATTATTATTTATACTGCAATGCGCACTATGAAAATTAACCAAAACAACACGTAAATACGTTACGAACTGTGAGAAATTTTGAGGACAGCAATGAGGCTCTCAAAACTCACTTTCCACCTAAATATGTTCTTCGAGCATATGTTTCTTCTTCTACATATTTAATGGCTTTTTATTGTAGACTGTGCTTTAAAACGGTTTGAAATCATTAAAATAACAATTTCGATATCCCTACGTAGTCTAAGCATCCATGCGACAATTCCAGAAAACAACACCCGCAGATACAAACATAAGCAAAGAAGTGATAAGGTGACCCAATAAAATACAAGAGAAAATATCTTGTCTAAAAATATGGAATATGAGAAAAGTGCAAATGAAAAGCAAAAGCGTAAGTAAACTGAATAAAATAAAAATATATAAGACTTTAATAAGACCAGTAAGTACGAACGTCATGGAAATGATAATGATGAATAGGAGTGAAGAAGAGAAGCTGAAAATAATTGAAAGAAAAATAGTAAGAAGAAAAAATATTAGGTCCAAATACAACAAAATAAGAAGAAAGAAGAGGAAGTAGAAATGAAGAAGTTGAGTGAGAATTGGAAAATATAGTAAGTAAAGGCACCTAAAATGGGAAGGAAATGGATACGGACAACAGAATTGGTCAGAGAAAAGGCACATAAAGCAATAATAAAAATTTTGAAAAAGAAAACAAGTTCAGAAAAAAAGAAGCTAGTTCAATGGATTAGCAAGCAACGTCCCCTGAGAAATACTCCATAGCATTCCTCAATCATTATTATGTAATAACCCGCTCCAAATATTTATTGACCATCGTCTTTGATAAAATCTCGAACGTATTAAGTGAGGTAAACAACACATAAGTATCAGCAACATCCGCACAACACAGGTTTAATTAATTACATGATAATTAATCCGGGACGGCCGTTTCGAGGACAGCTCATCCCATTCGGTCACCGGTTGATGATGAGGACCATTCGTGTCCTCGAAACGGCCGTCCCGGAATAATTATCATATTAATTAATTAAACCTGTGTGGTGCGGAGGTTACCGATACTTATGTATTGTTTACCATACTACGCCACAGTCCTTGCTATCACTATAGTATTAAGTGAGGATTTTCATTCCTCCATTCCTACAGGTTGTAAGTATTCAGTAAATGTGGAGGCTTAATTGGATAAAGGCCATAATCGGTGAATTGTATCTTTTTGCATGTGAGTTTGGAGACGCGTCAATTCGAAAGAATATACTTGGCTTCGTCTTAACTAATTCAAGAATTTACTCTTCTTGATCGACGCTTAATATAGACTGCTTGATTTTGTTGAGAATAATAGTAATAACAACCGTTTCTTGTCTAAGAGCCCAAGAGCCAATTACAGGATAAATTTGCAAGTAAGCAGACGCAAGCCCAGACTCGCAGAAATGGATCAAGATTCTGCTTATTCGCGTTCCTCATCATGCGGTTAATGGGCGCTTTAAGCAAGATGTTGGCGTTAGCTGAAGATTTTTGAAACACATTAAAGAATCGACTATGACGAGTAGCTACTGTAAAGCTAATTTACGATAGAAGAGCTGGTGAATTGATATTGTACTTTAGGATTTTGCAAAGAAATTCCACACTGTAAGGCTCACGCCGGTCAGCCAGGGACAAAAAAATTGTAACTTTAAAGTAGGTTATAGTATTCCGCGCCTCTGTCAGGGTGCACATTGTCCATTACAAAGTAAAGGAACTTTAGACATCTTTTTTGAACACGTTCACTCGACATTATCGAACAAGACGAAAAAGCCCCAAAGCTTTGATGTTGTTATAGGAAACCACGGTGTGCTTAGTGATGTTCAAAAAGAGATAATTGACGGTACTCCAAGCGATTATTAGCAGAAAATGTTCTTATAAATGTTTACAATCGTAAAAGCTATTAATTGTATTAAATATCATTACGTCATCTGCGTATGCTAAGACGTAGGGATAGCAAAAGCAGAGGTCCAAGATTTGAACCCTGAGGTACGCCTGATGTTGGAGAAAATGTATGAGAAGAATAACCATTGTATTAAGCATAACATTGTCTTCCAGTAAGATAAGATTTAATTAGCGATAAGAGAGTTATACTGAAACCAAATTTTTCAATTCTTTATAGTAGCATAGCGTAATCATTGCAATCAAATGTTTTAGAAAAATGTAGGTAGAACGTCCACCTGCTTTCGGTTATCAAGTGCTTCGCTAAGATATTGGCTAAGCCTATAATTAACAACGTTGCATTGATCTCTCTTAAATAAGGGTGATTTAAAGCACATCTTTCTGGTAATCTTATTCCACTCATCTTATATAGGCTTGTCACGAGCGTGCCGACGATTTGGAAACCCGTTCGCAAATACTCAAGCTGAAACGCTGGCATTGTCATTCCACGCACCTTATATCCATGTAATCGCGATTACAGTAGCGTCGTTCCATTTTAAATACACAAAACCGAAGGAAATGATACTTACCAATACAGCATTATTTACATTTTCATCAATAACTCGATAACAAATGACGAAGGGAAAACTTTTTTCGTTTTCTTTTTTTTACTTTCAGGCCCTTGAATCAAATCTCAGAAGCACGAGCGTCAACTTTATAACGCCCTGTATATCCCATGGTGTAATTGGAAACTAATAAAAAATTATGTGCCACGCTTGAAACTAATTGTGAAGGTGCAAATTTGCATTTTACAGCTATTATTCTGGCCTAAAATAACCACGTTATTATTTTCCTGAATGCACCGAATTTTAACAGTTATTGCATTAAGCAGACAGAAATATAATCGTTGATACTCAAGATCGACACACTAATCCGTGCAATAAGCAACCTTTAATTCACAGGCGCTTTGCGCTTATATACGGTGGAAGAGCAAGGAACGGATTTTTTTTTTCCACTCATCTAAATCACTTTCTATGGCTTCCGCATGTAATCTTACATTTTTATTTATTTATAAATATTATATTTCTCTTCTTTTCTTCTTCTTCTTTTATGTACGTGTTACTGCTTAAATAAAAACCTATTATTACTATTATATCTGTACTACAAGGATGTATCTATTTACAATTTTCAGGTCGAACCGCGTAAGCTTTCAGAGATTAACAATTTAGGTTTGCATTTTTCGTAGCATCAGTATGTCTACGTCGTAAATAGCGTTTGACTTTATGAACCCGCCGGCCACACATGCAACTAGCGTTAAAATGCCACCGATTACGAATCCTGTCTTCTTCACGCATGGAATTATATAATCAATTAAGTTTAGTAAATAAATAATGGCGCGTAGTATCTCTCTTTCGTTCCTTCTCTCTCGCTCTGTCCCTGTCTCTAGTTTGCCGATAAAATTGTGAAAAAAAAAACACTCATTTGGATGACGATAAAATTTATGAATAGTTCGTTGAACTATCGGCATAAATAAAAATTTTCCCCAAACGTATGCGGATACAGCGTTATCCGTAATCATTTCGACGCTTATAATTCAAAGGACCAAGAAGGAATCGTATTACGCATTATGTTAAGGAGTAGATCTAAGGAATTAATGGCCAATATTTAAACTAAAATTGTGTTAGTCACGTTTAGGGATTTTACTGTTCAACAATTCCTTTTCGAAGGTTGTTCATTTCACCAGCTTCATCTATTATAGCATGTACAGACAGACCGAAGAAAGTCTTTAAGAAGAAAATGTTAAAGTTAAATCCAATAGAGCAGAGAAGATTGAAAAACTTGTGTTTTCAAGGTTCAGTTATCAAAGCAATCGTGGAACACATGAACGAAATAGCAAGGCACAGTATTGGCTATGCCAACGTAAAGATACTTGCTGCAGGAAACCACTACTGCCAGCGAATTGTCGGAGAGCCACCGGAAGAACCAATAACAATAGGAGAAAACAATTGCTGACTAAGCAAAATTTCAAGGTTGGTAAAACAACCTGCAACGGATACAGCTAAAATAGAGACAGATAGAATACAGTCACGCCAGAAGGAATACAGTTTAGCGGAGCAAGATGACACGAAAGTATATAACGAGGACCAGAAAACAACGAGATCAACATGGCAAAACCTGAGATGCGTTACTTCAACATATGGTGCAGTTAGCAGTAGCTTATACCCTAAATTTGCTAATAAATCTATCAGCATCTAGGTATGGATAAGTAACATCTCCAATAAGAACTGGATAAGCAGTTTCTTCTGATAATTTGTGTTACGAATGCAGCTATGAGTATTCATTAAAAAAGAACCATACACTTGTGCTCCCTGTACTCATCTTTGCTAGCAGGTTATCTAGTTTGCAATGATGATATTGAAGAAAATAGACCAAGGCTTTAACTTGCCTATGAGCGTTACTACAGCACTAGGGCTAAGCTGATATCATTGAGAATGAAAAAGAAAACGGTTAATATATTTTAATTTCGAAATCTTTTGGGTACCATCCAGCGTATTGGTTATGGGTGCTACAGAGTTAAGCCTTAGCTGATGTGGTGGGATCAGCAGTAACCTCAATCTAACCTTCAATGAAAGAATTTTTTAAGTTGGTAATAATGTCAAAAGTTTGTGATTCTTCGTGTACCTTAAATTCAGGGTAAGAGTTGGAGGATTACTTCAGTTTTACGCATTCAGCTAACAGGACAGGACACTAAACACGTTTCTAAGAAGTTGAATTTCTTAAAGTAGCAAAGCGACCGCTTACGCACACGGAGCTTGAATATCTCCTAGAAAACTTGATAGCATTCCTACTGATGATGAACCACTCTGTCACTTTTGATGAAGGTGATGATGATTTAAGTGATGTAAAAATGCAGGGTGAACATTCAAATCACAATACTAATACAGAAGAAAGTACTGAAAAACCATTGGACCTCCAAAATAACTTCTTTCGCGGATGCAACCGTTTTAAATGAGCAAAACAACCACGGAACACGTTGCCTGGACTAAAAGGCCCTACAAGAGCAAGAAAACGAACGCCTCGTTACGAGGCATGAGAGCTTCTGGAAACGGATGCAATTTTAAACTTTATTGTCGAACATCCTAACGTTAAGATCACAGAACAGTCTTCTTGTTATGGAGGATCAGAGACGGCTAGGTAAAACAGTAACAATATTGAAAGTTATCATTAAAACGATTTGTTTCTATTTACTTTCTGTGACCAGATGTGTTTCCAAAATTGATGGATAGATAGCAGCTTCCGAGCATATATATAAAGATCAAACCATAACGTTATGGAATAAAATTATGTCTATACAAATAAGGAGATCAACCATGTAAGCTGAGGTCTCTCTGTTCCCACTCAAAATGTTCTAGAGTTAATAATTCCAATAAGACGAGCCCAGCCAGATATGTCACCGATGATAACTGGTTTTCTTTCATGGCACTGCTAAATACGTTTCAAAAGGTAGGTCCCACATATCCTGGAGCAGTACATAAATATAAAAAAGAAACTCCACAAGCATTATCTCTGGCTAAAACCGGTTCATAAACCCAGTGTCATCTGTACATTGCGATAAAGCAAGAGGTGATGCCACTAGAAGGATTAAGTTGTGTTGTGTATTCTTGCAAAGGAAGAAATCAACATTGATCACTTGCGATTTTTTATGTCACGATAAATTTTGCAGACGTAAACAGTCGTAGGTTACTAACTTTTTCTGACACAGTGACTAAGAAAAAATTTCATTTACATGGAATCTCTCTCGTAAAAGGTCATGTGCGACTAAAGGTAAGAAAATCCACGAATTTCTCGGGAAATTAAACAAATTGAAACAAGTTCACAAAACACGAGATGAATTCCTCATCGTCCCTGAATCCCCACCAAACAAACAAAGATGTTTGGAGTGCCCCCGAACTAGAAACAAAAAGCGGTCCACGTTCTACATGAAAGAAAATATTCTATGATGAACATTTAGCGAAAGTAGAATATTATAGCGCATGTAACCGAATTGTTGAGTGAGAAGATTGAATCTTGCCACGTTTTTTTATTTTTTGTTGAAAATCGAATTTTTTTATAACAATTGTTTCCTTTGCTCTTGTCATCAATTATAATTTTTTGTCGATATTGCTGCAAAAATTATATTTATCTTTCTTGCAGCGACTGTAGTATTTGAGAATAAATACGAATTGTTCGAACTCCCTTTACCGTCGTTTCTTTAAAGAATCTACAGGATGATCAATTCACCTACTTCCAAAAAGTCTTCGCAAAAATCCGTTACTCTTCGAGAAAAGTGTGCTGGCTAAACGTCACATTCTTTCAGTTCATTTCCATATCGCGGTTTAATGAGGGCTTTCCTCTTCCCAACAGTGCATATTATGCAGATTCAAAACACCATCGCGGCTAAAAGCCTGCTTCATCGATGGTTAATGACAGAAAATGTTGCCCTTCATTTTGCAATTACTCGCAATATTGGACACAAAGTAAATAATCCTGATCTAACAGATCACGATTTTTTTGGAAATGAAACGGGTGAAGAAGCTGTTCTTTGAGGACTTATTTAACCGATTCACGGTTAACATTCTCTACCACTGAACTTATTTTTCTCGAGCTTATTCTCGGATTATTTTCTCTATTTGCAAAACAGCTTCTTCGTTTGGAACAGTACAATGAGTTCTAGTAACGCCACTATAAACTTTTTTTTAAGCAAAAACGTTGAGCGTCGGAAGAATTGAAAGAAATTTAAAAAAATAATTTTCTAAAGAACTAGAAAGATCTTGAGACCAAAATACTTACGTCACCACAATGTCGCTCACGACTTCAAATCAATTGGATGAAACATTTTAAAAAAATGACAGGGTCATCAGTGAACCCACAATACAGTAACTATAACCGGGAAACCAGCATATCAATCGAGGGTGAATTATTGCATTGAAATGCATGTAAGTGTTCAAATTTGCATGAGTGGTATTGTATATACAGTGCAGATGTAAGTATACATACTTCTAGTTTCTTTATTTATACTTATTTCACTTCTAAACTTGGCCAAAGTGCTATTATGCATACATCTGCTTCCGTTACAAAAAAAAAAAAAAACTACGCATCAATTTTATTCCTATACGTTTGTCAATTTAGCAATTTCATCAACTTCTCCTTCCTCGATACACCTAACGTTACCTGTTCTATTAATGTACCTGCATACGCGCGTTTTTTTTTCTGATTATCTTCCACAATTGCGTGCTATTAATAATGTTTTGATACTATTATAATAGCCGGTCGTATATTCGTGACGATGCCGTTCTAATTTTTCCTCAATGAATAACCAGAATTTTTCGTGTCAATAGTTAGGATCTACTACGTCGTTCGTATTGTAAGTGCATGCAACGATAAGATAACGAGTGAAATACGATTATGATTCTTCGGTCATTATCTCATTCGTGAATACGACGACAATGATGCATGATCGTGTTTTGTTTGAACCTTTTTGATGACCTTCTTCTTATTAATAATATCGTAGTTATTAACAATTAAAATTATAATAATGCATAAGATATGATGGGCGTTTAACTTAAAGGATGTATTAGCAATTGTTACGTTTGTATAGTAATAACGGCAAAAGCCATCGTGAAGGGGTGTATTTCTTGGCTCCAAGGAGGAAATAGTCGTAAAAATTACAATTTCAGGTTTTTTTCAGCCGGTGTCCCAGGGTATTGCACACCCAATATGATGGTTATTTGAGTAGATAGAAGATTATTTTTTGGAAAGAAAACCTAGAGTAGGAAATGTGCTTTAAGGTGCATTTTATGATATTAATACAGGGTGATCCACAAGTTGCACACAGTGAAAAGGAATTGTTCTTTAACTGGGAAGCCATATCAAATATTCTAGCTCTTACTTGGAGTTTTGAAGTTATTTAATTTTGTCACACTTCTTTTATTTGGACAACAAACGCACTTCATTTGGCCAACATTTATGAACATAATTAACAACTTTATTGCAATACTAATAATTTTTTAATATAAAGTGCATTTAAAGTATAAGTTCAATACGAATGTAAATGTTGTTCAAATTATTCTCCTCCCGTCCTGAGACAAGCTTCGTACTTCTTGATCAATTCTCTCATAGAAGAGGCTCATATCAGTTAAACAACCACGAATTGTGCAGTATTATTGTAATTGTAAAGCTTGAAAGAACAATTAAACCAAATAACAATAACTATTCAATTTTTTCGCATCTCCAACAGCTTTCGCCATTTACTGCTAAGCATTGGCCGGCATCAGAATTTTTGTCTGAGTAGATATGGTAGGTATGCACAAAACATTAATATCGAATCCATTCTTTACAAAATTATACAAATTAGCTGCAACACTGCTTAATTAATTATTTCAAATAAACGAATAATCTTTTTATGTTTTCAATAACACTACTCCCATACCATGATAGTTGATAAACAAACAAATTATCTATTTGTTTTATTTCGCCGAGCAAAGACAAGCTCTCACCTTTGAAACACTGGAAATTTTAAAACAAACAATTTCAATTCTATCACCACGCATTGTAATTTAAAATCGCATTTGTTATGTAAATTTTGACTATCGGAACTTGGAAGCAAAATAAAATTAAGAAAAGTAAAAAAGAAAACCAAAGAAACGCAAAGATATGCACGGATACGATCTTATTATGCAATTTTTGCATTAAAATTCGTTACGATTCCGCCGTGTCCCCTACATTACACATATGTACAGTACACTTGAACAAACCTGGATGATTTTATGTTTTAATTCATCAAAATCTCTTGTAGAAACAACAAAAACAACATCTTTCGTATAATCCCAAAAGCAAAAATCAAGAGATGTCACGCCTGGGCATCGAGCTGGCCATCGTAAAGGACCTCTATCGCCAAAAAAATCTTGAAACATGCGATTTAGTTTAATCAGTTCGAGGGCAATATCTTTTTTAAGGCTGCTAAATGCAGTTAATACACATTTACCAGTTAGTAGTTAGCTTTGTCAGCATCTCTTAATTCTGAGGCTTCATCGACACCCCAGGGAATTGAATAAACAAAATTTCGACGTTACTTAACAGAAAGGATTCAACGAGTTCGTAATTAAGCTTGATGGAACTAAAAACAAATCAAGGTTTGGTGCTAACGGCATATTTGAAGCCTTTGGCCGTCTCAACACCAGCAACTTTTGATTATCTTTATTACCATTTTTATGAATAACAGAATAGATTTTTGCTATTTGTCTTTGCCATTTTCCGTCAAAGAAAGAAGAACCTGATATTATTGGGATAGTTGCATTAAACAGAACAAAAACAAATTTTCATTAGTCGTACGTTGCGATAGTATGCACGCCCTTATTGAAAATAGAAAGAAGCGATCTTTAAGAAGCAGACTGATTTATGCTCTATCTGCTTAGTGGGACAAGATAATTCGCGATGCCAAAAGATAAGGACATCCACACAGGTCAAAAGGAATTTTAAGAAACTAGCCTCAAACATCGGTAATAATTTTACAAGAAATTTTCGTAATAGAATCGTAAGATTGACCCCCTCAACCCCTTCCTCGCCGCGGTAGGACAAATACGGCAACCCCACCACGATATCACAACAACAGACATAGTGTCTAACGGGGCTGAGAAAGACAATTTTCTGCAAAACATCTTATGCTCAGCGAAATTTAGAAAATAATGGTCTATCACATTAAAACGCGCAAATTATAAGTTATTAAGAGTTCGCTGGCCGTTTTACAAAAATTTACAAGCATCTAACGATAACTCGAAACAGGAGTCGGAAGACGGATAAGGATAAGTCAACGAAAATATTATATGAAATTGTTATAAATAATAAATAATATAAAAAAAAAATAAATAAATTGTAATCTGCTAATTTGGCGCTAGCATTTGCTTCAAGTAATACGTTTTTTAACTCAATGTTCCTATGAACTAAACCTTGCGATTTGGGCAGGGCATATCAGATCTAAGTCCCTAAAGTAAGTCCTTATTTATACCCCCCAATGAGCAAAATAGTTAATAGAAGATGGAACATCTACTTCCAAATCGTTGTTCCGTGACAGATCCCGTAGCTTAACTATTGTAGAATGTTCTGGTATGATTTTTACATAATAAAATTTCATAGCTAGATCATTCCAACTACGTTTATCTGGTGGAACAGCTAATTTTATTCTACATAGAATGATACCATCCCACGGTCCATATGCAGAA
>LR736869.1:3883430-4057495 GCA_902654985.2 Oryctes borbonicus | reverse complement strand
GATGGCGTCTTCAAGTCTACGTTGTATGCAGCATTTACGATTTGATTCTCAGCGTCTGAAGCTTCCTTTAAGCTCGTAACAATTTCTTTCTAAACACTCCAAATATAACCTTTGTTTGTTAATCCCCTACGGAAACTTCAGTTATGTTAGAACGCATATCCTGTAAAGTACCTTATTTGGCTCTCCTTGGTTTTCGACAGTAATTTCCATTAAAGATTTAAACAGCTTCTTGGGTATATCCTATTCTCCGTAGTGTGATTTAATTTCCCTAGGCACATCGAAGACATCCACAAACGGATGTTGTGGACCTCGCTAAGTAATGCTGGCATTTTCAGCAGGTTAACTTTCAGAATATTTTTCAGGAAAATCGAAGTAATTTTCATCGTTATATTTTGTGAAAAATGATTTTCGTTTCTGGATTACTTCAGTTATTATTTCATTTAAGTGTCCTGATCTAGTTAATTGGTCTCTAAGATCATTATCTTATCGGAATGCTCATTGATTTCCGTTCGTAAATCTTCAAACTCTTTCAAGTTGTTACGTTATTGAACTCAAGTATCGATATGTCTATAATTGCTGAAGAGACAAAATTCTGTTGTAGCAAACCAATCTTTAACAATAAAATAAATCATACTTAAATCTCAAGCATTTGAAGAACGACAGTTATACGAACATAAAATTCGAACTAACTCCAAAATAACACAGCAATAATCAATTTCCTTTTGCATAAAACCCATCAGCTGGCCGAACAGCCCAATTCTTTAACAAGCGTCCATTTTACATTCATATGCATACCGTACCGTTGTTTCGAATCTACGCAACGTATAAACTAAAATAATTTACAATTCATTCGATCGCAATAAATTTAAACGCATACAAACGCTTGAATGGAAGATTTCCTCCGATGTCCAAATTAAAATCACATATTTAGACGCGCACACCTTTCCAAGAAACTTTATCGTCTATTCTTCTGCCCGGTTTATGCGTCGTAAAAAGACGTTTTAATTTTAAACTATTACGGCCCAATAAAATCCAGAAAAAAAAGGAACATCTCTCAAAATCGATTCCGGAACGCACCTATGAGATGATTCACTTCATCTGGAAGGTAGAAGAGCGTATCCAGCAATTTTCAGATGATACGCGTATCTCATACGTGAAAGAGTATTTTACGGAACATCTGGTCGTAGTTATACAAAATATAGTGTGGGCTACGCACAAGCATTGGTCGAAGCCTACACGAAATTGTTAGGACATGCATCTTGCCCGAATGTATTCGATTGTCCAAGCTTGTTTGTACGTACATACATACGTACGATATTGTTGCGATTGTTTCTGTTGAAATATGATGTCTTAAAATATTTGTTTTTATGGTTTGCTGGAAAACTATAAATTGCAGTAATCTTCCCTCTAGTACCAGAAAAAGATGCTAATGAATACAATGTTCCATACGTCCAGCACATATTTGTATTTAAGAATATTATAGATACATGTATTGATGAGGCTATTGAACTCCACACAGTACTCGGATTTTAAGCAAGCTTTAGCTGGTATAAGGCAAGAAATGTCAATAAGTAATAGTGTGGCAAAGCTCAATATATCTACTATTAAGAGAGATATCAACAGACACTCCTAAACATGACATTTCAAAATTATTTACATTTATACAAGGCGCTCCATAATTCCAAGGTGGACGTAACTTAGGTTTTTTATTCAACAGTACACCGTGTATATTAATTTCAATTTTAGTTAAGCTCAACTCCCAACCCAATATAGAGTTCCAGTGGTCGGTCAATTTTATTATAAAAACGTAACAAACTTAGTAACCCGAATCTTGATAAATAATGAAAACTTAATCGTTCTAATACAAACAGAACAAAATTAAAGAAATCTTCCTGACCATAGATTTTCGTTGTTGAGCCCGTTCACAAAAAGCAACTCTACGAGGAAAGTAACCTTTGAATAAAACTGAATTTTGTAAGGACGGGATTTGTACTTATGTAATATCCTTCTATACATCTTCTTGTTGCCGCGCAATTTCGCGTTGGCTAATATGTATGTGAGTTTTCTGTTGCGGCTATTAACGCATTGAATTCGTTTTTTCCGTAGTAACAGTTTTTGTCCTTTCGAACCTGTGCGATTAAAGCACTCCACTGATCTTTCCAAACACTGTTCTTTCTGGTTGCCTCCTCTGGCAATTGCAAATATGCAATTTTTCCTATATTCACCCAAAACCCAGATCATATCTGATAATTCATCAACGGAATAGTTCATAGTTCATTTCTGTTTTAAAATTTAAAAAATAAAAAAAAAATTAATACAAGTCAAGCGATTGAGATTTATCAACTGTTTCTAGCAGTTCGCTACTTAAAAAGTTAATTGAAGCAAATGTTTCGAGGATAATATGATTTATTGAAAAAATTTCTATAAATCCAACATTTTTCCAATAATTTAAAATATTTCGTCCTAACAGAAATGGTAGTATCGTAAATTCCTATTCTGACTCACTCTGTATAAATACAACACTCGAGAAAGCAAATTACGGTTGGTAACATAGTAGGAGTATATTTCCAAACTCGTGGCAGTATTAAAAGGATCAAGTATCCATTATTTATCAAAATAGCGGCTATTAAGTTTGTTATGTTTTTATATGAATTTGGTACTTCAAAATACTTTTGCAGCTTTACAAGCTGGAAAACCAGCAGCGGTGCGGGCAATAACTTTGTAAGCCATTCTACATCTGCAGTGATTCGATCCTGCGATATTCATATTACTCCGTTCCCTCCCAATGCGACATATTTGATGCAGCCACCTGATGTGGGTGTATTCGCGCCCACGAAAAGATGTTGGCGAAGGATTCACGACAATTGGAAGAAAGAAAATCGCTAGACGGGTAACCTCCCAAAACAACAATTCCCAACACTGCTCTCTTGATTATGGAAAGCCATCTCAGAATCAGTGCGCAAAAGTTTGAAGAGAAAGTTTAAGCCAACAGGACTTTATCCATATGACCCATATGAAATGCTGAGAAGGATTGATGGGCGATTAACAACAGAAGATAGAGACGCTATGGGCAAATTTCTAGATGCTTCTTTAATCGATCCTATAAAAGAGCATCGAGGAACTGATAGCGAGGAAAAACAACAGAGAAAACGAGGAAAAAATTACTGGTTGGGAAAGATCTAGTTCTAGATGCAGAACACGCAGTTGTACCTATAGATAACGACACAGAAGGGAGTGAACCAACCATTTCAAAGCTGCAAGATGATCTAGAAGCAATTCCGACAATTTAGTTAGTGCTACAGTATGCCCTAAAGAATTGCCTTATAAAGGGATCATTGAAGGCCGTGAATGGGCATCCGGGCAGCCTCAAAGCGAAAGAGGTACCCTGGCATGGTACATGGACGGCTCAAGAATAGAAGGTGTTGGAACAGGTATAGGCATTAGTGGGTCTAACTACCGCACCTGCTTTAAACTTCTGCGTCATAAAAAAACCTCGAGACAGGGATACGAGGCGCAACCATACCGTTACTCTGCGATGGATCCCAAGCCATCAAGAGATCGAAGGCAATGAAAAGGCTGAGAATCTGACTAAGGAAGCAGCCCTTCATAGGTCCTAACCCCCTCTGTGGCTTGCAAGACAGCCACATGAAACAAGTAATTAAAGCATGGGAGGATAATCAAAGGATCTCGTACTGAAAAAATGTTCCAGGACAGAAACAGGCGAAAGCATTCATGTCAGACTCGCCTAAGACAGCAAAAATAGTGCTATCGTTCAGCAAAAGGGACCTTAAAATTACTGACGGGATGTCTTACAGATCATGCAGCCCTAAAAGATCACCTATTCAATCTAAGGGCAGGGACTAAAGGCATCTGTGCCTCTGCCCAATTATATTAATACTAATGCCCTAAAGAAAAGAGTAAAAGACAGAAAGCTAGCGTACATAATTCCAAAAATGTTTGCATGCGCGTGCATATACTCTATTCTATTGTTATTTGCTCAACTCTCTAGCATTATTACCAACATAAATTTTGGAACCCTCGGTACTGACCGAATTTGGACTATCCCATGTTCATTTTCAGAGCGATCGACTCAGACGATTATTTACTTCATTAAATAGATGGTAAGTATATGTACATAAGCGCACAAAACTTAATCTTATCAAGAAGTAGAGTAAGGTGTGTATATTTGAATACATTTTATGTTTGTATGTATCTGTGTACATAATTACATGTGTGTATATATATGCATATGTTTTAGCCATGTAGCTCACGCATACACGAAGCTTAACCTTAAAAAAGGAATCACCTGTCAGATAAGTGCAACTATCTACAAACGCGATAAGATTTTCGGTAACATCTTTCTCTGATATAAGTGCGGAACTTTCGGAAAATTGGAAATAGTATCGCACGGTAATAGTTAATAATCGAATAAGCGTAGGAAATTTTAAGATGGCATAATTTTGCTCGAAATTAGCTTTATTTATTCGCAAAATTATTTCTTATAATCCGGGATTAGATCTAAGATTCCAGGCCATTCCTTGGCTTGCCTTGTTTGGGAAAGTAGTTTCAAAAGATGTTTCGTTTTAAGCTCTTATTTGCATCTATCACCACTTGCTTCAACTTTTTCAGGTCCTCTTCCGTCGGGACAATTGGACTGTTACAAAGTAGCAAAATTATGCCATCTATAACGTAAATTTGTAACAGACCAAATTCTTCAATTTCTAAATGAAAATTTGGGAAACCCAATATAATAATTATTTAGTCATTTAATCTGTGTAATTTTTTATCGTAGTATTAAGCTATGCAGTTACGTTTTACGGAACAATTTGTGCCACGCCAGACGGTTTTCGAGGCGGTACAAAGTTTATTAGACGGAGATAATGTTTTTGTCGACTTATTACTTTTATAGTAAATTAGGTCGAATTGGAAAAAAAAAAACATACACACTCACGCACACTAATTCGCTTGAAACAGAATTTTTTCTCTTGTTTGTTTGTTGTTTTATCTCTCGGTATTATGCGATAAAAAATCTGTTGACGTGTGATTAGGTATTTTCTTACATTGGCCGCGTAGATTCATTATTAAATGTGCACTAATTATAGCAACTCCAGATATGATATGCATAATTTGATTTTCTTCCAGTAAATAGTAAAGGATGTGGTAACCGTTGTCAAATTTCCCTCGCTTATCTTATGTATGTAGTATAGTTATTAATACCATAAAGCTCGTGCTATATTTGTACAATATAAAGATGAGGTTAATGTTATTTATATACAAGCACTGCGTCAGAAAAAAAATCCTAGTGCACGGAAAAATTGAGTTACAAAGATTAAATTATAATCAATACCTGGGTACACAACGGAACAATGAGAATTTTACAAATATCGGAATTTAAGAGGGCTTATGCCATTCGCCTGCCAAATCATTGTGGCTCTCATGATTTTTTAGTTTGTGTATTACCAATGATCGTTATTTCGATTCTGGAATATAGTGGTGGAGGTATTTGTTAAAGGGCTTCAGGGAAACTCAACACCTTCTCACCACAAAAATTAACATTTGAAAGTAAAATAAATGAAGTGCTCACAGATGTGGAGGTTTGCGTAATTGAATTTAAAAGTGGACGTATTACGGGCCTACGTGAAGGTGGTGGTTGATCACGAGAAAGTAGCCGCCAAATTGATCGCAACACTAATAGTTTAATAGGATGATTTCGTTCATGTCAAGCATACAACGCTTGGTACGCGAATTATGTCATGAGGAAGACCGGTAAAGTTATGACAGTAAGTTGCCTTTAACTAGAGTTAATCCATGTCTATGTATTAATATACCCCACGCCCTCCAAATTAATCGGCCATAAGTTAATATCACGCATACGTCGCACATACTGCAATTTTCATGATTTACATGGACAAAATTGAAAACTTTTGCCAAACTATCTGTTTTATGAATTTATTTGGCTAAATTATGGAAAATACGGTTATAAACTGAAAGCACACTCATGTTTTAAGTATAACTTTGAATTTTGGATTGTTTAAATAGAACTGTTCAAAATATTTTGAACAAAATGAAACAGTTTTTAAACGAATTGGACGCCAAACAATTAAAACGACTTGAATTTTGCACTTTCTAGATTAGTATTTATTAAATAACCTGGAATTGTCCATAAATTGAACACCTTCTCCAAAATTTTGCTTTCCTATTCTTCTTTCAAACTTTCGTTTTAAACGATACGATTGGATTCCATTTTATCAACATTCAATTAAAGATATCCGGACTGATTCCAACCCAAGACCTTATTTTTTTTTTGATTTGACTCTAACTTCGGTCATTTGCCCTTTTGGAAGGGGTAAAGATGCAATTATATCTCCTCCATGCAAAAATTTCGATGGAATATCGCGTTTGAAATATTGTTGAAACGAAATATTAAAATTTGGTTTAAGCCTCTTATACGTGCAGCTTTTTCAGCATTGTCAAAAAAATTTTTGTGCCGTATTCTCGTCAATGGAATTACCACCGCTTTGTTTTGGCTGGTCAACAATAAGGCCCATTTCGCGGTAAAATAAATCAATTTGGTGTTTTTTTCTGTTTTCAATTTGTTTTTTTTTTTCATCTTGAGAGGTAGCCCTCTTAAGGTCTCAGCAAATACTGAAAAATTCCTAGATGTGAATGTACAACTGAAAGACCACATTTGTAAACTTCGAAGTTAAATTATTGAAATTTTTTTTGAAGTAATCCTTTTTGTCTTTCAATCTACCGCAGTACATGTTATATGATTGCAATTTCCAGCCATCTTCTAATGTGATTAAAGGTTAACAATTTCTTAGTTTGTTCCTAGTAGATTTTCCTTTATCGACTTAAATTTAGGCCGGCGGTATTTTATTGATGAAGGACTTACATAGATTCTTCCAAAAAATAATTTTTCTTCAGAAATAACTGACTGACCCTCTAGCGGAATTACTGTCAGAAGTACTATTGGCGAAGTTTGGTTTATAAAAGCCATGGCCATCTGATCCATATAAGCCCCATTTATAAAAGATATCAATTTTTGTAACATCATGTGAAAGATCTCCTCACATGTTCTATCTTATTACTTCACTAATCATTAGGCTGTGAAATCCAAAAGACTTTGTAATTTGATTGAGTTCGCTCCGCTTTACATACCAGTATAGGTTTGCTTGGTCAATCAACCATCAATCAGTAGGGCTAATACTTCTAGTGGTGTATACGACGAAAGCTGGTTGAACGCAGCAGGATCGTGGGCATTTTTGGATTTTCTTCAAAGTTTCGCGAAAACTCGAGAGAGCCAGTTTTATAAGTTTATTTTTTCTTCCGGAGGGCTGCTTTGTAGCGGTTTTTTGTTGTTCCCTTGCTTGAATAATAAGAAACTTTAGTGTTGGCTGTGATAACAAATAAGATCATAGAAGAAAAAAAAGTTCGTCCCGACAACAATACAGTAGACAAACTTTGTTTTTCTTTTTCTTGAGCTAGGTTTAATTAATTGCTTTCTATTAATTGAATTTTTTCTTTCCTTTCTATCTACTTTTTGAAGCTTCATCTTATCCTCCAATAATGATAACAAGGACTGTGGGATAATATGGCAAATAATACTAAAGTATCGGCACACTCCACACCGTACAAATTATTTGATTAATTCGGAACAGCCGTTTCGAGAATTCATCCGCTTTTATTTGTTGTTATGTTTGTTACTTGTTTCCTTGTCCTATTTTATTTATTATTAAAAGAAAAGATTATTGAAACTTTTTAAACATTAAGGATCAAGTCGCGTACAATATCTTTGTACATTTGTATCACAACAGATAGAACGAGTAGGCACATCGAAACAAAATGTGTATTAACGTCCCGACATTAAACAATTAATATTACAGTAAATAAATTAAAAATATGCTATTAACCACCAAAAAGGAAATTAAAGAAAGATTGGAAGTGAGCAGATGGGTGGAGAATCTAAAAATTTTTAGTCCACATTTCTTACCCCATGATCAGAACTCTTGTATGTTATAGTGTAATTCCCTAAAATACTATAAATATGAATATCTTTAATTTCCCAGTATCAGGCTATCGATTTAATATTAAGGATCTAAAAGCAGTAGCTCAAATCACCACTTTGCCTCCCTCGTTATTGTTACTTTTTTCTCGAAACTTCAGTAAATCTGATCAATTTTCACAATTACTCGAACCACTTTTTGTGATTATTCCCCCAAGGAATAGCAAAGTTTGGGAATTTTACTACTTTTTATATCTCATTGTATTTGTTCAAAATTTCATGTACTCGTAAACTACACATAAAATTCCAATACTGCTTAAAATTTGACGGTAAACATTGAATCTATTGGATAAATATTGATGGAGTTTTAGATACTCAGATAAGGAGGGGTTTTAGGAATTGTTGACATTGGCTAAAACTTGGTTGTGACTTTACCACAATAACAGAAAAAAAATTATCTAGGTACATGTTCGGTATCTGAATTGGGAATTCAACTTTTCTTGAAATTTGGATTAATAAATAAGATTATTGCGTATCTGAAGAAATCATCATTCAAAGATCGCTATCATGAGAAAATTGTTGATTTTACATTGAACACATTCTTTTTTGTTTAAAATTCTGGTAAAGATTCAAAAAAAAAAAAAAGCGAAACAACAATGTGAAATCGATCACATGGTTCTCAACGAATATTGTTAGGTTTTGCAATTAATTATAAAATAATTTTACATTACTTTCTCTTTATTCTCTTTATGATTTAAAACTACGTTTGTGTTACTTAAATTACTAAAAGTGCAACGTCTTAATGAAGATATTATGAACAATGTTTAAAGATTAATGCAAAATGGATATTCTAACAAAAAAGTGGCTAGAATTTACAATATATTTCGCAATGTTATTAACAGAGTGGTAGCACGATTTCGTAAAAGTGATAGTGTAAGGATTACTTATAGCGGAGACCGTCGGAGGAGAACAACTCCTACACAAAATCAGCATTTGGCGTTCAGCCATCTAGAACGTTGAATAACGATCTTCGTGCGGCCACAGGAGTGATTCTATCTAATCTAGAAGTTAGAAGAAAGCTGCACGAATTTGGTTTGAGGGCTAGAAGAATGCGAGGCAACACAAAATCGCTAGCAGACAGCGGTCAAAATTCGATTATCATGAGAGGCTCGTGATTGCAAAAGATGCCTTTCCTCTGATGACTCCAGATTCGCTCGAGATCATTCTAATAGCAGAGTTACAGTGTGATGTAGGTACAGAGAAAGGTATTTCGTAAGAAGCATGGCTCCGCGTGTGCCACTTGGAGGAGGAGGCAGGTAATGGTTATGGTCGTACCGAGCTGCTTGCTTTGAGAAATCAATCCATGGATGAAGCTCTACAGAGACTTGTTTATGATGCCGATTTGCACGAAACTTTAGAGGAAATTTAGTATTTATGGACAATAATGCTCGTCCTCACCGAGCTCGCATCGTGAACGACGTCATTGTTACCAATACTATTGAAAAAATTATATGATCCCGTAATTCTCCAGACTACATTTGGACATCAGACATCCTTAGGATATTTCGTCCTCGTCCTCCCATAATGCTGGATGAGCTTGCAGAAACAATGCGGCAAGAATGGGAAACAAGTCCGCGAAGACTTATCAATGCGCTAGTAGATGCTCTGCAGATGCTTAGCTATGTCGCAAGCACGAGGAGGCCCCACTAAATATTAAAATTAAAATTGCTACATTTAAAGCTGATAATTATGTTAAAAAAATATAACCTGGACGTATTAATTTTTTGACAATTTAT
The DNA here is from genome assembly GCA_902654985.2 of Oryctes borbonicus. Classification (NCBI taxonomy): domain Eukaryota; kingdom Metazoa; phylum Arthropoda; class Insecta; order Coleoptera; family Scarabaeidae; genus Oryctes; species Oryctes borbonicus. The sequence continues at coordinate 4,047,694 of LR736869.1, read as the reverse complement.
TAATTATTAACATTCAGTTATCACTTAAATGGTTCTAAACACTTGTAAAAATGCATATTTGTTACATTTTTTTGTAAAAACGGACCACTTCAACTACAAACAACAATGTCTTTTAATGTTAAAACATTTTACAAACATATCGCACAATAAATTTTTGAGATTTCAATCTTTGAAGCATTTCTGAAGAGAAAAATCAATGTTTAAAACGCGCTCAAAGAAAAATGTTTTTTTTTTGTTAATATGCGTCTTTCTGTAAAATGTTCTTAAATTACAGCAACATTTGAATATACATAAATATTATTTCTGATTGGTCGACTTTACCCTAAGCTGTTCTAAAGCGAGAATTACGTATCTTAATATAGGTGACTCCAATCCCACGACCAGTCGACAGCCTAAACATGATCGAAGTCATGTTTTTAATTGCATCAAGATATAATTATTTGTTTTTCAATTATCTGAAGAAATGGTAATTATTTGATTACCTTCACGTCGGTTGACAGTAATATCTCCAAAAAAAAAAAAAACAAATTTATATGGTTGTTAACCATGAGGGGCTCTGGGGGTCTCAATATACTATTAAACTGTAGCGACAATGAAGCATCATAACAAGAAAAGAGTCTCCATCCGCATAAGCACTGAAAAAATAAATTCAATGAGTCGTGTTCGTTGATCTTGTTAAAGCAACAAAAAAAAATGATTATATTAACTAATAAATTTATTTATTGCAGGAATAAACTACATTTACAAAATTTAAACTTGTTTACCAATATAATAAATTTCCGTTTATTAACTTACTTTATAAGAAGGGAAACAAACTTTAGGGATTTTTCATTAAACATTAATAAATGTATTAAATAGGTAGTGATTCTTTTTAGCCGTTGTACAATTATTTTTATAAAGGATATTCTTGGTAGTAACGGCTTAGTTATCTAAATAAAACTTCAAAATTACTTTCTACGTTTCGGCAATAAATTCATTGCTTTCTTCACATAATAACATTTTTTAATTTTATTATGTGAAGATAATATATATTCTCTAGTAAACTAGGTTGTAAAGAAAATTTTAATTTTTCTATGTAACCATTTATAATTTCCGAAGAAGGCAATAAATTATTGTCGAAATTTGAAAATAAATTTTCAAGTTTTATTTAAATAATTAAGTCACTATTACCAAGAATTTCCTTTATAAAAAAATGTGTTCTTTATATCGATAAATCCGATTATTGCGTATAGCGCGTATAAGAAAGTATGTGTTCATCGATATAATAAACAAGCATTTATTAACACGACGAACTCGTTCGTTGGACCAACTTTGATAAAAAAATGGTCACCCTAACATTGTATTAAGGTATCTTTTTCGTCCAGTTTGCGATTCCTCTCCAGTCAGCAGAATCATTTTCGTCGAGTTCTTATTTGACTCGTAAGTTACTACTTATTCATTTTCAGGAGTTAAAAGTTAACCTTCTTGATCGTAGTTGTTTCTCTTTTTCCATCCTCCGCCTTCAGATTACTTCAGACAAAAGCAAATCAAAAATAATATGTGTCCTGTACGTATTACTTCACAAAATCCCCACGATTAAAAATACATGCACATGTACGTGTTGCACAATAAATTAAGTACCGTACAGGCAAACAGAAATTCGTTAACATGGCGGCGACCCTGTCAATCTTACTGACGAACTTATTTACTTGTTTATTTGTTGCTTTGTGCTACCTCGTGTGTGCTTTACAACATTTACCGTGGATTGCAACAGCATCGTGTGCATGGATATTGAAAAGGCGAAAAAACAAGCAATTGTTTCCGGAAATACAACCTACATATATATATATAAATTTAATAATTAATACGTTTATCTATCGATGTACAAGTAGATAAGTCGCACGTGCCCGACTCTAGAACAAATAGAAGAGGTAACTTGTTATTAGCAGGCGATAAGCGACGATGTAGTAAGAGGTAAGCTGCTAGAACTCGTATGTACATAAGTCGAATTAACTTCAAATTTATTGAGCAAGAGGCTTTCCAAGTGAAGTAATCGATGGGTAACGCCGCAAAAAATGCACTTTATACGGCATGCGTTTTTGAAAAAATGCCCAAATCATAAGATCTACACTTGTCCACGTTTCGCGTATGTTCTGATAATTTCGAAATTTCTTTTCCTAGGAAAATTATTTGTTAATGAAAAATTATCGCGTAAATAAATATTATTTACAATAATAATATATTTATGGATTCCCGAGAATTGCTTTTTTTTAAGTAAAAGTGATTAGTAGTGAAAGCAAATTACTCGTACTAAAAATAAAGGGAAATGATTAATTATCAGTATATACGAAGGTTGTTCGGAAAGCTTTAATCTTTAACATGAAGATGGCGCTGCTAATCATGGATATTCTGGTAGTATAATTACGCATACGTTAAAAAATACTTTTGAAAATGCTAGTTGTATTTTTTTTTAATTATATAATATAAATAATTGAAAGGCAATACCCTTACGCAAATTAAAATTGAGATGAACGCTGTTTACGGGGATCCTGCGCCATCATTTGCTACAGTGACATTTTGGACTTCGTTGACGATAAACATTCGGGAGCGTCAAAAACCGGATGGTGCTCGATAACCGTCGAATTAAGGTTACAGGGATTGCGGGCATCTCGAAAGAACGTTTTTATCATATGTTGATTGAAGATTTGGGCATGAGAATGCTAACCGCGCCTTGGCTGCTGCGCTTGCTCACTCAGGACCAAAAACGCATTCGAACGAACATTTCCAAAGCCCAGTTGAAACAGTTTAAGCGATTAACAACCTTAGATGAAACTTGGATGTACCAGTACACTCTTGAAGCCAGAGCATAGTCGAAACAGTGGGCTGCGAAAGGTTAATCCGCTCCGAAAAGGACGAAGACTCTTCCATTGGCCAGGGAAGTGATGACAATTGCTTTTAGAATAACCATGGAATTTAGTCAACTATCATATGATAAGTAAACACACGTGAAGCAGGTGTCATGGTGACTCCGCGTTAATTCAATCTAAATATGATAAACGCCTGAAAAGATACGAATCCGACTGACTCAAAATCTCAAAATGGTGCTTTTCATGCTGAGCGGGAAAAAATATTAAAAAATATCATTACTCATATTTTAGTTATAAAGTTAGAACTTTACGATGTAGCTAAGGAAACGAGCAATTGTTTTAGAAATTGTTTTTCTCATAGATAACAGCGTACAAAAATCGGCGAATCAACATCCAAGGCGAACATATGCATTTGATAGCAAGAGAGGCTTCAATTTGATTTTGCAAAGATTAAGTTAATCATGACACTAATTCATCAAGTAACACATTTAAGAATTTACAGAGTATTCATTGATGATTTAGATATGCTGGAATTTTCGAAGCCTGAATCGTATAATTTTAGAAGTGACTGCAAATTCAATTTGAACCTAGTAGAACAGACGGTTGGCGCAACGGTGGCTCCGGATCAGGGATAGCTTTACACTTTTGGTCGAACATTACCTCGCAATGTTCTCGAATCTTTGGGGGAACTCTCTATTTTGACATACACCGACTTTTAACAAAAATTCTTTGAAAATTGGCTCAATGTTGTGACACCACTCTACCGGCCGTGGCTAACCGTCACGGATATTGCGTCAACCGTACGAAGTTGTACCAACTGAAGACCAACCGTCAGCCAGCCAACTGTGCTACTAGGGGAATATGATAAAAGAAGCACTTATTAGGTTTAGGGTCAATGCAGCGTGTGATCGTCACCACTAAATATGTCAAAATAATCAAAAGTTACGGAATACTCTATACTTTGCGTGGATCTCTGCACCATATTCGGCTCATGGTCTATTACACCTACGTTAGTGTCGTCCACGTTATGAAAACCTTGGTCCAATTGAAGGAATCTGGCAAGTCATCCAAATATACCATAAAATCAACGGGCCAAGCACGCTTCCTTGTGGATGCACACCCTACGATTTTGTCCTAATAGTATATTTTCCCTTCAAGCCCGTATTACATGGTTTTTTAGAAACAAAACTAATGTCAACAGTATCAAACGCACAAGACAGATTGAAGAACGCAGCATTCGCATATTCTCCCAGATCCAACTGATCCTGAATAAACTGTAACATCTCCAAGATATCATTCTGTGATGATAAGCGCCGCCTATGTGTCTACTGACAACTGTTCAGTATTTCTTTGGCGATCGAAAAGCCTATACCTTTGGAGAATATACTTAGCATCCATCTGCTCACGTTTGAATTGTGATAACGATAGTATTTTGTGTTATTATTGAGGTAATAAAATTAGGGCAGAGTGTATACACAATTACAATAAAAAACACGTTTATTTATTTAGTTTCTTTTTTCTTTTTTAACACAGTACTTGCTCAGATTGGAAAAACAAACAACAACATAATTAATTCTCTAAGTTTCAAATAAAACTTATCGACTTTTTATAGCGGTATTCATTGTTATTGTTAGTGTTTTTCCACTCCATACTTTAGTTTACAATGTACAACCAGTAGATTAGTGAAAAAAAGTCAATGAAGGTATTTTTTTGTTGTTCGAATGATGTAACATTTTGAAATAATGCTCAATAAATACGGTGTAAATCACGTATAAGTGCATAAAACCACACATTCGATAGATTACGGATAAACTAGAAAAAAAACCGGGCCTATAACATTCCTAGATCATACCGTCTCTATACACGCGGTATTGGACCTTTCCTTTGTTTTGATTTTAGTCATATCATCGTCTAGTCTGTCGTGTGTTACACGTTACAATTTACATATTTATATATGTGCATATGCGAATTGGTAATTATTGAGGAAAATTGCATCGTTTCGGTTAGGTTTTTAATCGGTGTAATTTTGAATTAATGACACAGAAGAAACAATATCGAACGTTGAAAACGAATCTAGTTTAAAGGAAAATACCAATGGATAATTCAAGCTGAAAAAGTCGAATTCCAATGAAATTTGACGGATATACAGATGTATGTACACAGCACAGCAGAGCACAGCATAGCATAGCACAGCATAGCATAGCACAGCACAGCATAGTACAGCACAGCACACAAGACTTTTGTGTGAAGCTTGAGTGGGTGACATCATTTTTTCCTAGATAGGGGTCATCACATAATATCATATGGAAAAAATTAATACTTTTCCCTGGGCCAACTAAAAAGTCATATACATTTAAAACCAATACTGTTATATGAAAAATATTAATTAAAATGTCCAAACTCTTTTTCATCAAGCTCTACTTTTCTAGAAGCAAAGAAAGTAAAATTGTCCGTTTTTGACGTAGAAAATGAATCCTGAAATGAAAAGCTTGCGTTTCGATTTCTAAAAATCCATACTTTGCAAGTTAAAAGTCGCACAATTATTATCTGTACCCTTTGAGTATTTGAAGAAAACTTGAAATCTCAAAAAACCTGCAGATCTTTCGGACACTTTGCTAACCTCTAGTCGTCTCAATTTTAATCCAAAATAAGTATTTCCTGAAATCACTAATCGCCGAACAATAACCCTATCGCAAGCACTGTTCATTGATTATGATTAATTCCGTATCAGGTATGGGACTTTTTCAAAAAATCAACAAACGCGTAGTGCCTACGTATATGAATAATCCTGATAATACTGTACACATGTATTCGCGCGCTTACATAGGAAGTAAATAAGGCGAACTTTAATGTATATTACTCGTTTTAATTAAATTGGTACGCAACTGTTTATTTTAGTGAAAAATATTTACATTCTGACAAACAAAGAACACGGAATAATAATGGAGATAAGGTTCTAGATCGTACCGTGTACTGCATCATGTAAACGTTATTCAAATGCAATTTTGTTTACGAATTTTGCGAGATTTCGGCGTAAAATGAGATAATATCGTGTTTGCTGATCGACTATATTTAGATTTGCACCGTAGAAGATAGGCTTAGGTTTTCCCAAAAAAGTTTTTTTTAATACCGATAGGTTAAATGTGGAGTAGGTCAACCTTTTTCGATTTTATACCTATATAATAATAATACAATATATACATATAATTATAATATTGCTTACTTACATTGGAAATTGGAAATAAATTGGAAACAATGGATGCATTAGGTGATGTAAATGTAGCGAACGTAGTTATTGGTGTTTTACATCCAAGTACATGCAAGATAAGTGCATGGCAGGCCCGGAAAGGGCTTTTTTGTTCGTGAGTGAGGCTGCAGCCTACATAATAAAAACTGGGAAATTATAAGAAGATAAATTTCCAAAGCTCCTACATGTTACCTGTGCTGCTTATGCAAAGCTCAGAACTATAGAATTCATTAAGGAAGAGTTTCCCAATGTCAGTTAGTTAATTGATAGTACACATAAGGTCTTTCTTTAAATCACCATCTACCAACATTATTCTTTAATTCCGTTATCTCCATCTCCAATTATAACACGATGAGGAATATGGTTAAAAGCATGCTAATTTGATTCCAATAACAAAATCGATATCAGCAATGGTTGGTTCATTAATTTTAGTAACAATTTCAGTATCTGTTCCTAAAACAAATGAACGTTCCTGGCATGGATTTTATCAGGTGATGGAAAAGACGTTTGGAGAGAGTTTAAAAAAAAATGAAGTGGTGTACCCCTTTATGCTAAAGAAGAGCTTCTTCGAAGATAAGAAACGTACTAATTGTAAGTATCAGTTGAAGATGATAAAAGATGGTAATGAAGTGAGGAAACATTCGAATTTGACGCCATGCATGAATGTAGGTGCGTAAGTGCTGAAATTAGAAACACTAATGAGACTGAAGGTGCTAAAATTTAAAGATTGGAAAAATCAGTGAGTCATACTTACCTAATTTCTATCATCTGCAAACTATGGACATTACTGTTGATCTTGGGCAAACTTCTTACTGTGCACTACAATTTTTAAGGCCAATAGTTTGAAGTTCAAGAATAAATTTGAACTTGGTCTAAGCATTGCTATTGGTCTTTTATTCTCTGTGATGAGTTAGCTAGAAAGAGGCTCTTTTGTGTTTGTGCTAAATGTATTATATCGAATGAGTTAGGAGGATTTCAAATTGTTGATTTTTTTCTATAAGTATAAATAAAAATAGAGAATCTGCAGTGATTCCGTGTGAGTTCATCATATTCAGGGGTGGAAATAAAATAAAATAAAATTTTTCCGGGTCGCGGATGGTATTTAACAGAATTATCCAAAGGAGTAGGTAGGTACAAATAACTTGGATCTATGGAATCAAAGAAAATTTTATTAAATAAAAACAAAAAAAAAACATATTTCATCATCATCGTCGCGTTTTAAGTATGCAGTAGGTATAAAATATACAACTATATAAATCCTTAATTTAACAGACACGTTTATACAATTTCTTTGGAAAATATATTAATAAAATATAATACAATTATTTATACATAGCTATTTATATATTTATATAATTCTCTATATATCTTAAATAGATATCTCTTATATGAATCTTTATTTTACAAATAAAAATATATATTTTATATAAATTACAACAAACGATATACTTCTTTTATAAAAAAATATATCTTCACTTTCATCATCTTTTTTTCGTTATAATTTTTTTTTGTTTTTTTTTTCGTATTTAGCACGTTTACAATAATTAATCGTATATACCGACATATATGCATGTGAATGTACAGGGTGAGGAATCATATACATATATGTGTATATAATGAAGAAGGTACTTGGTTTTTCGTTTTACAACATATCTTTCGCATGTTAAATACAATATATATATATAATTTTTTTTAATAATATTAATTACAATATAGTAAGTATTTCATCACAAACTCTGAACGGAATACATTCTAGAATAGCTTTTAATACCCGTCAAAAATCTATTTTAAATACGTTAATATTATTTTATTATTATTATTATCATCATGTATGTAGAACTTTGATTTAGGAGAGTTCTTGAGTTGATTCTTGCTTTAATAATGCCAAGTTTTTTTTTAATATTATTTATTTTAAATTAATAAATTATTAACCTTAAATTATTGTATATTATATAGTAGGTAATTATTATTTTGAACACCTCGATACTTTAAATATTTAATATTAATTTAAATAGTAATAGTAGCACGGCAGAGATCTATTTATTTTACACAATAATATTTGATATCTTTTAGATTCATAAGACATAAGATATACAATTGTTTAATTTTTTTTTTTCATTCATATGTAAGGAAGTAATTGATTAAATTTATTAAATTGTCATTTTAAAGAGAATATTTTTTATTATTATCGTTATTGTTATTATGTAATAATTAATTAGAGAATAACTTAAGCTTTGCTGCACGATTTTTTTTTATTACAAACTATTTAAAGCTATCCGACATGTTTCTTATAATTTACAATATAGTATTTCGTATACTTAAAAGCTAGAGAAGATAAAATGACAATCATCAAGAGAAATATCTACAGCAAATAATCGAATATTATAAAATAGTATATTACAGATGTATTCAGAACGTTACGGACCGTAGTCGTGCACGATATCCATAAGGCGATTTCGGTCATCATGCCTATCAACAAAAATATCACAAAATCAGAAAAGAGAAGCAGAAATTGTTTCGGATTTTTCGAAATTTCCCTCCTATCATTTAACTACGTCTCGAAATCTCTGTTTAAACTCAATTAGAGAATTAAAGAAGATTCTTACATGATAGGTTGTTGAGGTTGCATCTTGCTCAATTCCCGATGGACGTGGTCCGGGAGGCCGACGTTGTTGAAGAGATTCCGCAGCACCGTTAACTCCTCGGATAGCAGCTCGATCTTCTTTTGCAGTCTTTCGTTTTCCTTCATCAATATCCGCACCTTTTCCTCGGTCTCCTTCGTTCTCACTTTTGCCTTCTCCCTACTCTTCCTCACGGCGATGTTGTTCCTCTCTCGTCTCCTCCTGTACTCCTCGCTGTTCTTGTCGCAGGGCTTCACAGATTTTCGCGTGATGTGATGGTTGATCATGGCCGTCTTCTTCATGCCGGCCATGTTCATCTGCTGATGGTGCAGGACGCTGGGGGTGAGGGTGGTAAACGTTGGCCCGCTGCCATTTGGGTACGCCGGATTAGACATGTAACCGTTTTGGATAAAATTCAGGTTGCACTTCTGCCTGTAATCGGGCGGATCCACCGGTTCTTCTTTGATACTCGGTATATCGCTACCCGCGGAACTATTAGAGTCACTATTCGAGTTCTGATTGGTCGAAAACGTCGAACCGCTGTGCACCGGTTGCGGCATATAGGCTAGAGTCGTTCGCGGGTAACTATTCGACAGATTGGTCATAACTTGTCGCGGATGGATACTTTGCAGCTGCTTTCCTTCGCTGAGGATGTCGCTGAAGTCGTCGATGATACTCCTGAGGTCCATCGAAATCTCCGAGTTCGTCAATGACTCGCAAAGTTCACCGTGTTGTTGATACTGCTGCAGATGATGCTGCTTCAATAAATCCGTTGTCTGTTTCGATCCCGTATTATTATTTAATATCGTTAAATTATTATTATTGTTATTATTCATTATTACAGTCTTTTTCGCTTCGGCACTGTTTAACGATGCAGGATTTTGTCCGTGTTGCTGCTGGTTGTCGTACATTTGAGGTGAATCCATTTTTATGAAAAAAACACACTTTAAATTCGATCCCAATTCGAAATAAAAACGTTTACATTAACAACAACGTGAAGATACTTTTGGTAACTCTAAAAAGTCTCTCGCCCGCCGAAAAAAAAACTTTCACTCCACTTTCACTAAGTGTACTGATGTGTGTGTGTGTGTATGTCTATATGCTTCGCCGAAATTCAGATGTTACTCTGTTTTTTAACGATACGCACCGCGAATGTGTGTGTATGTGTGTCTATGAGTAGACGCACTTTCAAATATCGCTTTCGTGAATGAGAATTAGCGATTTAACAAAGTTTCTCCTCTTCTTAGACACCAGTTATTACTACTGCTAACTCCCATTATCATCGATCTAATACTGAACACTCTCCACCTTATCCGACCACTTTTATCTAATATGCTTCACTGATGTTGACGGTGATTATACGCGATGAATAACGGAGAAAAATTCGATCGAAGATAGCGGCGAAATTCGAGAAAATATAAACAAACAATCAGCGAGCGCGCTCACGCAAGTTGATTTAAATCCGAATTAAATCCGCTCGAAAAAAAAAAATCGAACCTCCAAGGATTGAAGCGCGCGGATTGAAATGATATAAACGTCGCCGTCTTGATTTCCTTTTTGAATTTACTTTTAATCGAAAACAATACGATTAATCAACTCGCACCGTTCGAAAATCGAAAGTACACTGACGAGTAACTTTTCGTCGATTTGAATTTTAAATTGGGGCCACCAAACGGAGAAGAAAAAAATAATAATAATAAAGGAGCAACGCCAAAGCCTACTTGGGGACCACACTTTGTATTGTGCGCTTGCCCAAGCCAACTATGATACTGACTGAATTTACTCAGCGCGGTTTCTACTGTTTGTTAGTGCGCTGGAGTGAGAACATGCGCATTTTCACTTTAATATTATGTAGTAGAGTAGTGTAATGTGTATGAAGTACATATGGAATACGGTATATTCATTCGTCTGCTTTACTATATAATATCTGTACACTATTTACAAAGAGAATAAATTGAAAGTGAAACGGTGTCGATACGCGGATTTAAATCGCCTATTTTCGTTTATTTTCCAATTTATTGACGTAACAATCATAATAACCATCATCTTGTTTGCATTTTATTTTACAATTTTTTTTTACGATCAATTCGATTCGATACGATTTTTTTAAAGTTAAACAAATCGACAGATAAAGAATTATCTTATTGAATTATTAAATCCGCTCCCTACAGCGCTACATTTAAAAATCTTATTTATAGACGCTAAATTGATTGTAATAACAATAAATACTATCTTTCGAGTTTAAATTTAGCTGCACAATTAACAAATTAGACCGATTTATGTTTTACATAGCGCGGTTTTTTAACCTATGCATTTACCTTGCATTGGGATGAATTTTTCTTTTTTTTTATAATTGAACATAGGCGTCTGGAATGGCGAGTAGTCGCTGAGTTATTTAACTTATCACATTCCTGAGCAAGGAGAGAAAAACTACACTACCCACGGACATGTTTCTGCCTACCAAACGCCATCAACGTGCTTCCGAGAGTATTTTAACCGCTGTTGCCTCACAGTTAATGCCACAACATTTCTAAACGACGACCTATACATTCCTTTGCGACCTCTAGTACCACACCCCCACAAGTTTCTCAAGTCATTCCTCAAGCAGTTCTTGGACTGCTACCACGAGATGGCATGCGCAGAAGGCACTTTGGGAAACTGCACATGTAAAAAAATTCCTTTCTCTCTTTGCATTACATTTGCCGTAAGTGATTCCATCAATACCATGAGGAGGCTATTTCAGCGTTATTATTTTTTATTGTTTCTATGCATTTTCTGATATGTTCTGTTACATACATACATCCTGGTAAGCTTGTAGGAATCTCTTTACATGTACAGTTTCCCAGTTGGGCGAGCCATTTTGTGGTAGCAGTCCAAAAACTGCTCGAGGAATAGCTTGGGGAACAATACCAGGTCTATGTCGTTGCTTTCTAAACTGTCCGATTCGCTACGTTTATCAGGTCAGCTTGACTCGTCAGATTTGCCAACCCGGCCCATCAGTTTCACCGGTTGTCGTTCCAAAGCTTCTTCTTTCTTTAAGAAAATACTGCTCTAGTTTAAGAAATTACATCCTCATGATAATTAGCTTGTGTTCAGGCCATAATGTTGTTTAATATGTTTGTAGACTGTATCATACAGTATAATATTGTAAAAATGTCTACGCATATTTATCAGCATATTGCCTAGAGGATCCATCACAAGATACTGGAAAACAACCCAAAAAAACAGTGCGATCAAGAACAAATCACACCCCAAATGCGAAGATGATAAAACAAAAACAAAATATGGAGGACCCGGGTTCGGAGTACCCAGTGGCATTCTGCCAAAAGTATGTCACGTATTTTTTGGGCTTACGGTAATATCTGTGATGCTGTTACTTAGCATGATTAAAAACAAAATGCACTATTACAGATTTTTCAACAAGTTAAAATGTTAAATTTTCTGCAAGTAAATGTGTAAAATGTCCAAACATATAACGTTGTCCCAATAAAAAGAAACGATTTATAGACAGCCAGCGTATTTTGGTGTTTCGGAGGTTTTGCTCTATGCAAAAGAAAAGTGTAACTAGGAACAAATTTAACCCAAACTGTACATAAACAGGGGCTTCCTGAAACAATGTAGTATTTGGTTGCGAGGCTAAAAGAGAGCGATAATTTTTCAACTCTGCTAATTTAATATTAATAATCTGAAGTATAATAGATTAAACGCATTGAAAAAATACAAAATATCTTACATACAATACATTTGCAAAATCAATAACTCTCACTTGACTGATAATTGACACAAAAAATAATTGAAAGGATAGTTTTTCATAATTGTAATTATATCTCATACAAAAATGTATTTTTAACTCTTTATTTAAGAGCTCACCGTATAAGAAAACTATGTCTAAAGAACAAAATCTTCTTTTTCAGATTTTCTGATTAGGTCCCCTGAAAAAGTACAGCTACCTGGAATTCCAAAACGCCCTGTATACAAACACTAGTCTGCATAATAGATTTGTAACCAATTTAAGATGCTGACTTCATTAAATTTGCTTGTACCATTATTTATATACTGCAATATAACTAGCATCGTACTAATTCACAGCAATTATAATGTCGAAAGGAGTATAACCGGATTTTGATTTCTTTCTTGCCTGGTTTAAGATATACATCCGTGTCCGTCCAGCGGTACAAACACATTTACGTACGTCTTGATTTGCATTGTGTTAGTGGTATGACGAAGAATTGATGGTGTTTTCCAAAAGTCTATATCGTTGATTATTCATAGTGGGATTGTCGAAGATATGTCGGTTACATGGTCCGGCTTTATTTAAGCATTAATCTACAAAAAAAAAGAAGAAAAAAAGCACATCACATTATGTAGGAACTGTTATCTGTATGTATGAATTTAATGCATTTATATTATGTAATATCTGGTGCAATCTTCAAAATTCTAACTGATAATGTACCATTCCATGCTGTTCACGTTTTACTTATCTAACTATAAGGAGCGCCCATTCGAGTTGATTTGAATTAATGAATATGATAAACAGTTCCGCTAAGGAAAGTGTGAAATTCTCGGTTGTCTAACAGGTTGAAACATTACAGAGAAAATAGAAATTTTAATCACATTCTTGTCATCTGTTATTTCTATAATGGACTCAATACTGGAAAAGTGATGCTACTATTCTGCTTGTATCTAGGTCTATTGCTTTCTTTATTATGTGCCTTTTGTTCTGTGGTTATTCCGAATAAATATAGGCAAATCTGCAGTAGCCTCTGTCAAAATGATCAACTAAAATAATGTTAAGGTATTAGCCGAAACGATCCACTACTGTACGCGGATCTTTGGAAATTATGAAGAAGCAAAACAATTTCAATCACGACGATGGATACAAAATTAGCAACACCATACCATGGCGGATCGATAGAACAGGATTAAAATAAAGCATACGACGAGAAATACGAGGCAACGACATTAGTATTTAGAAACCTTCTGAAGAAACTGAGTCAATATTTCAAAAATCAGGAACATCAACGAATCAATGTTACTATCAAAAGTATTCAAATTGATGACCTCTATATATGACCTTCTATTTGCTAGATACGATGCGAAGAAAGATGCAAATTCGGAAGTAAATCCGGCAGCATCTAGCTCCGGAAGAATTATTCGATAATTCTACTTGTCGAATGCCTTAAAAAAAGAAGTGTAAATAACGTTCACGTACTGATTCTTATCTGTCTTCAGCAATAAACTAAGTAATAATGCTGAGGTTGGTTGCTTTAGAGCAGTGCTTCGCAACCTTTACTCAATCTCGGCATACCTAAACCATTCACAGTATTTTTGCGAGACACCATCAATGATAATAAAAAAAATAAAGAACTAGCATTTGTTTTGTTAGTAAAGTTACACAGGCGCATGAATAAATCCTTATATTGGAATGAATACATAGCAAAAATAAAAATTTACATAAATTGTAAGTATTGCACCGCAGCACCCTCATAGCATGTGGCACATCGGCGCGGAGCATTGGCGTAGAGCATTGGTTAGCAAAGCCTTGCTGACCATCAGAAAGTCTTTGTGTAACTGGTATAAACACATTCCAAATACCTTACCGCGAACGACGTATCTCCTTTCTTAAGGATGGGTGCCAACTGAAAAATTTTCCAACATTCGGGAAAACAGCTTTGACATAGTAAACTCAACGACAGGGCAACACCTGGATTATGGGTACCGCCTTGGATGTAAGTATTGGTGTTGCATTGCAGCAAAGTTTAGATTCTTTTTTACTTCTTTTCTGCTAAGCGTGGCTTCGTTATTCCCAGAATTTTTGACCTGCTTAAATTATTGAATTGTATCAATTCATCTTATTTTCCCCAAAGAATTTTATATTAACACGTGTACTTCATAGTTATACACTTGTGTGTGTAATTCCTCTATTTTCCTTTATTGCCTAATTAAGAAACAGGCTCCAATAAGAGGACAACATGACCTCTACATATTACTGATAAATTACAAAATCGAACTAAATCTATTGTCAAAGAAAAATGACCACGCGAACAACCTAACTTGCTTTAAATTATTTAAGACCTTCTCGATGTCTAGCTTGAAAATGGTACACCATAAGCCACGTCATTTCCAAAGCCAGAGGTCCATATAAAGCGTCTGATTTAAGACGTAAGGGACTTGAATGGAAGGAACTCAAAAGAATTTTTTACTGCTTTCCTACTTTATCGGATGTTTGTTAATGGTCCAGAGTCTGAACTTTTTTCCAGAAAGTTTACGCAATATGGTAATGGACATTAGAATAGATGTTGGCAACTGATGGGAAGCCACCAAGGAGGAGTTTGACGTGTTAAATTCTAGCAAACAATTATGTGCTGTCATTGTAAATAGTGTTTCTCGACGCTGTCAAATATAGTCTGTTATATAGCACACTCTAAACCATCTCAAGAGATAGAGGTGGTGTGTCTTAGGTTATGAAGATCTTAAGTTATGCAGTTTAGAAAAATAAGTATAATACGAGATCAAGATGGTAACTTGTTTTACGTAGACGACAAATGTCGAAACTGGTAAATATGAACATGTTAAAGCAATATTCCAGATCACTGAAAATTAAATCTGTACTTGCATTCCTAGATCCACGATGCAGATGAAGCAAGTGCTTATGCTTTTAGCGCAGGTTAGTTTGTCTGTATTTATTTTTATACATACGAATTGTTGTTTGTATCAAAATTAGCGTACATTACAAATTATGTACACATACATTTCACTTTAGAAAACTGCGAATTGACAAACAGCAACAATTAACGAATGTGTTTGGACTGAAGCCCCTACGAAACCGTCAATTCATTTATACAATGAATTGGGCCCGCAATTAAATAAAAGAAAATCTATTTAAAGACTAAGAAGGAATGTCGAGAGTAGTGTAAAAAGAAATGCTGGCAAAAGGTTGTAACTTTACCGTTTTATAAATTCAAAATAACTGGAAAGCAATGGAAAGAGCCTATGAAAGGAAAACTGTCAATACGAAAAGTTTACTGATTTATAAGTTTAAAAATAACGCCTAACTTTTGGGGAATTAAATGAATATTTTGCAAAAAAATCGGCAATACTTCGAGAGTATGTATTAGGGGTAGGAGCTTAACAAAACAAAACCCAATTACAGGATAACGCAGGAATAAATGTGGCTTTAGCACTATTATCGCCTGATCCAACAACTCTATCCAAAGAAATACCATCAGTACCAGACACTGTGGAATCTGCATCTACTATTCGTAAAAGAACTAACTACAGAACTAAGACTAACAGAAGAGATTACAAGAAAAAAACGTTTTATTAAAAATAATTGAAAAAAAATAAATAAAATACGTATAATCCTAGCCATCTTACTAAATCTTTGTTTCAAAATACCAAAGCTACGTTCAATGTACACCCGGCAGGAACTTAAACCTATGCAAAAAAAAAACTTCTTTTGAACACGTGTGAACTTGCCGTTGTTTTTATATGGTGTTAACAGTATTCTTAGGCAAGGGTAGCCTGCTTCACCAAGTTTCTCCAGCTTTTTAAACCCTCCAAAGAGTAGGATCTCGAAAGGTCCTCAAAATAGGCATCTGTTTGGGTGAAGACTTCAGCGTTCGACCCCCACGTCAATGCGGACCAAATCCAATGAATACGGTGGATGTTGTACTAATGCGAACTTTAATTCCATAATTTTGGGCATCGAAGCTGCTCAGATGTGCGCCTGTGCATTATTTTGATGGAAGCGATCTTCTTCTTTTCTAGATGAGGGCGTTTTTTCTCTATTTCTTTTTTTTTCTCAACCGGTCCAATAACGACGCATAATACTTTCTAGTTATCTAGTTTGTCCTTTCTCAAAGTAATTGGTGTAGATGATTCCGCGTGCATCCCAAAAAAACCGAAGCCATCACCTTGCTGGCCGATTTCACTGTGTTCGCCTTCTACGGAGCCCGTTCGCCTTCAAACATCGACTGTTTTGACTGTTCCTTAGTCTCTGGAGTGTAGTAGTGCATCCCTGTTTCGTCTATAGTTATGTATCAACTCGTCATGATTGCAAAGGAAAAGCGTCAAAACAGCCTCAGAGTCGACCACAAGATGGAGAATAAGCATTCTCCACTGAGAGCAAACGCGGCACCCATCTCCGCTTTGATCTCTTTCGGTGTTAAGCCTTTTAGATATGTGTTTAATCACTCTTCGAAGCTCATTTTCTCGCTACATGCAGTTTTATATTCGTATTATGTTCCTTATACACCTCACGATGTTGAAATTTGTCACTTATTTGTGTAAAAACATTTCTACTGATTCTAAAACTTAAAGTTCTTTCTTTTTTTGAATGCTAGCTGCAATCACGCTTAATTCTTCACTATTTCCTATTTCCTGATATTACTTTGTTGTGAGTTTTAATGAATCCAACAACACGTTAAGCATAAATCTATTAATACACATATTAGAATCAAAATTCGTCCGCAGAAAACACATTTTACTTATAAATTTTTTGTCGAGTAATACCAACCACATAGTTTTGAATACACATCCGGGTCTCCTGATAACTGACGTGATCTTCAAAGAAGATCATAATATTATACCACGCGAGTACATTTCACAGATTAGATTCCAAAGAAACGGCAAAATATACAAAAAATTAAATTGACTTTGAATTTTTTTGCTATAACATGTTGATAACACGCGAATACTTTTCTTATCTTCTTATTAATTTGTTGTTGAATATGTATAGATTAAAAAGAATCTTGTGATCAAAGATTCAAGATTTTTCTGGATTACAATACATCTACCTACTTTGTCCATGCCCAAAATCTCCTACATTAACTCGCGATGCCTGGCTAAGCAAAAAAAATCTCGCATATCCTCATTTACTAATCAACCTTTAGCTTCTCTGTCTGGCATTCCCAGCGAAAGCCGCCGACTCTGCAAAACGAACGTAAATTAAACAATTGTTGCTAACGAACCGCATTATGCGAATCCTACAGGTGTTTAAATACGCGCACATAATAAGTATATGGATACACTTTTTATCCCGTGCAAAATAATAAAATGATCAGTGAGCAGAGCCGGCCAAAATAGCCCAAATACCCTTCCCTCTTCCCAACATCGCGCGCGTGTATTGTGTGCATCGAAGGCGTACTACTACGTCACGTGACGTCACGGACCTGATTCACACGTGCAGGAATGTGCATGGATTCTAGCAGAAAGTAGGTCAAATTCGGAGCAGGAGTCACGTAGTTCAAACTGGTTGTAGAATATGTGCTGTCCTCTTACGACTAAGTGCACAACATATAAATCTTTGTTGTGTACGTTGAGTCATCTTGTGATGGTTTCTATAGAATCGGAAGTGATTGCGACCTCTTCTATAGAATAGATTAATTTCTCCTAAATTTACTACTATTGCCAGATTGCCAAAAGCTCCAAGCAATAAATTTTATAATTTTTTATTTCATTATCTAAATCATTAGTATTAAATTGGTACTTCTTTAATAGAGAAGTGATGATTTTTATTATTTGAAACATTATTTTTATTTATTTTTATTTGCTGACAAATATAATAAAAATATTTTAAAAGAGGAGGTAATAACGTTTTTTGTTTCTCTCTATTGTATTCCGTGTGCTCCGATTTTGTAAGTGGATTTGGGTGGATTTTACGTATTAATTATTTAACTTAAAAAGAGTTAATTTTGCACGCAGATTTCTGTCCAATTCAGATATGGTAATACAGAAGTCTAGAAATTACGTAGATCTACAATCGCAGAAATCTAGAAATATAACGCTAGCGCTTCGTTTCCTGCGCCTTGTTTCCAAACTATCTTTGTTTGTGTTGAAATCTAATTTCCTACAAAATGTAGATGCAGAATTGCTTACTTCTAAATTTAAATCATTTTTATAATTCAAACCGGTTATCCATATAAAAGTCTTAATTTTCCATCATTTCATTTAAGTTTCAAAGCTCTCTTATTTAAGCAGACAACCATGGTTGCTCAAATTTTCCACTGCGTAGAACAGCCATGCTTTAAAAAACAATGTTTTTGGAAAAAGAGGGTCAGATTTCAGTAATTATAATTTTTATGGATTTATATGAAAAATATATAAAATATTTGGTGTATCCAAAATGTATCTACATAATAAATGAAGGAGCTTGACAATACATAGCGACAACCTTTCACGAAAGTACATAAATTAAAGTGACATACATTTAACTTAAAAAGAAAAATGTAGGCGTAGAAAAAATAAAAAAAGAGAAGGTGAGGCTAAGAATTCCTCAATTATTCGTGCACGAAGGCAACCTGTCTATGGTTCCTATGTAGATATTTTAAAACAGGTTGTGCGAATATTTCTGAGCTGACGTGAAGAGAAACATTTTCAAATCTCGAAATCAGTATAACAAGTAATAGATAATCCATGATGCGGACAATTCGTAGCAATTAATGAAACAACATTGTAGGAAACAATAAACTTGCATATTTTCAACAATTATCAGCACTAATAACTGTCACAAGTTATGCTGTATTCTTATAGTTACTGGATAAAAACGGGTAAATAATTAATTTCTCATACTCCATTTACAAGAGGCATTAGCTGGTCACAAGGAGCTGCGCTTGGTAGAGCGTGTTAAGCTGCTCACCTCTGGCATTCGCCCAAATATGGAGGAATAAGGGATAAACACGAACGGGAGGCGTTACACTGTGAGACAGTTTCAAGTCCGAGGTCACCGAAAGCTCAAAGCTCTAGAACCTATAGCTGAACACGCTAGCCAATAGCTTATCTGGATCATTAATGATAGAAATGAGAAGTATTCAGGCTGGTTTAATTTGGACCCTTGTCATGGGGACATGTGACAAAGGACGTTCGAGATTAAAAAAAAAATGTTCTTCCTTTATCTCTAACACCCTTAATTTGGTTTTTGAGAGAAAAATTGAATTTACACTATGAAGGCCAGTTTCGGTCTACTATGTAATGGTGTATTCGAATCTTTTAGATGATGTTTCAGTTCTTTCTGGCCAACATCAACTTTTTTACTTATTATCTGCGCTATATTACATACATATACTAAGTATTTCTTATTTAACAAACAGAAACAACAATAAAGAGTACAAAATGAGAGAATTTGTCTACTTCTTGATAGAAATGTGGTCGTGAATGGATCGTTTACCAAACTGCGCAATGTTTATCTTATAAGTATTAAATTGAAGGTATGTTTTTGCAAAATTTGCAATACTACCACCAGAAATCGCTTGGGCTCGGTACCCAAATGCAAGAATTTAATTTTCATTGTTAGGCATACATAGGATATAAAGAAGTAAGAGAAATACGGAGGATGCAAAAACTATTTCTGATGTTTGAGTTTGGTCAAGTTTGGCGTTCAATATTGAACACATTGTATATTTAAAAGCGTTCTAATACCAGGTCTAGATAAACACAAGCTGTTGGGACTATTTCCTTCGTCTGTTGGATTTAGTGAATCCTATGTTTTGGCAAACATTCTTTTGCCGTCTCCAGAGTAGCCCCGATAAGAGCTACCTTTTTACCAAACTCATAGTTTTTACGTGTATATATCTCTCACAATTTCTATTGATTCTAGAATGTCGCTTGAACCGTGGCCGACATTAAGCTATTAGGTGTACAGAAGTTTATTGTTTATAACCTATATTTATGCTAAACTTATATGCGCAAAGTCGCATGAACTGCACAGGAATCGGGATATTATTGTTCACTGCGCACTGGTCGTCCAATCTATTCCATTCCTTGGTGTCGATGCTCTCGCGGATTAATTGGATCCAAACTTCTTTGATTTCCATGCTAAGGTTACTGATTACTGGCTTTTGGCTTCTTACAGCTCTCTTCTTGTATAGATGATTTTCTTCCCAAACGTGTTGTACCAAATTTGATTTTTCTACTTTCCTCTGACGAACATCCATGTTCATACGCTCCTTTATTTCTTACATATAGGGATCTACTAGTTTCTCCTATGTATAGACGTCAACATTCACAAGGCATTTTGTATGCACAATCGGCGTTCGTCGATTCGCATTTGCTCGGTTTGGCCTTTATTAGTATTGACGTTGTGGTGTTTGCTGTTTTTATTGTTTTAATCTTATACGTATTCTACGCCATTCTTCTGAGATTTTCGAATAGGCCTCTGAAGTATGGGATTACCGTGGTGCGTTTGGTGTCAAGTTGTTTTTTTGTTATGCTCAACTGCTGGTTTGGTTGTCGTTTTGTACGCTTCGGCCAGTGTATCCATTTCGTCTTAAGGTGTTATGAAACTGAACGGACATCGACACTGATCGTCCAAGAGGCCCTTAATAAATAGAACTATGGAACCCACATTACGTTGGTTTATTTCGAGAAATGGAGGCTAAAAATGTAATAATATTTTTAAATTTTACAATTCGGCAATATTGCAATATCCTAGCATTTCTTTAGAGCGTCTTTTCACAATGAAGAATATATAGCTGCGTACTGTTGAACCGATAATAAACATTATGTTTCTTTCTATTCGAGGTTAACATATTGAGTAGTTATACAGTAGCTCACATTTAAATTTTTCGTATGAAACGACATGGACACACGGATGATAACGAATTCTGAATAAACCCAAGTCAGTATTAATGCGTTTTAGTACGCCTTGTATTACAACATTGTGTTGTTACAAAACATGAAGACATTTTTTTAATAACTTCTTAGCGAAGCAATTTATCCGAGAAATGTTTGCATTTTCAAGATGATTAGATAATTGGGGATCCCCTTGCGTTCACTGACCGATGAACAAGTACCCGAATATATTTATTTGTATCCTACAACTTTTGTTTTAGTTGCATATTTATTAAAAAAGGTTATCGCTTTAACATCGACCTCTTATATTTGATAACGGACTTTTAGAATAAGACCAATGGAATTATGGATTCTAAAAGAGCCATGTTTACACAGCATGTCCCCCTAGAGCGTGGACAGAATTCTCATGATTAATTTATTCTTTTTATTTCAATCAATAATGATTCCGCGGACTATGGGAAAGTATGGCAAAAAACTAAAGTATCGGCGCACTCCGAACCACACAAATTATTTGATTAAATTCGGAATAATTGCTTCGAAAATTGTTGGATTCTCATTGTCAACGGTACGACCAAATGACATGAAAAAAAAGTCTTTAATTGTAACATGCCTTGTTTTACGCCCAATAATTCCTAAAATACGCGAAATATACGAAACTACCGAATCGATTGGGACTAAGTAGAACCCTCTAGTTCTTTCGGTTTGGGAGCTATGGCACTTCAAAGTTTTTCAACTTTAAAGCGCCGTAGCATCGGAACTGTTAGAGCTAAAGAGTTGATAATGATGAGAATGTTACACTACTTGTTACAAGCATTTTACATATTTCCATATCAGCCTCGAAACATTAATTATATTGTTATTAATAATGAAGTTTGCACTTGCCAAAACTGTTATACTTCAGATGAATTTCTAAAGAAAGGTCACTAAATTGTAAATTTTTAGATATCAGGCATTGCGGTTTTTATTCGCTTTCCAAAAGCAATTATCCTTCTTTACACGTATCTTTACCAGAAGAAGTTTGCCAATTTTTCACACTTGTAACCGGAAGATTTTATTTACTGAATATTTTCCTATAGGCCTTCAAGTGTTTTCAAACGCTTAATAGAAAAAAGCAGGCGTATGCATACGTTTTATTTTTATAATTTTTACAAAACTGTTTAACATTTTACTACACTGGACAATTACATATATTACAGTACAGCATAAAGAGTTACTACATCTGTTGGAAGTAATAATTCCATTGCTGAAGGAAGTCAAAAATTTGACAACAAGACTGTAAAAGCTTGACTTATATGTCTAAACAAGCGTTATAAATTGTAATAATTCTTAATGCAACGTTTATTGACAAATGTTTAGAAAAATATACTACAACTTGCAACAATCCGATGTTTTGCCGTTGTAGGAAAACTTTATATGAATTTCTAGTAAAATTTCTTATAATTCTTTTTCCGTGTGTGGCTCCGACGCACGGTATCCATTTACCAATTATAGTGAAGGTAGATGCTTCAGCGTCTAAATTGTCTGCAAGCATTGATCATTTGTGTAAAAGCATATCATTTCAAACGCAATTGAATCATTTTACACATTGTTATTGAGAGGCAATGTTTATTTCGGAAATTGCCAAAGTTGTTTGGAAGTCCAAGGGCAAAATTTTGAATATTGCACTGCTCGTAGAAGTCAACAGGTCACTATTTCCTCTTTTAACGAATACTAAATCTTTTAAATGACGCAATCCAATTCAGCAAAGTGTTTTGGCCTTGTTGATGTCAAAGGTGAGTCCGCTACATTGTCATTGTGCAATTTGTTCTTTCTTGATTCTTTCCCTACAAAAGGTTGGCAAAACGTTAACTCCCGATCACGGATCGCTTAGCTCGACGTTGGCAGCGATGTCGGCGTTACGTGAACGTGTGAACATTTTACACTTTTGGCTGACGTTCTCGCATACTTACCTGATCTTTGGGCGAACTACCTACTTTTGTCGTGCACTGACTTTTAACGAACATTTCCTGAAACTCACTGCCGTGACGCGACTGATCTTCAATCGACGCTGTACCGACTGGAATTGGTTCAACGTCAACTTGCTCATGTCATTCAAGTGTTTACTGCCAAGCGTCATCGACCAATGCTTAACTGATTTTGCTGACTTAGAGCAAATCGATACGTTAGAAAAGTGCCATTGGTTTTGCATCCCGTACGACGTTGTACCAACTGAAAGCCAACCAACAGCGCTAGTAAGGTCGCTGAATATACGTATAAAGGTCGCCTATTGAACCAAAAACTTGGTTCATGCTTTTGGTTGATTCGATAATTTAGATGCGTACTTTCGCCTAAAATACATTTAGATATATCACATCTTCTATCGGAAATAAAGAAACATCAAAAACTTGTGATGAGTAGGGTTGCCATGAGTACTACCATTTGGTTTCTGTGGCAATTTTTAACTGTTTTATTACATTTTTTTCTGTCAATATTGATTTCGAAAATCATAATTGTACGTTTTTCAATGATCACAATCAAAACTGAGCGTACGTTAATTCGCCATGCTGTTGAATCAAAACGCTTAACTAAGGAGATAAGGAGTTTATAGCCTACTTTATCATGTTACAGCTTTACTGTACAATCACACAAAACAATATCCCATTCAGTATTTATCATCTTCTTCCGTATTTATACACCATTAGCATTCCACACTGAAGAAGAAAGTAGGTAGATTCATAAATAAGTGAAAATTTTAAACTATCAGCAATAGTCCGAGATTATAAAACCTTTTCTGCACATCGCATTTAACATATCAACCTACGTACCAACTCTTAATTCTTAAGTGTATGTGACACAGTAGGCTTATGCCAGTCGACGAACTGAGACGACTTTCTACGAACCGGTATTTTCCTGCGTGTACGGAAGAAATTTTTAATGAAGTTCATACCGCGGTCAACTCGCGGGCTATAACGATTCTTCTTAATAATTTTCGGAGTGTATTCGTTCGTTGTTTACCGATTAGACCGCGTAAGTGAGATAGAAAAGAAGAACATGGTGAGTACGACTTAAAATTCAAAACTGCAATTTTCCCGCTTCCTTTTTTACCGACAAATTTTTACGAATTTGCAGTGGTTATACCTGATTCCTTCTCTAATCATTTTCTTCGCGGTACAAGTGTACACTAAGAGCTGGCTTTATGTTTTGTGGAGGACTTCCAATAGGGATGTGAAGTAAGTATTGTTACGTCTTATAGCGCGATTGCGTCGATGAATTGTTCCATTGCGAACTAAATCTAATTAGAAAGTCAAGATCAGTGTCAAGGACTTGAATCAATTTCGCTCCAATTGTCTTCGTGCTTTTGCTTCATTTATTTCGCCAGATAAAATTTTTGCGTTACGGACGGTTATATCTGTTAAAGAAGAAAATAATAACGAGTTTATTTGTTCGTAGCTCAGTTGTTTGATCTAAAGTTTACAACAATTCATTTGTAAATATTACGCAATCTTTACTCTGTGCACCTTCTTCTATTAAAATAAAAAACTGTTTTAGTGAAAGTTAGTTTAGTTTCATTCAGAAAATACGATTCTGTAGTAAGAGATTAGCTTATCATTTATCAATCAGAACTGAGACAAAGCCAATATTTATCGATCCTACGGTACGGTACAAAGACTATTTTTATTGACTTAACTTTTTACCATTTATATCACCAATAGCCACGCTTGTGCAGGCGGCAATTTGACTTTACGCTAAGTGAGGCATAATACATAGGATAAAACGATAGAACGAAGTGTTTCGAAAGGAGGTAATAAGATTGGACGATTTATTCTGCAACCTCGGTAAATAACGTGCAAAATTTAGAGAATATTGAAGTTGACCCAGCAATTCTGCATGGTTCGTACCAAAATCATCCTGAAAGTAACATGAAAAGTCTGAAAAGCAGACCAGTCGTGCGAAAGGCAACAGTCCTATGCAAATTTTCACCACCATCATTTGCCATAGTGAAATTTCGGGCAGCGTAGTCATATCATGTTGATTAGCGATAAGCGTTTAGGGCGGCCAAAAACTGCAATCACTACCGATAACATCGGAACAGTTCATTAAGTGGTGCTACGCGGCCGTCGAATAAAAGCTCGAGAGACAGCAGTTGAAGAAAACTTGAAGATTTGAGCGTGAAAAAGATAAGCGCGCGTTGGGTTCGGCGCTTGCTCATTCAGCGCATTCGATTTTTTTTAAGTTTAAAAGAAATAAGTTGTAAATGAAACTTCGTGCCATCAGTACACTCCTGATGCCAAGGCAAAACAAAACGACCGCATTTGAAGAAAGAGAGAAAAGTTCTTCCGCACCGTCCCACTCTTTAGTGATTGCCATGGCAAAAATTCACGAATTGAGGTTCAAATTGATAGACCACCCACCCCATTCACAAAAATTGAGTACCGGAAGAGAAAAAAAAACGCTTTAAAGTTTTCCAATGTTCGATATGAGGATCTCGGAAGCCAGCGGAGATAGTGATAGAGAGAAAAGAAATGCAGTTTCACGAGCTCGACTGAACGAGCCTATACGATGGTCCCGACCTTAACATCTTCAATTTTTCAATTTGGGAGTTTACTCAAAGTAAAGGGTATGCTGCAGAACTAAAGAATGAAGAGCAATTATGGAATCTGCTGATTCCATAATAATCCAGTTATACATCAAGATGCCGCCTATGATTAACGTAAAGATTCGAGAAGTATATCCACGAACAAGGCCATCAATTTATACGCCTTCTCTAGAAAGAAGTGGCTTGTTATATTTTTTAAATTTAATCGTTTTTCTTTAGGTTGTTATGTTGTTATTTTTAAAGCTCAAAGTTAGAGGACATTGAAAATAAGTAAATTTTCAAATTTCTTCTTGTACCTTGAAAATAAAGGGTTTACGGACATTGGTGTTAAGTCCTTTGTGGCACTAGGTCATAAAGTCTAGGCATTGGGTCATAAAGTCATAAAATCAAGTAATTTTATAGGAAACTCTTCTCATTATTAATTTGAAAATAGTCCTAAATGGACGAGTTAAAGTAACCATTATTGCTGTTCTAATTTCAGAGCCGCTGTACGTTTTATCAAAATTAATTACTACCTTATAAAATGGCAAATCAGAAATATGACGGTACCGAAGGTTTTCAAGACAATAGTCGATCAGAGACCCCACAAAGTTGCGTTCTATTTCGAAGATGACGTTTGGACTTTTCAACGTGTAAGTTTTTTCCCAAACTTGGTCAACCTTTGACCTCCAAATATAAGGAAGAGTCAATCAACGATTTCTTCTCGGTTCTAATTAGGAAGCGGAAGATTGATTTATTGTTTTGCAATTTTCAGGTGGACGAATACAGTAATAGGATCGCCAACTATTTTTTAGGAGAAGGTTACCAAAGAGGAGACAGCATTGCGCTGCTTCTGGAATCCAAACCCGAATATATATGTATCTGGTTAGGTTTAGCCAAAGTAGGCATTCAAACTGCTTTAATAAATACGAATCAAACAAAAAATCCTTTATTTCATAGTATTTCCGCTGCAAATAGTCAAGCGATTATATTTGGCTCTAATTTTGTAGATGGTAAGTAAAGCTTCCATAATTCTATTTGATTTCGAACAAAATAATTGATCGAATTTTCTTATATCCAGAAATTGTGGATCTACTGTTTATACTTCTTTGCATATTTCATGTAGATTGTTTCAGATTTTTAATTAGATGTTATAAAAGATAATTAAAATCTCCACATACCTTAGTTACTGTTACAAAGTTAATGAATAAACTAAACTAAACTGAAGTACCAGCACACTGCGCACCAGATAAATTATTTGAATAATTCGAAACAGTTGTTTCGGGAATTCGTGGATTATGGAATACAAATGATTAACTTCACTTTGCATGTATCAAGATTGATTTCAAATAGATGACAAGTATTATAGATAACAAGCAGGTACGGCGATAGGAAATCCACCGTCTTCCTTTTACAGCTAAGTTGTTCGTGAGCACTATTCTAGGATTCCTCGCGACGCTTCATTCAAAATCGAGTTTCGTAATAAAGAAACAATAGGAAGCTGGAAATAGACACACAGAGAAAAGAAACCAACACCGATAAATGCATTATAGCAGATTCTAACCACTGCGAATAATACAAAATGGCCACGTTAGTTTCTTAATTAATAGTTTTGTAAAATTTCCTTTCGAAACTCAGCTGCTTCTGAATGATAACTGCGGTTCATTCTTCGAATTATAATTTGAATTCTTCAAATTATAGCCTTTTGAGTAGAGATTTATTTAGACCACAAGTTACCGAATGTAGTGGAATAGTAATTTAGCGTTACTCCATGCCATTGTTTCATAACGTTACCGCCTTTGCCACCTTTGACGATTTTCACTGTTTAAAATACCTTGATGTCGAAACACAAACCGGAACTATTTACTTTTGATGTAGCATGACGCGAGCGATGCAGAGACGTAAATTCTGTCATTGAATAACAGTCGATATATAACTGTTCTTGCTGTTTGAGACGATGAGAATGACCTTGCATTCAGTTGTAGAAGATACCTGCATAATAATGGCCTTTAATGTGCATTTATAAAAATGTAGCTATTTTTAATTAATTATTCATAATTAATTAACATATGTAAAAAATTTCACGACTTTAATTACGCCAGAAACCCCAGATAAGAAATTTTTCCTTTCACAGAACATCGGAAGGTGTTAGTGAAGTGTTTAGGAAGCAAGATATGAACGTGTGTTTCGGTTCGCAAAATATACTCAGATACCTTTCAGGCAATCCGAAAGATAACCCGGATATTAAGGAAAAATCAAGAAGACTCATTATTGCTGTGAAAGAACAGAATCGTTAAATGTAGCATAATGCAAATCTGTTAAACAAAAGAGGCGGTCCAGTCAGTTTTGACTCGTTTATTGGTGTGAAACGGACGCATGTTAATAATGGGAATCCACGAAATCCCGAAACAATTGTTCCGACCTAATCGAATAACTTGTGCGGTGCGGAGTGTACCGATACTTTGATATTTGCTACACCACCTTACATTCTTTACTATAAAAAATTTTTGAAACATTTAATTATCAGCTGGTCCTAAACCTGAATTTGTTAAAATGTGTTTGTTTTTGTAAGCTCTCATGCCTCCAAGGCAACTGCATTTTATATTACTGCTTCCACTCTTACTCACTTGGCCTGTGGGATTTCCAAAAATTGTAATGTTTGAAGCCATTATTTGACCAGAAAATGGTGTTGAAATCAGCTTCCGAAAGGATTTTCTGAACACCTCTTGTATAAAATGGTTAAAAGGGTAATTTATTGTAGCATATTCCATATTGCTGTAGTCAATACTTTTGTTGTCCTTACTTATCTTGTCCATGTGTTTTGCAACAATATTAAATCTTTGGGATTAAAAAGGAATTAAGCGAACAACGTATCAAAACAGTAATTGGTAAAAGCTTTTGCTCTTCCAACTAACTAGAACCTTGTAAGATATGTCTGTTTCCAACTTATCTCTATTTCATATTGCTAACTTGTCGAGGAACGGAATCTTATAGATTGGACTTCGTATTTAGGCAATAGATTTCTAAGTTATAATGAGGATTAGAGGCACGTTCACGAAAATACGCTCCTTAACGTGTACTTCTATTTTCATAAGCGGTTACTAAATCGAAAGTGGTGACATACTTCTGCATAATTACAGAAACAATTAATACGTCGTCAATTTTAACGATTTAATCTGCTAATATTAACACATCAGAACTAGATTTTAAATGTTAAGGGGATAGACATTATAGTGCGTTTCCAAATAGAAATTATTCGGAAATAAATGTTACACAACATAAAGTGTGCAGTGTTAATAAAGAATTTCAAATTTATTTAGAGGTTTCTCGAACTTTGCCTGGTCTCCATTAGTCAAACTTAAAATTGCTGAACCACCCATTAGAAAACCCCGAAGTATTAAATAATTTCGGACTTTTCCTAAAGATCTCCGCTAATGTGCAGTATACCTGGCCAATCTTAAATTTAATGATGGAACGTACTTTGCCGGTAACACATGTATTCATTTTCTATTACAGTTCTTAAGGAAATTCAACCCAAAATAGACAACCTAAGGAAATATCAATTCCACGAGCAAGAATCTCTGAACATACCACTATTTGACAATGCAAAAGACTTGAGAATTCACCTGAAAGAGTCTTCCGCGGCGCCAGTAACGGAGCATCTCGAAAAAGGCAACCTAAAAGACCCGTTCCTTTATATTTACACATCCGGTACAACGGGCTTGCCAAAAGCAGCTGTGATAACTAATGTAAGGTACAATCTCAAGAAGTTCCATTTCAAATAACATCTTTCTTTGTGAACCCTTCCTTCGTCGTAGATTTATGGTAATGACTATTGGTTTAAACTCAATGGTGAACGTCCAAGACAAAGACTGCATTTATGATTCGCTTCCGCTCTACCATACGGCCGGAGGAATCGTGGGGACAGGACAAGCACTGCTGTGCGGGGCAACCGTAGTTATAAGAAAGAAATTTTCCGCTAGCAATTTTTGGACAGATTGTGTTAAATATCAATGTACCGTGAGTTACATAACGTTTTCGTTCGATTTCGGCTATTTTTCAGTTCACATGCGACTTGCAGATAGCTCAATATATCGGCGAAATATGCCGATATCTTCTAGCTTCGAACAGTGATGTTCTGGTCAAGCATAACGTGAGGGCAATGTTCGGTAATGGATTGAAGGCGCAGATTTGGAAACCTTTTGTTGACAAGTTTGGCGTTAAGGAGATATATGAGTTCTACGGTGCCACTGAGAGCAATTCACATTTGAGTAAGTATCGGTTGTGGTTTCTTTTTTTTTATGTAAATTTGAAAAAATAAGATACATGATGATTATTTTTTGGGAGATAATTTTGCGACAATTTGGTTCGATTCAATTTCATGACCAAACGGTTCAATGTACCGTTTGATTATGGTGGCGTACATTAATTATTTGTTCCCTAAAAATTATTGGCTGAACATTGTTCTTTTCTTCAATGTAATTTGTTAATTTTAGAAACATAAAATTGAAAATTATTTAGTTCAGACCTGGCATCTGTATTATGTTGAAATTAGTGAACTGAATTGATTTTTCGTCTTTTTGCTAGGAATGGATTATATCATATTATCTACTTTGAATTTCAAATTAAAAGTACAAAGTGCGTACAATGAATCGGAGTTATCACTTACGAAGAATAAACGCCTAGTTTTTTTATAAACTTAAACGATTATAATTATCTCGAAACTGCGTTAGACAATCAGCTATGAGGTCTACGATATTGACCTTCGTCCCGAATTCCATGCACTTAATGAATACAAATAACGTATTTACTATATACAAAAAATAAATGCCAGATAACTTGGACGGAAATCGTGTTAACACAGCGTCTAAGAATAGTTTTTTTTGTTTAATTTGTTCGTTTGTTTTTGAAATTTTTAAAGAGGATTTTTGTTATTCTTAATAGAGTGTAATTATGAATTGAATAAAAAAAAAGCAAATAATTCCGCATTACGGCACGTAATAAGTTGGTACGATGAAAAAGCAATGAAAAGGTAAAAGGAGAACGGGAGGAGATGTGAGGCAGACGGGAATTTATTGAAGAAAGTAAATTAGGAGAATCAACGTAGTCATGCCCAACCTTCCGGGTAAACTTTTCTTCTGCAATATTACGGCGGTGTTTGAGTAAGCGCCCTTTCAATGACTAACTCAAGATAGCGTATTTGCTGACAACAGCGCTAAAGCATTAAATTTTAGACAAAGACATACAATGGAATAATTTACAAATACGTAGAACGAAACCTAATGTTTTAGAAGCAAAGACACATAATTGATATGAAGAGAAAAACTTAGCCGAGACATGCAAATCTCCCACAGTATTAGCCCTTTTAAGAGCAGAATTACATATGTATCGAATATGTTGAATCAATGTAGCTAGCTTCTCTGGCATAGGAGACGAACAAATACTTATTTTTTTTAACTTTAACTTTAGTGTAGAGTAAGTTGTTGTAAGTGTAGGACATCGTTCCAAGATCTAATCGGTTGATAGATTTTTATGTCACTGGTATAAGCTAATGCAGGACAGGATGTAGATATTAATAGGTCGTTAACAAACAGCACAAATAGAGGTAGTCCTAAATGCGACCCTTGAAGTACACCAGATGGTGGACGGAAAACGAAAGATTTATATCAATTATAAAAGACATAATGCGATTTACTCGTTAAGTAGGATTGCAAAAGTTTCATCGGTGAAGAGCTTAACTCAAATGCCGACAATTCTTTTTACTAGCATCCCATGATCAATGATATCAGAAGCACAACTTGAACGAAACGAGATTTGTAACAGTTTTCCTCGAACCATGCTGAGTAGATCATACGTAAGGTATATAGGTTTTATCATCCTGTGATACTGGACTTATTCTGATACGTTTCCGTTGCAAGAAAGAATTGGTGATCGTTAACTTAATAATTACAGTCAACGCCTTTGCAGGTATAAATCTATCATCGTGTGTAAGAAAACTTGCTGTTAAATCATGGCTGGCAATGCCTCACTGTTGAAAGTTCGACTATTTCTTCTTCAGAAACAGGTTGTGATGTGAAAGGAATAGAATTAGAAAGGGCAAATTTTTCAAAGAAATCTGTGGTGTCAATATGCATAGAAGAAAACCTCTCGATAAAAACATCAACTATTTCTTGAGGAGAATCGATACATATATTATTTTTCTGTGCGAATAAATTGGAAAACTTCTTTAGGATTAGCTTTAATGAAGGATTCAACTAGCTGAAGATAACTGGAGGTACCACTGCGTAGGTTTTCACGGCCGATATAACTGAACTGTTTTCCTGAAGAACCCGTCAGCATGAACGGCGAAACGTCGAGCGGAAGTTTTGACATATGGCGAAACCTGGAAGAAGTTAATAGCAGTAGCATAGCTGGAGATACTTGTTTTGCGTATAAAAATCATGTATATAAATCACGAATTCGAAGACTGTGGCACTGGAACACTGAAACGCTTCACTATTACCCCTTACCACAAACACTTCACTGAAACTGTACGTACGTTTCGATAGCTAAGCTATCATCTTCAGCAGTAGTTCAGTATTGCTGCTGAAGATGATAGCTTTGCTATCGGAACGTGCGTACAGTTTCAGTGAAGTGTTTATCGTAAGGGGTAACAGTGTTTCAATCATGCATATGTAAAATCTGATTAAATATTTATAAGCAATGTATTAACTTATATAATCAGTCTGTTGAACTGAAATCTTGGCCTTGATGAAATCTTGAGTTCGTGCTCCCAGAGGTCTCCTACACTTTGGGTCATTATGAACCGACTCTCTAGCCCATTTGAACTGCTTGCACCAACATTTAACCTGGAAATAGGACGGACTGTTTTCTTCATACACGGTCACCATTCTTTTATAGATATTATTCGGGGTTCTGCCGTCTTTCAACAGAAATTTCAAATCACTCATTTACGCTTGTCGGGACTGCTGTAGAAATAACGAATATTGAAATCCTCTTTCTTTGCTCCTAATTAAAATCGAAATTTCGGCACAATTAAGGACAATACAGTTTTCTTAAAGTTTTATTTTATTTATTTTTGCAAGTAATGGGGATATCCATCTGAAAATAAAATTTACCTGGCTTGTGAAAGAAAAGCTTGAAGCACTCTGTTGTTGAAGTAATCAGTTTAGATTTGAAAGTCCACATCCGATAAAGTTACTTTTGCGCTGTTATCTACTAGATTACTTACTTAATTTTTTTTTTTTTGCATTTATGATTAATATTCTCACAAATTTTGAGTATTATTTGCAAATTGAACGATGTATTTATATTTTATGCTAATTGTATGTAATATTAATTTACTTATTACTTGTTGTTAAATTGTAATGATCTATATGTAACATTATCCTTAATTTAGTTAACACTATTGGAAAATAAACCATCATCGTCCGGA
Organism: Oryctes borbonicus; assembly: GCA_902654985.2. Lineage (NCBI taxonomy): Eukaryota > Metazoa > Arthropoda > Insecta > Coleoptera > Scarabaeidae > Oryctes > Oryctes borbonicus. Next base: position 4,014,420 of record LR736869.1, on the reverse strand, counting down.
TCTTGTTCAAATTTTGAAAAGGAAATATCCAAAGATCCAAAGTTAAAATGCATCTGTACTACTACGTTTATAATAGGAGATTTCTCTCTTAGGAATACCTCGTAGATAGATAAGCAAATAATGATAACAATCCAGGTACAAGCAGTATCTGCAATTTTGACCAGGGCTGAACTAAGGATTTCGAAACATTTAGAAATTCCTTCTTATATTTTCCTTATTCGCCCCAATGAAGCCATTTTCACATTACACATACCATTTAATAATCTCCAAACAATAATTTCAGTTAATATCGACAGCACCGTTGGCGCAGTAGGATTTGTACCGTTCTATGCTAGGTTCTTACATCCCGTATCGCTCGTTAAATGCGACGAAATGACTGGGGAACCAATAAGGAACAAGAATGGCCGATTTACCTCCTGTCGTGAGAATGAACCCGGTGTCCTCATAGGCAAAATTAGCACCAGAAGGGCGATTAATCAATTCAACGGTTACGCTGATAAAACGGCCACGGAAGAGAAGATATTAAGGGATGTCTTCACCAAGGGAGATATGTATTTCAACACGGGAGATATTTTAATGTTCGACGATTTAGGATATTTCTATTTCAAGGACAGGACGGGAGATACGTTTAGGTAAGGAATAGCGGTGTCCACGATCATTACTGACATCCTTTTACCAAACGTAACATTATCTATTTTACCAAATAATTTGTCTGTTGCATGGATTTGTTTAAACTGCACACCGTACCAACAGCGTGCAACAAGAGAAAAGTACGGCCAATAATTTGTTGTTTAGATCAGTTGATGTGTGTTTCGGTAAAAATGGAAATAATCGAATATCAAGCCGTGAATAGATTCTTGCGGTACACAGTGAAATTTTGGGGTTTGTTGGCGATGAATCTTTGGGACAACCATAAACTGCAATTGGTGACAATAATGTCAGAAAAAGGTACCAGACGACCGTCGAATTAAGGTTAGAAAGTAATGTATTAAAGAGTCGAAAGCATTGCTGGGGAAAATGTGTATGCAGAATTACGTTGGGAACTAAAACTGAATTTGATAAAAAAACATTTATTCCAGTGTCAGGCTGGAAATCTTTCAGACTAACCTCCACTGTGTTATTATTTACCTTTTAAGAAAGTATTCTTAACATTTCTTCGTTTTTCTTTTCATATAACCAATACTCTGCTCAAATCCGGTTTACAAAGTTCAAAATTGGAACTATTTAAAAAAGAACTTAGAACTTCTTAATTCTTTGATTCTTCTTCCTTAATTTCTATAACACGCTGGTTACTACCTTCTTCTTTAAAAAATTCGAGGATTTTAGAAAACGTAAAGCACAAACAGCAGCGCAAAAAATGTTATTGGGAAATACAAAAAAACAATTACAAAACTCCGTGTTGGGATTACCAAAGTTAATTGAAGGTTACGACAATTACTCTCAAGTAGCTCACAAGACGAACGGCAATTAACAACTCGCAGCTATTTTCTTATGATTTAGCATTGGTACTGCTGAGGTACGGCGTGTATTTTAGATGACTACAAGGATTTCCAAAACCATTCAGACATTCTCCCGTGCTACCCAAATTTCTTAAACCTTAAACCTGTTTTGTTTCGCTTCTTAGAAATTGCGAGGTTCATCTAATAGAACACTTGTTATTTGCCAATTTTTCGTTTATTTTGAACAGGTGGAAAGGTGAAAATGTGTCCACGTCTGAGGTTGAAGCTGTCATTAGTGATGTTGCGAATCTTAGTGACGCAGTCGTGTATGGTGTTGAGGTAAGAATACCGTTTGCTTAATTTACTTTGTTAGTTTCTTATTTAAAGTGTTTGTAAAATTTCCATTAAGATTTCACGTAATTGGAAATTGCATGCCTTTAAGAATTTTTACCCGCGGAATAATAAAATTTAATTTTTCCTGGTCCAAAAGCGATCTGTTTGTATACCTTTAATTGATGCCAATGATGTCATCCTGAATTCTATCAAACATTGATCCTGTAAACCTCTAATGTGCAAATTTTTGAGTTCAGACAAAAAGTTTTGTCTGGTCTAAAAGTTACTCTTTCTTCGCTTTCGATTCTTTAAAATCGAGAAAGCGTTTAGAAATGAGCAGAAACAATTTTCAAGTTAGGTAAAGTACTTTTTCCGTTCACAGCATGTCAAAGTGTTACTAAAAAAAATTGTTGCTCAGAACAAAAAGTTATGGCGTTCATTTCAACTTCTCTTAATCACTCTCTGGCATACTGTGAACGGAATAGGAACTTTACCTGAAGCGAAAATAGTTGTAAAGGTCCATTTGATTTTAGCAGACTAACAATAAGATTCAGACCAAGCAAGATTTATTTCCCAAACATTAGTTCCCACTCAAAAATATGTCGAACGTTATCCCTATTTTCAACTCCATCCCTGGACACACTGCATGTTGAACGTGCCTCAAAACTAGTGAAACGGATAATATATTCCATAAAATAAAAAGCAACCTTATTATATTCTACAGGTTCCTGGCGCTGAAGGAAAAGTCGGTATGGCCGCTATAGTCGACCCTAACAAATCCTTAGACTTGGAGAAGTTCGCTGAAGGTCTAACGAAACATCTTCCAATTTATGCGCAGCCTCTCTTCGTCAGATTGATGGAATCCGTTGAATTAACCGGCACGTTTAAGCCGATAAAACGTGATTTGGTGGTAGAAGGTTACGATATCGATAAAATAAACGATAGCATATACTTTTATGATAACAAATCCAAACGATTTGTACCATTGACCAAAGAACTATATGAATCGATAAGGAAGGGGGAAATTAGACTGTAAACCGATAATAATAAAGATAATTATTTGTTTGTTATTTAGTGATTAGTTTATTGAATTTTAAAATTATCCTCGTATAATTTTATCCTTCGAAAATGTAGACGCTATTAGAAATACACGAAAATTAATGTTAGAATTTATTTGATGCGCCACTGATATATTATATTGAAAATGGGATCAAATTAAAAAATAAATTATTTTTTATATTTATTTGAAGTCTATATAATTCTTATCTAATATTATAAATACCCTGTCCTTAATATTTTAATTAATCCTTCCGTGTTGTTCGATTTGATGGCTGTTCTGCAATGAGTTACCATATTTGAGGAATTTTGACCAACTACAAATAAAGACACAAATCAAAAAACTTGCTTTTTTAACAACAAACTTTAAGGCAATATTACAATACAAGAATTGTTCAATGCAGCCGACTTGTCTACCCATTACTTTTTATTCGGATTCCTTAGCTTTTGTAATTAAATTGACAACAACGAAATATTCTGTGTGTGGCAAAAATGGCTGGACAATTGTACTTCTTAAAAATAGATATTTTTGCATCAATTTTGAATTTTTGTTCAAAATTGAGTACCTTACTTCGTTCTCTGCGAATTTAATTTTTGAATTGTTTTAAATACCTTATATTAAATAAACACGTAGAAATATCAGCCAATTCATGTGAGTAACATCGAGAGAAAATTTGAGGAAAGTGGGTGTCTTAAGCACATTTCAAATGAAGGGCATGCTAAAAGAATTAATGAGAATTGTTAAGTCTGGATGACAATCTTTATGGTGTATCTTGATCGATTACAGCAGACAATCAAGTTTCTCGTCGATCAGTGTTATGTGTATTAAAGGCAGAAAAATACTATCCTTGCAGAATGCAACTACTACTTTATTCGGCAAATTCTCTTTTCGGATGAAGTCTCATTTTGCCTAAATGGAACAATAAATCGACAAAATGAAGCATATGATGAAACTCTCACGGGGCGATATCTGAAGTTTTTAAGGGATGTACTTGTACCTATTCTTTCCAACTGAAGATGATTACATGTCCTGTTTACGAGTTTTTTAACAATTGTGTCTCTGGGAGGTGGCCTTCCAAGTCCTCAGTTCTCAGGCCTTTTTTTCTTATGAGGGTATTTAAAATCAAAAATCAATGTTGATAAACATCAAAATCATTCTGAATGTACAAAATGTCCATTAATTTGCTTACTGTTAAGAGGCCGGCGGATGGCACTTTGAACTTTTGATTTAAAGAAAACAATCATTTAACTTCTTGAATAACATTTACCTTCGATTTTTGTCATAAATAGAATTTATGTTTTCCGCTCTTTAAGTGGCTTATACTCTAAAATTTTGCTATATACGAGGTACTCAAATTTAAATAATTTAATAATCTATCGAAATAAAAAAAAAAGAATGAAAGTTGACAATTAAAAGGATAACATCATTATTTGAAAACTAGGAGTGATAGAAATTTTTAATTAACGCAAAAATATTTATAAAAAATAAAATAAAATAAAATTGACCTATCTAAATACTTGTACTACTAATTTTGCAGCCTAATGTATATTCAAATTTTTTAAACCTTTGAACTATGGAAAAACCGCGTAATTGCCTTTACAAACCTCATACGTAAATGGTTTCGCAAAAATAACGTGAGCACACTTGACTTGTTCCCTAATTAAATTTATCTGCTCTTCGGCAGCATACGACCTATTGTTCTTTGATAATCTTCGAAACAATATTCTTATCTTCGAAAAAACGATGAAATACATCACCAGCTTTAACTGTGGCTGAAATGTTTTTAAATCAAGCATATGACGGAGATATTTTCATAAATTCTTTCATTGGTCACTCAAGAAATACCATTTATAAATGTAACAGGCAATAATGCAATAGTTAAATTTAGGGGATGGAAAATATTTAAACAAGAAAAAAAGAAATAACACGATAATACAGCCCGGGATACCCGACGTCATGTGGAACACAGATAACGTAATACAGTTACTTGGCTCAGAATACATTACAAGAGAGGGATTGAACAATCTTACTATTCTTGAGATAACCAATAAAGTATGCGAGGCAGATTCGCCAATAGTTGTTAATAGCGTTGCCAACTGGAATAATAATAATACAGATGGCTCTTACCTCTTAGTCTCGACCCTTTCTGGATTATCGTGTTGATATTTTTCATTGTTTCAAGACCTTCGTTGTAGTTCGCAAGGCGTATATTGTAGGTGCTGATTAGGTCTTTGTTTACATCGTCCAATTCTTTATAGTACTTTGGAAGGCTATCTCTAAAAGTGCAATACAAAACTAAGATTGTTGGGATTACATTTATGTACAGTGTGACCCATTGGAAATGGAAGCGGCCCTGCATTAGAAATGAAATCATTGTTTTTATACACAGTGGATCACCCACGAAGTTTATTTAAATTTTCAAAGCATGATTATTTTTCGAGTTCAGCGCAATACAGAGTAAAAAGTGAGTAAAATCGGACTCGGAGAATCGATTCTGGCCACCCTCATTTACCTGGATCGTTTCTTTTTTCGAATTACATCCCGAAAAAGGCTAAAGATAAGGTTCGAAGTTTCTCAACATTCTAAAACTTATAGCTCGGTTACCGTAAGAGATGGAAAATCGGGATAACTTTTAATGAATCCAGCGTATCGAAATCTATAAATGAAGTTGTTTGTTTGGAGAGAGATAGGAAAATGGAGAAAATGTTGACAAAAATTTCCCTTTGGGAATTCGGACGATTTGACGATTTCAGAAATTTTTTAAAATATTTACTTCGATGATGGTTCCTTACGCAGTTTGAACTGCTAATTACAAGGATTGGTAAAAAAGTGGTTGCAATACGAATACGAGAGCTTGTAGAATTTGGGAGAGATGTGAGGATGGCGCTGATGACTTATAACTAAAGTTCGCCTCTTTCCAAATTGATAAGTAAATAACTAAAAGACAATCCCCTTTTTCCTTTGACAATTTCTAAAAATTTGTAAAATTAATTAGCTAAGTGAGTTTTTGCCGATCGAGGATGTCGTCTGCAAACCGAAGCGAGGCCAAGGAAAATGAGTTCGTGTTGCCTACTGGTTTCCCCGAGAGTCGACAAAACACGAGTCTGTCTAGTCTCTGCTAATTTCGTGAAGCCCATGGAAAGTGTCCTCGTTTCTGCAGTCTTAATTATTACTTTACGTCTATAGGGACTTAAAATTCCATTACTTCCCGCCGTCAGAGACAATACATTTTTCTAAAATGTAGATACTTACAAATCATTAATTCTGCTATCTTCAGTTCGAATAATCAGTTCCCTTACTTGACGCAACTTATCAGCAATATCGGTCTGTAACCTCAACCTCGCTTCTTGAATTTCATCTAATTTACTAACGCTATTCATCAACCTTTCCTCTTCTTCAGCGAACGAAGCTTCAGACTAAAATATTACCATACAGCACACTATAACATCAGCATAATCATAACCATTAATTACGAACCTCCAAAGATTCTAAATTCAAAAATCTAGCTAGGGATTGGACCAGATCCGCTGCTAAACACAAATTTTGTGTGTAGATTGTTACTTTTCCCGATATCTCGAAGACGATAGCTAAATTTGAGTTGTCCCTTAAACATTTTAAGTTCACGCGAAGATTAGGTTCGTTTGTAAACTCTATCTCTTGCGGTAATAAAAAATTCTGATTGATCCACATGCAGATTCGTTGAAGACGTTCGTTTATCTTGAAAACGACGTAACTGTCCGGTTTGGGCATCGGAACTGGTTGCAGAGCGTACATTGAAAACCTTGGTAATTGTCGTGTTATTTCGAAAACGTGGAATTGTGCACTGTTTGGGTAACCAACCAAAATCTAAGTTAGGAAAGAGGAGTATTAAAATTTGCAATCAGGGAACTAAAATCGATTTAAAATTTAAACATATACCTTCATGTGAATGTCGACTGGATTATCTTTCGGAGGATATAAAGGTACGGACAGGTGAGTGCTCAATTTTGATAATGGTGGATGGACAACCAACGTTTCTCCGGTAAATATGCCTTCTCCAAATACGATAACTGCTTTTATGATCGTGCTATTGTTTGTAGCTATGAATACTTCAACGTGGTTCTGTAGAAAAGAACAAAAACTTACAGTTGTTTTCAATAAACTTAATGGACACTTAAGATATAGTTGCAATTTGCAAATTTTTCATTTCTGCATCATTAAGAACAAAAATTAATTTTACAGATTACCTTAGACTTTGATTCGGAATTAGCCGAAATGCTTATCTGCAACCTAGTGTTAGCTGGAATAACATCCCTCCCATCTTGATGATCCATCTCCAACCCATTATTGTTCAACTTCGAATGGTTTTCATAATGCTTGAGCTCTTGAAGCAACGCCTGCTTTTGAGCTAAAAGCTCGCGAACTGTCTCCTGCTCTTGTCCATTGCCAGAAATTGAACCGAATGTTTTGGCCGTTGTATATCCTCTCACTGTAATAATTAAATCGTATCGTCTGCTATGAGTATGGTGCTAATGGCATGGGAAACCTTCTCCATCGACGCTAACGCAAATCAGGTCCGTTTTTCCAATGGAACGGTAATCTCCCTCAACTATTCCAGCCATGCCATGAGGCATAACATCCTTGAATAAAACTTCTCCCGTAAGAACGCACCTGCAGTCGATCTTTCCATTTGACCAACCTGTTAACAACTGGGTGTAACCTTTGCCGAGGAGGTCGTAGCTGTAGGTGGAAATTGCGAAATTTTTAGACTAAAAATAAATAATTTTAAATGTAAATATCTTAGTTTTGAGTATAAGGAATATACCTTCACTCTCCATAATCTGACGTCTTGCTCATAAACTCCAATTGTCCCATTAGACACTGAGTACCCAAACCTATTTTCTGGTAAGCAAACTAACCCGGTGACAACCTCAGTTTCTGCATGTTCGCTAATGACATGGTCTCCGCTATAAACCCTGATGTTATAATCTTCTGAACTTACGATTAACTAAAATATTTTAATGTTAATTTGAAACCATTAGCTTAAAAAATAAAGTACTAACTTCATTTAAACCATCTTTATTGTAATCTAACAGAATCATAGACGTGACCACGTCTCCAATCGCTGTCCAAAATACTTCATTTCCGACATGGTCAAAACCATGGACGGATGAATTACCCCCCACCAGAACAATTGGGTTCTTTGAATCTTTAAAATTTCCAAGGGCTAAGGCTTTAACACCGTCGGGACATTCCTTGTAGAAGACATCCCTATTGTCGTGGACGTGATAGATTAAAATGTGAGTTGCCGTTCCTGGAATTGGGACATTTTGGGTTTTAAAATGTTGTTGATGTTTTATCCAGATGACGGAATAGTTTCATACCTATTATTAAGACGTCCTTTTCTTCTCCTGGAATTAATATTCCGGCACATAATCCTGTTATGGTTTGGTTTATGTTTAAGGTAGCAATTTCACGATTTGATTCTGACCATAGGACTCGTCCTGTTACTGTAGAGCTTCTTCTGTGAGGACTATGTATGATGACCTGATAATAGACAACAAAAATATAAATCATTCCGCAGCGTTTTTGAAAGAACACAAAATTCGAAGCTTGGAGTTCCTCAGGTGCAAAATCTAGCACCTCTATTATTTGTAACCCCTATTTATACCTCCATTGCTTGCACTATTAAGAAACGTACGTTTAAGTAACAAACGCTACCTTATCGGCCGTTGTAGCTGCCGTCAAGCACGGATGTGTCCCATCATATTTGCCGATCGTCACAAGTCCCGAAATTATTTTGTAATTTAATTCTAACGTAAATACCGGGCGTATTTGTTTTTCCATGGCCGCAGTTGCTTATTCCCGCGTTATAAACTACAAACTAAAGGAATCGATTCGCTATTATCCACAACCACGTGCTAGAAAAATATTGATTTCTCGCGTTAGGGGTTGCTTTTGTTGTAAGAGACGCTGAGAATTCTAATTCCATAATATACAGGACGTTAGAATTGTCGGTAAATATTTCATTTTACATATTGCATTTTGCTATCTAAATAAGTAATTCAAATCTAAATAATGGCATTGATAAACAACACGAAAGTATCGGCATACTTCGCACCACACAAGTTTAATTGATTAATATGCGACAGCTGTTTCGTTAAACTTGTATGGTGCGGAGTGTGCCGATACTTTTGCATTGTTTGCCATGCTACCCCGCAGTTCTTGCTATCATTATTTATCATTAATGGGATTGATCTCAGAATTTGTAAGATTATCATTCTTACCAACTTTACATTTGATGCTTACAAATGTGTTAAAGGATTTCTTGATAAGGGTTACAAATATCCAATGTTCTTGCTTTATTTGAAACCGCGCTTTATTGTAACCAGGGAATAATCACTAAATGCCTTTGTAAATAACTATTTAGATAAGATTGCTATTGCTGTTTAGACGGGCCATGACGTTGATGCTTTTATGCTTCTAATGAATCTTATCACTACTCTTCCTTTAATTCAGCAGGTGTTAGGAATGGCCAACTGTAATGTTAATGCCATTTATGACTGGCAGGCGACACAATTTTTCGGCTTCTCCTGTGGTATTTTAAGGTTGCATGGCCATTATCTTTGGTGTCTCTGGCGAACCTGAGATGAATGCCTTTATCTGACTTTATCCTGGTATGTTTTAGTACCTACGAGGCCTTTTCATTTTCCTCATGGTATTAACTGTAAAGACTCTAGAATTTGTAAGTAAGCGTGGAAGTGAAGAATGGCAATTCCATTCCGTTCTTGACAACCAAAGTAATTTTTTAATTACTAATATTTTGGTTCGGTAACTTACATATATCTTAACTAAAAATCGCCAAAATTGTATTAACCTATAAGAAGGACAACGTAAACCTATATACTAATTACCGCCTCATATAGGCATTCTACAAGCATTCTCCAAAATTTTTAACGCGCAATCGTGGATAAACTAGATTTTGGACAGAGGGGCAACAGGGTTATAGAAGAAGCAGATCCGCTTCCTTTGGGATTTTAGAAGTGATAAAGCAATTGACATCAATGTCTGTACAGAGGTAAGCATGCTCGACCTGTTCAAGGCTTATGATTCGGTCAGTCTAAGTCAGTCTTTCTGGACAAGCTCGAATACAACGGAATTAGAGGCTGTACTCTGGATTTACTTAGATCATACATTAGAATCGAGTCCCCCAAAGAATCTATACTTGGTCCTCTTTTATGTTAATGATTGGCCGGTAACATTTTTAGCGCCGAAGTGTATCTTTCTGTTGCGTCACTCGTGCTCCATGCAAGTCATCGGCCAGAGCTTAATAGCTTAAAATCCAATGCTGCTTTTTTAGCATGCGTGCAAGTGATTTTCTGTCAGCAAATTCAAAATACCAAAAACATCGAGCTTACTTCTAAAGTAAAATTTCTGGGTTTAACATTGAACGTAGCATTAAAATGAGCATCTCATATTGACTCTTTAGTATCTAACTTGTTTTCAATTTTATTTGCCTTGAGGTGGATTTAAACATGCCACACGCATAGCAGGTGGGACTAGATATTTCTCCTTGTTTCATTCTATGATGTGCTACGGAGTATTATTCTGGGGATTATCATCAAGAAAACGAAGAAAAGGTTTCCCCAAACGGTGTGATTCACGGTTATTCGATAATACCGCGAATACCACATCATAGATTGCCACTAACACAAAATTAAAAGCTACAGAGAAAATTATTTGATAAAATGACAAAGTTTTAGAAATAACTTTAAGTTGCTATGCGAGAATTCACATTACATTTTAAAATTTTCCATTTGGGTAAATTTGCACAAAAAATAGGAGGTAACGAATTTGCCTCCTATTGTTGGTTCCCTAGAACTTTTTTAGGCAGATTGTGTATTGCACAAAGGCGCGTTTTTCGTAAAACACCGAGTTACAATGAAATTTTAAAAAATGGGAACACTAGGTGTTATTGTGTGGAAATACATAATATATGTAGAATTATTGTTGTACCATCGTAAAACTAGCAGTTTTTTTTACTTCTTTTTTTTTTAGTCTAACTACTTTTTACCATTAACACAAATATATTTCCGACTTTGCTGCATTTTTTTAATACATTCATTCCAAAAATCTCCATCGACTATTCTCTACAGAACTATGAGCTCGTTAATTAGTGAGAAGCGATCCTTAAAAATTTTAACATTTCAACATTTCAACACATTTATAGCGACGGATACAGTTATGATTTCATTATAGCTTTTAGCCAATAACATTCGGCAAATAGTCAATTTAACTATTATAGTATGCTAGCACATAATTTTTTTTTTTTTTGAAACGACAATTTCAAAAGCAATTAACTTGTATCGTATGGTGTAAATCGGCAAAAATCGATACGATTTCTTGAATAATTTATCGTACGATTAATTAAATTGAATAGAACATACTCTATTTTTGCCAGAATTTTTCGTTAAAAAGTTATTTAATTTACTATAGAATGTAAAACGGTATATTTCTACCGATTTCTTAATCAAGAACTAATTTTCACAATTGTTTTATGAAAAACTTTTTGCACAAGGGCGCCTGCTACACACGGCACGGGACCATGTACACATATGTATATGCTTAAAAGAAGTTTACACAAGGAACGGGTTATGATTGAGTGGGATCTGTTGATTAGGTTTAATGCAAAGCAATTTAAAGTTTTACAGTGCTCTACAGTGCCAGTTAAAGAAGTTGCATAACTAATACCTTCATATAAAAACTAAGATTATATTTATTACGTCGAAACTCATTGCTCGCTTCTGCAGAAGAGATACAGCAACTAATTTGAACATTTTCAGTGATTAGGGTATCTTTAATTAGATATTCTCATCCATACAACTAATCGCAATTTTTTCGCGTTTTCGCAATTAGTATCTTACCTTAATTCTAAAAATTCGTAGCAGGCAACAAGCGCATCTGTTCTATTATTAGAAATTATTTTTAGACTCGTATTACTTCCGGTCATACCGGAAATACAGCAACCAACTTTGATATTTTTAATGGAATGATGACATACATTTTATTGTTTTTTTTTAGATTCTCTATCACTAAAATCATCTGACTTTGAGTTATTTTGGTCTCTTTGTTTCTCTTCTCTTTAGAAAGCACTTTTTAAAATAAAATCACAAATGTAGTTGAATGAATTTACGTCATATACCGGGGACAATGGAAACTTCATATCTTTTAGTAATAATACAACATTATGCAGGATGTACAGAATTTAGGATTGAATTTATGAATATTCAATTCAAGGAAATCTATTTTTTCTTAACGGAACACACTGTATATGCGAGTACACTATCGTGCACAAAAACGCAATCGCCATCGATGTATATTGGGTACCCTATACTTGTCACGTGTAGTCTAAATCTACCGAATGTGTACTTAATTCTCAAACACTCAAAGATATTGCAGAAGGATTAAATATTTGTTCGAATAGAGACGTTTTAAATGTATTTTATATCAGGAAATCAATACGTCTGAAGATCGATGGACTGGCTTCAATGGACGTCGACTTTGCTCACCTAGGTCTCCCCATTTTAGTTTCCTTGATTTTTATTTCTGAGGCCTGGTAAAAGAACAAGTTTATATATCTCCTGTTGAGGATGGAGAAGACCTGATAAACAGAGTCCACGCTTTAGAAATTTGAACCGCGATAAATTTCAAAAAGTTACAAGAAGACGAATGCAAAAAAGAAATTTGCAGCGTCTTGGCCAGAATGGCATTTCAAACATTTGTAACTTTTAATGATAATATATTATATACTTTTCATTCTACTTTCTATTTAATTGTTATTGTTATTGGCCTTGGTGCTATGCCAGCAGCCACTTACAAGCAATAGCAAAATAGATAAATATTTGTAAATATGCACGTATACACAACAGAATACCTAACAACCCGGACTAACATGGGACACGCTTCACACCCGGAGCCGATCAGGTGACTAAAATAAACACACACAGGTAGGCCACCGGTAGGAAAGGATAAATCCAGCTCAACTAAATAATAAAACGTAAATTACACATATGTTTGTAAATAATACTGTTCACATCTTCTCTTTTCAAGGCTAATAGAAAATTCATATTAATTGGGAGGTGAATGTTGATGCAAAGCAAGTCGTTAACATACAAGTTAATTTTTTTTGCATGATTTTGGCATCCCGAAATTATATGATTGGTATCTCCGCGTTCCGACTCACAAAAAGTGCAATTGTCACTATCTGAAATGTGAATTTTATGCAGGTAAGCAGGAAATCTTCCATGATTAAAGGATAATCTTAGAATTTGTGACATCATGCTTCTTTTAATAGTACCACAGATAATTTTTAATGTTGGGGAAGAGCATATAATTGGTTGGTGGGGGTTACTCTTACACATATCTGCATAATGCTTTTGCCAATCTTTACGCGTATTTCCGTTAAATTCAACTGAAAGATCTGAATGTGGTAGTAAGACGCTTTCTAAAGTATTCTCGCCACTGCATGCTGCTTTAGCTAGTTTATCTACCTCTTCAATAAACGAAATGCTAGAATGACCTTTTATCCACATATAAGTTACTGTCTTACCACGTTATTTCAGGCTTAAGTCCAACAATAGCATTACTCCCATAAGTGGGGATGATGAAAAATTAAAGTTTTGGAAGCTCTTAAGAACACTTTTGGAATTAGTGAATATCATTATTCATCTGCAGTATGGCTTCCATCGCCTTTATAATTGCCGTTGCCTCCGCGGAAAAGCACTGGCTTCTTACGAAAGCGCATATCCTTTGTAAAAAATATCTCATTACAATAGCTTTGTTTTACCATGGATATTGCTATAAAAATTTATTGATGCAAATAATTGCTTATAATGATAGGATATAAGGGCACCTAATATACATCGATGGTAATTGCGTTTTCGCTCTCGGTAGTCTACTCATGTACACTAAGTTCCATTTACTTAAATTGAATATTTATAAATTGGATCCTAAATTTTGAACACTCCGTATATGATAAAGTAAATATTGCATTATTACTCGAAAGTATTTACTTGTCGTTGTCTTTACTGTAAGTTACTTCTTATATCTAATTTTGAAGAGTACATAGCAGATGGGAAAGGAAACATAAAAATTAAAATAAATCAAAATCAGAGGAAGAAAAAAATAATTATAAAACGATTTATTTGTATTAAATATTTTAATATATTTAATTTTGCATATTATACAGCACATAAAAAATACGCCTACACAGATTACTTTACATCTGTTAGATTAGATTCAACACTTTTGACGAGATATACACTGATGTACAAAAGTGATAGACCAGTACTTCAACGAACCATCAATTAGATGAAGCTGGTAACATTTTAATGATCACAAATCGACTTTCAAATTTCGTATATCAGTGTACACAGTCTATTTTATCATACTTCTTATTAATTCTATTACTACATATACAAAAATAATTTGATTCTTGTTTATAATTGTAATATACTAAAAAAAAAAACATCTTTTTACGCTATTCTACAAGTAAGTATAAGGCCTTAATGTATATTTTAAATTATTAAAAGAGAAGGACTACTAAAAAATTAAGTTATACATTTATTGGAAGCAACAAGAAAGAACAGAATTTACATGTAAATTTTCTTTTTCAACGAGAAGAAAAAAAGGAGAGTTCAATGCCATCTTTTCCAATTTTATACAATACAATATCTACGTAAGTAGTATTTACAAAAATACGTGTAGTAAAAAATTACAAATCCATTTTTGGAGCTCCGATACTAGATATGATTAACATTGGTATTTCTTTAAAGAATTTTCATTGAAGAAGCTCCAAAAATGGAAAATTGATAAGAACACATCGAATGGCAGTTATTAGTGCTTAGTTGATTAACAAAAATAAATATTTCGATACATCTTTTTCAAACAAACTTTTTTTCGTTTTACAATATCGACATACGCAAAATGGCACAGCATAATTAAATCACATCTTCGTCGGTTTCTTTTACCATTCTTCGAGTTCCGGCCATGCGGCCAACACGAACGATTCTATATCGCATTCGTTCTTTCCCCTGGCTAACTTGAAGAAGCCGTTCTCACCCCATTCAGGACCCCAGCTGTTGGCCACTTTCTGTAAAAGAGTTACGGTGAAATTCATGCAAGAAAAATTGTGAATTTTAGAGTAAACACGGGAATTTAATATTATTTACTTACCCAATACTTTCTACCGCGTTCCTCACCCCAGCCAACGATTCTAACGGAATGATATCCTGTTCTGTCCAGGACGGAAAGATCAGTATGCTCATAGACGCCAGTTTGGTAGGAGTAAAAATCGTGATAAACCTTCATAGTTGCTGGAATTTAAATAAATAGCATTACAAATGATTTGTATGGTAGAGCTGCGGAAAATATTGACGGAGTATCCGTGGACAACTTTTTTTTAATCTGTATCTATAAAATCTGTATTTCTCATTTTTATGAAAAAATGAGCATTCTTTATAAAATGTTTTCCTTCCACGTACATTGAAAAAAATCTCAATCCATTCATTCAAAAAATTACATCATTTTTCTAGATATTGATAGAATCGTGATATAGTTCTTAGGATCTAAAAATAACTGTACTATGTGGCAATTGTCACTCTATTGTTGGGAAGACCATACAACCGAGGTGGTTTGGGTTCACCTGGGATTAGACGTTATTCAGCTTCAGCAGGAATGTCTGATGATTTGATGAGGGTTCTAATTTCCCTTTGTAGCTTGGAAATTGTCACCTAACAGCTCCATCACTTTGTCAAGAATTATTCTAGTGTTGCCTTTATCGCCAGAAAGAATGGTGATAGATGAAATGAACTTCGTGAGAGCTATTCCCTCACCTTTGGAAATGTTGGCTGTAGGAGGTTTGGCCGTTTCAAAACGATTGGGGTAATTGAGAAATATAGGCCTTTTGATGATATGGATTCCTCAACCTCAGATAATTGGTGCGCTGAAAGATTTAACCTTGGAATTTTGCTTATTGGGAGATTTCTCGGGGGTGAGTTTCTGAAATTTCCTATGTCCACAAGGTAACAGATAGAATTAGTAAGATTTTGAAAAAACAAGACATCGAAACGATCTCAAATCCTTCTCAAAGGTTTCTTCCATCTCCCAAAGATAAATTTCCTCCCTTAACGAGTAAAAGGCGAAACTCGTCTAACATAGCATGAATATTATGTTAGAACACACATCCCCATCACTGAACATCATCTAGACACTGGCCACCAGACACTATTCAGTACGACTTCATTACTGATTCTTCCCACTATTACAATCGAAAAATTATAGAGTCCATAGAGATCCTTAAACATCCTAAGAATGTCAATAGGGATACAGGTTATCCCCATCCCAGACATGGAAACCCATCATCCGTAACGATCCATCCTCACCCAACCAATCAACGACAGGCCCTCGCCTGGCAGGTATCAAAATTTCTAGCCTTTGGTACACCAACACTGCGAAATTTCTTTAAAAGAAACACACTTATCCACATTAACACAAGCTAAAACTGCCTCTTTCTTTCTTCATTAGTCTTGTTGTACTTCTTTGGCTTTGCTGCAGCAAACGAACCTGAATTCTTTAGTTCCTATCTTTCTTTCTGTATATTGAATTCCGTATGTTGTGTGTAACTTTTGCGTTCTTGTATGACCTTGATACACATACAAATAAATCCTATTTTTCAAAATTTTAGATTATTAATTGGATTAAATAACACTGACGCTGTTTGTTTCGAAGCATGATTTCGCAGATAACGTGAGCAAAGTTTTTGTAATTTCTGTGCGTAAAAAGAATAATCTCTTTTTTTTTATTTTTGAAGATGTTTGCAGATCCTGTGATACACTGATTGTCTTCGGAGAAAAATCCTCTCTTAAAATTTGGAAAACCTAAATTGGTTTTAAACTATCGTGAAACTTAGTGAAACGACCTAATTTATAAGAAAATTACGGCAACTAGAAGAAATTAGTAAATTTTGATGTCTTCTTTTTAAATTCTAACCAAATTGACCATGGCAAATGATATTTGAATATTAGTTCTTCGTGTTAATTTAACAATCTCTGTATTTTCTCAAATACGAAAGTTATCCGCATTATCCCTATGCCGGCACACTTTATACCCACCTTATATCCCAAGTACCATCGTGTATATCCCAAGTAATTAATGAATAGGGAGAACTAACATTTCTAGATTCGCTCCAATAAGTTTGCTTGTTTAAATTCTGGGATGATTCTAAGAAAAATAAAAGAGGAATCCTTCTTTTCAAACAGTGAAATCAAAAAATATTACTTATGCTCAGCGATAATCGTAATATTTTCTTATTTACTTCCTTTTTGAGGAGCAGTTGAATCAATCACAGACTGTATCCATGCAAATAAATATATTTTAATGTGAGGTTATCCGCCCCAAATATTTCATATAAAAAGGCAAACATAAGATACCCTTGAAAAATCCAATATTTAACTTGCTAATAACGCTATCATATCGTTAGTCGCAATCATCTAATCAGGCATTCACCTTGCGTATTAAACGCGCAAAAAACTTACCTTGCACAGGTCCGGATTTGATTATCTCGTACATGATATCGGTCTCGTTGCCCAGACGATATGCCGGTCCGACCCTGAATTTGTTGCTCTTTCTCAAATGTCGTTTTGGGCAACCGTCCAGTTGGTGCCTGTTGCAAATCTCCAACTTGCCGGTGTACGCGAAGCACGACTCCTCGACAATGCTGGAATACGGACGTTAGAATTGCGACGGTAAATGCTGGAAATCGAAAAGTTACCCGTGTTTCCTGAAATACATCCAAGCTCTGTCCAAATGGCCGCCATCGCAACTTTGCTGGCCTCTATTGTTGCATGAAAGTAAATGCTGTGCGCTTAATTTGACCGGTAGCCTCCTCTTAGACATGATTGCGTATCTGGAAGTGGAAAATCAGATAATGGATCGGATATACGTATACAGCGAGGTTTTGATAAATGCGATCACAAATCTTTAGTAATTTTTGTTCTTTTTTGGTAATGCTGGTGGTTTAAAATAAAACAGTTTATAGCATGTTACGTTACTTAATCAGTCGCTTCGAAATCCTACATTACCCACGTACCTATCTGATGCTACAGCCGCGGTAGAGACTGCCCACGAAGATCCGCACCATCCTTGCTCTTGTATTCCAGAAATGTAACCAGGCCACTCGGCTTCCGAATCAAATTCGCTTACTAAGTTATTGGGATCGTAAATCCGTCTCACAGGATTCATCCTTAGCACGAATCTTTCAGGTTGCAGCGTACCTAATTTATATTTAATACCTTCCTCCAAAGTCTTACCCCAGAAGGCCGAATAGTTGCTGGCCCTCCATCCGAAATCTAGCATATTTACCGTGTCCACGATGTCAGGTTCGATGAGGCAGGTACGTTCGGGGTTGCACGTTAACTTGGTGATGTTCCCTAAGATTGCGCATGTGCTATAAATCAAATTAAAAAGTAAATCAGACGCATTTAAAAGAAGTAGGTGTTAATATTACCATGAGTTGCAATTATCCCATACCGTTTCACCGCCTTTCAGATAACCCTGCTTATATTTGCAACCCTCGAGAATCGTAGGCGGTGGATGTACCACACCTTTGCAGGCAAATAAGTAATCTGGACAACAGTCGTCATCCTCAGGCCTCTCACAAAAAGTGTCGCAGTAACAAAGTGTACCTGTACAGACGCCATATTAATGAATTTGCTTTTTATGTTGTTCGATGTTTGTTAATTTGAAAAGGTAAACAAGAAATGTTAGGCATAACTTGCTTCTAAACATGATGCTTGTATGTATTTCATGAATTCCCCCATAGAGGACAGAATAGTCTTGAAAAGGGTGGATTGTGTTCCAAATCAGAACTGCGCCAAACGTTTAGGGTGGTTTTAAAAAGTGTTTAAACACGCGCTGGCAATCTGTGACACAGAAGATAACTACATCATTAAGGCCCAAATCGAACCCAGCACACGCACATACCGTGCGTCACACTACCCCTGGAAGAATAGTTATAATAGTGCCAGTGTTGCCAGATACGTTGGAACGATTTTCGGTAGATCAGCTCATAAATTTCATAAAAATTCGATGGATTTATTTTTTTTTGAATTTTGCGACTTTCATCAATTTCTATCTATTATGAATACGGAAAAAAATTGTTTCTGGTGTTTTTGGCAATGTTTGGTGTTCAATACTAAACATCCTGTATGTTTTAGATGGAGCTAAGTATGTCGTTTCACCTAGTAAAAATTTACGCTAAAATGTATTTGCATTTCGGATATTTTGAAGGAAATAGGAGGTTGAGGTTAAAATTGTAGATATCTCAATATCTATATATAGAGTGTTCGATTTAAAATAACATAACGAAACTATTTTTGAAAGTTACTTTATATCGTCCCATATACTAAACTAAAATAAATAAAAATTGGAAAAGGTAGCTATGCAGCTCATGAAAATACTTGTGCCTAAGCAAAAATTAAGCAAAAACGTACTTTCTGGTTTTCCCCCTAAATTTTAGTTGGTAACCAACTTGTTAACAAGGTTATCATCACATTATCCTTCGATATTCTTCCTTCACTAAAACATGGCTCAAACTCGGGAAAAAATTAGCAACTTCAATCAATAAAACGCCCGTTGTTAATAACAACAATCAAATGATGAACGAGTGGGAATTCATGAAATATACACCGTCTGTTTTAGTAGCAGATCCAGTCAGTAAAAGAAAACGCTAAAGGAATTTAGTGACAGCTTCGTCTGACGCAAGAAGGAAAGCAAGTAGAATTTTTGCGAGAGACCAAAGCTATGGCGAGCCAATGGAAGTAATTTCCACACCAGCATATCTTATTATTCGCCATAGAAGCTTGCAAATCTAATCTTGTACCTTTTTGTACGCTACCAGATCCGCTACAAACTAATTACAAAGGACTAACCGTTACCTAGAATCGGAAAAGAACAACTATCTCGGCGTCCGTTGCAGCATACTGGACCTTCAACTTGATTACAAAATCTTCCCGCTAGATCGGGAGCATACTTTACGGTATGTATCTGGATTATATTGAAGCAAGCCGTTATTAGGATTCCTATGGTCCACTGCAGCACACCCATCTGAAACAAGGAGAAAAATGAAAGTATTAATAACAACGCATAAAATGATATATTGCTTTTAATATCCCAATAGGTACGTTGGCAACATGACTTTCTAATTTAAATCTAATCATTTTTATGGTACAATTTAGTTAATTGTAGAAATTGATGTAAATTTCAAAAACTTCAAACGAATGTTTCCTAACAGCTAAAGAGATCGCTAAGCCATGAGAAACACTTGCAAAATCAATACGCCTAACATTTATTTTACATGTTCTCCAGCTTATACGGAGCAGTTTATTTCCTAACATCAATACTCGAGGCATTCTCAGTTTTATTTCTTCACGGAGATAAAACTCACAATTAAAATTAACGAAATTACTCCAGTACTTTTTACTGATATTTAAAGTGTTTAATAAATATTGAACGTCTTAAATTTTATGGCTTTATTATTTCAGTTTAAGTGTATCAACCATTCACATACATAAACCTACTTTTAATATTTGTAACGATAAAGATAAAGAATACCTACAAACTATTTGTTTGTTAAACAATGAAACACGAGAAGAAAACATATTATCCATTCAATGTGTTCTTAAGGCGGATTTCGCAAAGCGAAGCACTTCTAAATAAACACACTCGAGAGCTACTCAGAATTTGCGGGCATCTCAAGTGCGTTTTGCTGAAGAGCGCACTTCTGAAAATAATCAATGACCTAGTTTGAAGCATTTTATTAGGCTCCCGCATGAAATTATTTATGATTGCAATACTCTGCAAGTTATTTTTAATGGACGGCGTCTTAAGAACCCGTCTATTTGGAGCAGTGAACAAACGTATTTAGGAACGCACCCTAAATGTATGTTTGTTGATTTATTTTGGATAAAAATCTCGGCGACACGTTTAAATTTAGATGGGCGGCGCACTTATTTCCTTCGAACTTTAGTAGTGGTGCAATAATTAAAATAATCGTGGGAAGAGAATAAGTATAATAGGGAATCATGTAAAATTAAGGCCATCAAAAATAGACAAATAGAGTAAAGAAGTGATTCAATTTTATTTTCGGAATGGAAGCGAAGGAAATTCATTAGAGGATTTCACCTACATTGGGTAGCTCATGTGCTTCTTATGAGATAGATAAATGAATTTATG
Organism: Oryctes borbonicus; assembly: GCA_902654985.2. Lineage (NCBI taxonomy): Eukaryota > Metazoa > Arthropoda > Insecta > Coleoptera > Scarabaeidae > Oryctes > Oryctes borbonicus. The sequence goes on along the minus strand of LR736869.1, from coordinate 3,993,321 downwards.
GTAAACGTGGCAGAACAAGGATGCACCGCGTCGTGAAGCCCCAAAATCAGCTATAGCACCCGAAATTATCGATAAGTCCATGATTCGATTTCAGCCGACAGACGCGCGAAAGTGCGTGTGTTAGCTAAAGCCACAGGCATCTCAATTGAGCCAGTTCACTTCATTTTGTTGTTTGCGTTCACTCACTCCAGAACAAAAGCGAATTCGCATATCTGCCGACAATTTGCAAGTGCTTCAAAAGATTGCAGTAGAGCTTTTGCTTCGCCTTTTAACGATGGATGAAACCTAGACACGCCACTGTATCCCGGAAACTAAGCAGCAGTCAAGATAATGCATTGCGTATGGCAAACCGGTTCCGCAAAAGGCAAAATACGTTCCGTCCGCTGGAAGGGTGTTAGCGTCAGTTTCTTGGGACACAAAGGAAATTCTCCTGATTGACTACCTCTAAAAGGGGAAAATCATCACTTTTGGACCAACTAAATGCGGCAATAACAGAGAAACGTCCAGGAATGGCCAATGCCAGCAATGGCAAAGGTATGTTTCATCATGACAATGTCTCCCCATGTCGTTTAGCAATAATTGGACTCCCATCAATTCCCTACTAAACTAAAACCTTTCCTGGAAGGACGAAAATTTGTGTCAAATAACTTTGAAAATATCGAGGAAACTTATTTCCGATACCGGTGATCAGAGAAACCAGAAATAGTGAGCTTTTATTATTATATAATGAAAGCCGGCGTAGATACACTGGATCAAATGTGTGCTTCTCATAATATAGCAAGAAATCCAAAACGCCTGCCTATAATCATTTTCTTTTCATTGCTAAGCATAAGCGGACTAAATTTGCAAACAATTTATGTAGGAAACAAGCAAGAAGTAAGTGGTGTTTATCATACTACGCCACCATCCTTGCTATCATTATTTTAAGAAATAAGGAGTAGAAAACGAGAAGAATTAAATCCATCTGGCATATTTACAAACCATCAACGATTTTCCAAATACCAACGAAGCTTCTAAGAATGAGAATGTCGGCGCCAATAAAAAAAAGTATAAGAAAATGTTGTATGACTTGCACTGTCGAAAAGAGAAGACGGTTCACGATGCAGCAAAATATTTGTTTGCAACATTCGAAACAAAAATGTACAAACACAAACAACTTGCTCAAACACCGAATATAAAAAAAAAATTCTTTTTAGATTCACGTCATACATATTAATAAAGGGACCTAGATACGTAATGTTCGGAGATTTTCGGATCGTTTATCCTTCGATGAAGGAGTGATTTATGTTAAAGACACAGGCTGGGTAGACAAGAGGCACGAGGGATGAGGGTCATAAAAGATTTATACATGTTTTATACATTATGTAACACATGTTAACTTAGTATTAAGGCATCAATTATATGTATGCGTCCACACGGTAACAAAATGGATTTTCTTGGATAGGCGGTTAAAACTGCGGATATATATGTGCTATACGAATCGTACCTCATAAAGTCCATAAAATCCTCATCCATGAAGCCATGAAGCAAAATAATTTTTGAATCAATCTTTCCTATTGTTCAACTGCCAGAAAAAGCATCAGAAGTTGAAAACAAGCACTTCGGGTAATATAAGATAAACTTTTCCAGGAAATTCGGTAGGTAGGCTTATTTCAGATCCTTTGTTATCTAGTCTATGACCTCAGCGTAAAACTTCCAGAAAACGTTTTTCCGAAGGACGTTTGGAGATGATCCTATCACCAGAACATCGACTAGAGCCTAAAGAGTTGTCAGAGGAAGAACCTAGTAAATATGATTCTGACGAAGGAATGTAATTTGATGTTAAATATATCTTAACACATAACTTTATAGGTGTTTCATCTTTTTAGTATGTGTCTAGCGTCAATCAACCTTAAAGGAAATTGAAAACATCAAGAGAAATATTTATGGCCAGAAACTAGGTGACAATACCCCACTGTCGTCGGTACGTCAACTTCTTTCTCGTCACCGGCGTTGTGGCAATCGTTTTACAAGCACAATTCTTAAGTTAAAAAAGATTTTTATTGAATTTTTAATTACTGTATTAAAGGACGTTTTATAGGTTTCGGATAGACTTGACCTATTAACGTTCGAACACTGCAACACTCGTTTGTATTCGGAGCACCAAATTCCAGTAACATGTAATTTGAGTAACTTGTTTATTTCAAATTGCGCTCCAACTGGCCACTTTAAAAGATCCCTCGGACAACATTATTGTTTACTTTGCTTCGCGTTTGTCAACATTGCCGCACAATGGAGACCTAAACCGGAAAAAAAAACAAAACAAACCATCTGCCACTTCACATCGTGTTGCATTGCACTTGAATGAGATGCGTCCAGTTAGAATTTGAAAAATAAACAAACGAAAAATACTATTTCCGCGAAGAAAATTTCTCCGAATTATTTACTGCCGCTGTTGATGAGTTTGACCGTATAATTTAGAATATACATGATGCAAACAGGTCATAAAGGAACCGTTTAGCTTGGGACAATTTCCAATCGCGTCGGTCCAACAGAATATTTTTGCCAGTGATGTCAGCACGAACGGGTAATTAAAAAATATACACAGGCATTTAATTTTAAATTAGAACGTAATGTGAGTCTTTATTCTTCTGAAATGAATATAACTTGTATATATAAATTTCAAGTTTTTCTAAGCCAAACATGGTTCAGCGGGACTTCTATCAGTTTACAATAATTCAGAACTGGAATTGTTAATGCCATTGCTTATAAATTCAGTTCCTCTTACCTTCCTTATGGTGAATTGGATTAAGAGGATACACACTCTAATTGGGTTCCTTGTGCGTAATGCTTGACATATTTTTGCCAAGCCACAGTAGATTATATTCAACTGCACGATACTTCCAGCTTTTGAGAAGAAAGACAAAAATCTAGTTGATAATTATAGATCAATCTTGATCTTGTCTAATCTTGCCAAGGTCTACAAAAGTGTTTTATTTTGATCCATATAGTACTACACAAAACCATATACACTGGCTGCAATTAAAAATGCATCACCAACAAATTTTTGCAAATTAATGTTCATTATAATGATGCTTATACTACTTATAGACATGTAAATGAAAGACAATTTAACAAAAGAAAGGTACATATTTAATAATGAGTAGAACCACATTTTTTTAATACATTCAGTAACCCGATTCGGTATTAATTAATGAAGGTAGATATTGTTTCTTGAGGTATTTCCTCCCAAGCCGTATGCTCTACGTATTTTACCTGGATTTGCAATCCACAGGTTCCAACGCCGTAATACAATCGAATGATTGCGATTAAGTTTGCGAGCAATTTACCGGAAACTAACAGCGCCTTTATGTAGCCCAATAATCCGGCCACGTTCGCAGGGAATTAATTCTTTATAAGATCCACGTTCTCGTATGTGAGGCATCATCCACAATTGCTGCTGCGTGCTCATACTGCACGCATTTTACTCATTTCTGTACATTTGGATAACAACTGATTGCAACAGGTGTTCCTGTAAAAGCATGTCCGGAACATCTGGCTCTTGTAAATGCTGGAATGCTAACTGGACCAACCCAATATGACGAACAATCGATTAAGCTGATCTTTAGAAATACATTTATAAAATTTTAACGAAATAGTCCAACAATACACCATATAACTCTTTACACGGTTGACTTTCCGCTTCTTGCACGGAAAGTCAACAGTTACTAATCTTGCGTCGATTGTCCATTTCAGAAATATCTTGTATTTGGTATGCTTTCTATAACAGATTTAACTCCTATTAGTTTAGTCCGCCTTCAGGCATTCCGCGGAGCTCCAATTTGGGTCCATTGTTATTTAATCTTTACGTAATTGATGTACGTGTTTTTATATATTGGTCTATTCTAGCCTATGCAGGTGATTTAACATTTTTTATGTCCATTAAGAAAGGGAATGACGTAATACAGTCATCGATTAGTTTACTTTTTCCCGGTTGCTGGTGATTATGCACAGTTGCTATTATATGTCGTTTGCCAACGTATTTCCATTTGCCAAAAGATCCGGTTTATCGATCTTTTATTAAATTAACGATAGTACGAGGCCAGCATCACTAAATGGCGATATTGTGATTTGACAGAATTGCCTTCATAGAATTTTCATAGAAATTGTTAATCAGCCGAGTTGTTTATTTTAGTGAGCGTTTAAAATAAGCAATTATGTATAAATAATTAAAATTTCAGGCGAAATGTTTCGTTGGATGATTTTTTACGATTTTAGTAAAGGCCTAATACTATTCACTACGGAACTATTCAAACAAGAAAGAAATTTCGGTGTGGTCGTGCTTCCGTTAGTGATAAATTTCGTGACGAAAGATCAAAATCGATTGCTGTTGAAGAGGATCTGCATGCGACTTACCGTGCGATGGAGGCATCGATTGATTCCGTATAACTTGGTCTATGGAAGTGTTCAAGGAATACGGCAAAGAAATTGCAAAATCCATATACAACATTGTAAGACAAACAACGCTAAAGTATTGATCACGCAAGTTTAATTAATTAATGCGGGACCGCTGTTTCCAGGATGCCCCAATTGTCATTTTCAACCGTATACCCGAATTATGTGAGAAAAAAGTCTAATTCTAATACACCTGTTCTATCACTACTCCCGAGAAAAATATTATTTACAAGTACCTGCTTTTGCGGCCTACACATCGTAAAACTAAGACATCCGATAAATACGGAAAAGATAGACGAAAGAGTTTTTTGTCATTGTAGTACGAAACGCGATCACATGCTTAAAAAATTCAATAGAGGTTTCAGTAAAGTTTTTAGAGGTCAAGATATGAACGTATGCTTCAGTTCGCGATATACACTTAAAAACCTTCTTGGCAATCCGAAAGATAAACCAAACATTTATAAAATTGCACGTAGTAACTGCGACGAAACCTATATTGGTCAAACGAAAAGAGCAATAGGCACTAAATTCAATGAGCACATTAAGTCCTACAGATATGGTAGAATAGGATCGTCAGAAGAACGCTACTTCGCAGCGGGAATTAGACGCTTACGGAACCATTTACATAAAAAGGAATACAAATTTGATGAATAGAGAGAATGCACAATTGTCGTAATCAATCCTGTTTGATTTTTTAGGGCTTCGTACCGCAATGGCTAGAAACCCTTTCCTCTATCCGTCGAACATAAATATCGAATTAATGTGTCAGTACCTGTATTCACCTGATTTATCACCGAACGACTTCTTTTTGTTCCCGAATGTCAAACAAAAAATACGCGGACTGCGATCTTTATCACCTCAAGGAGCTTCCAGAAACCATGTTTTGGAGATACTATCTTTAGAGTCGAAAAAATGTTTCGAGAATTGGTTTAAACGCATGCAAAAGTATAGATTTTAACGGGGAATATCTTTTTCTCAAATCTTAGGAAGTATTAGAGCTTCGTGACGATACATTCTCCTGCTATCCCTTTAGAAATTCCCTAACAATGTTAGAATCTTTAACACGTCTAAATAATTTCCTATTATTAAGACTACTTCCTTGAACATACTTTTCACATGGTGTGGCTACTAAAGCGTAACTGATTTTCTATTTTTTCTTGCATTTCACGTCTAGCTCGCATAAACATTTATTTAAGGAAAGAAAAACGAACATGTTACGCGCATTGCTTATTTGAATGAACACCCTATTAATAATTGAGGCAGATACCTTTCTTTTTATTTAACTATTCTAATCAAGTGTATAGCAAATATACAGCAGCAGAAATTGTAGATGAATCATGGAAAAATATAAACAGAGGAAATGGTGATTAATTCATTCATTTTCTAAATTATCTGATGTGTTTCGTCTTTTTTTTTGTTTGACATGGTTATTTCCGGATCATCATTGTTGATAACTATGTGACAATGCATTTCTGCTAGTTTACGTTGTTAAATTTCTTCATATAATACAATTATTACGTTATTCTAAAATACTATTTGTAATATTAACTACAGTGGAATAAAGCTGTACATTGTACATCCATGTAAATAGGAAATGGTGCAGATCCTTAATTGTCTGCTTATAGAAAATATTGTAGCCGTGTTTACAATAACCTTAAAAACTAAAAACAAACGGTATACTGGAACTTTATCTAAGGATCAGAGTAAGCTCTCTACATCCGCCCCCAAAAATATTGTGAAAAAAGACCAGTTCGTCAAACTCGCAAAAAGCCGCATAGATTTCTCTATTTACGGAAGAATTACGGTGGCAGTCAAATGTGTAAAATACAGCTGGATATGTGGCCCGGGCTAAGCATAGCAAAGCTCTTACTACAAATGAGCTCGTTGCGAGAATTCAGACGATGAAGATATCGTGGATAAAGAGATAAAGACTTCGTTCCGTGAGGATAATAATGTACCCAGTTTCAAGAAAATTATAGTTCAGATATGCTTCAATTATCTCAAAAAATTTCATTTAATTTGTTTTAATTAAATATGTGGGCTCATATCTAATATTTCTTAAAAATGACACTTTAATATTTATAATTTGGTACGATTTTATTAAAGATATTATCAATGAAAATGGTCTCTGCATACATCTGTCTCTTATAGCGGGGAGCATTTTAATACGAAATGAAGATAGGTGTCCAAGTAGCCCCAAGTAAACGGCAATTGCTCGTGAAAAAACTTGTTTTGAATTTATTAACGATTTTTCAAAATTTATAAACCAGCCTCTGGCTAACTATGCTAGTTTGAAACTGCTTTGATAGGAAGTAAGATTTCAAATATTGGATATTCTTTAGAACCTCATTGTATAAACTGAGGTATATTGCCATGAAGGTTTTATAAAACGCGAAATAGTGGATGTGTGCCTGATTCTCGTCAGCGTCTCATATGTACAGGGTGTAGGAACTGCAGACAACGCCGATGTTGACGAAAGATATGCGATATTGAAGAAAGCATTGAATTATGATTCCAACGTGGATGAAATAGGAAGAAGGTAAGAAAAAGTAGGTAAGGGAGAGATAATGAGATAAGTAAGAGTATAGAGATGTGATGCCAATCCACTTAGGGGAAAGCTACTGAGCCGTCGAAGCATCCAGCCGCTTACCACCGACCAACTAGAAACTGTTCGCACGAGTTCGCACATTCACAGGAAGGGGACTAGTTGGTCGCCAGTAGGCCCTCTTTCATGCTCCCCATGTTAGAGAAGTTCCCTTCTCAACCTTTGATGGGTAACATCTCTCGGAAATTACTTCACATCCTGCTCGCTGGGGTCTACGCCAGGCAAGGCGACAACTATTAGCTCATCGGAGCCTAGGTCGCCCAAGTGCGGCAACGGAACCGACCGTGAGGTACAATCGGCCCACCCGTAATATAAACCCCTACCCAAATCGTGCATGCCGAAATGTTCGTTACCCAAAAACCCTGGATTGAGTCAAACCACGACGACTAGCTCCTGGGAGGAGCTCTGGGCATTGGAATGAATCCAAAGAATTCCCTGCCCTGCCAGGATACGGTCGGCACAAACGCTGCCTCTTCCCTTATGTATATTTGCCAACTGCTTCGCCAGTTATGCTGTGGCCAACCAGAGATTGTGTAGTGAAGCTGGAGGGGTTTATGGGTAAACGCAATGAGCTAAACGTAATCAAAATCAGGGCAGTCGGAAAAACAGATTTGGTATGGTAAAGAAGAAAGGAATATCTAGAAAAATGAGCACAGAAATTCCGGTAAGTACTTGTTGATATACACACAACAAAAGGAGAGAAAAAAATACACTAACACACGGTCATGTTTCTGCTCGAGGGATGGTTTGGGGAACAGTACCCGGTTTATGTCGCTGCTTCCTGAACGGCAGGCATGCGTTTCTTTGGCACTAGAGGGCGCCAAGAAATGTCGAGTTTGTCGTTTTGAAAATTGTGGCATTAACTGTTAGGCAACAGCGATAGAAGGTAGAGATAAAAAATACTCTCGAAACCACGCTGATGACGCCGGGTAGGCAGAAACATGTTTGCCGTGAATTATTCCATCAATACCATGAGGAAGCTAAGCTATCTTAGCATTATATTTTTTGGTTATAAGAGTATTTGTTAAATATTTTGTTAGAAAAGAAATGATGGTAGATAAATGCTGAGCCAAACTCAAAAAAAAACTGGTTGAGAAAGTACTGGTTGTGTTAATATTTTATGGGCCGAAGGAAACATATCAAAACTGTTGACACTGACAAACAATGTTTGCATTATTATCATCCAAAAGCAAAAAAAAGGTAATCGTCTTGTCTGTGTTTTATTTATAAATATTTCTTGGCCATTAAACGCAAATTTAAAATACTTCTAATGAGCGTAATCTTATCTGAAATGCTTGTATAATACAACAATTATCCGTACATATATTTCTACAAGAACATGTTATAAATATAAAATATGCGTTCAACATTAATTTATTATTACTAAGACATCTTGTATGCCGTACAAACAATCCAAATTACTGTAATATTAATTGCCTTTGCAAATAAATTATATATCTACAACATATATATTGCTCTGCTAATCTAAAAATACATTAACATGTAACCATAAATGATGACGGTTAACCTTGTTAAAAATTCGCAAATAGATTTGTTTAGGACGTCGTTATCGCTCGTGGCATACTGTGTCAAATTCCATTTGAAAAATGTACGTGCTCCTCGAGATTTAACGAAAGTTAAATTGCCAGGAATTAGAATTGTTTCCTACCCATAAACCCCCAAAAATTAATTTAATTGAGATAACAATTAAAAATAACTTATTATCGTTGTAGTTATCAAGTGCAATGCATGCAAGTTCAATTGTTATCTGGATAAAAATATTTCCGAAGGTTCTTTATATACTTTTTATTGTTTATTATATTGAGATCTTATCAAATCAAATACAGATGTAATCTAGAGTATGTTAGGAATTCTCTTGTGAGTTACTATTAATATTTGAATTTCGATTTGCTCGTGTACGCTGAGAGATGGCTATTTTAAAGTCGCGAGGATAATTTTTATTTGACCAATTTAAGTTCTATTTCTCAACATAGTCTTCTTCCAGCGAAACTTAGGAAACATAGGAAACAAAAAACGTAGCAGGGGGCCAGATTTTCCTTAAATTAATCCGTTTTTGTGCAGTTTTTGCCTTCAGCTTATCAAGTAATGATTTCCATTTTTTTTAAATAGTCGATTAACACAATTCCATGACTATCTAAAAAAGAAAAAAACAATCGCTATCACATTTCTAACCGACCGAACAGTCTTCGCCTTCTTCGGAGCCGATTCACCCTTCGCACTCCACTGTGCCTTGACTTCAAGAATGTATCCAAGTTTCATCTACATTTATTAATCGACTCCCAGAACTCCCAAAGGGGTTTTGGGGATGTTCATTTTAACCCCGAGTGAGCAAGCGAATTTTCAGTTAATATATGACAAACACGTCCCTCCAAACACCTCCACTAACTTTCTAACCTTAATTCGATGGTCGCCTAGCAACGTTTGGAGAACTTTTCCGGTAGTGGTTGCAGTTTTTAACCGTGTCAAACGTTCATCGTCAACCAAGTTGGTACGACCACGTTTGAGGAAATGATGGTACGGAGTCTCCGTAAACGACGAACACAAAATGACTGCTAAACAACAACTGAACCTCCAACAATGGTTGAAGTTTTTAAAAGTATCATTCAACGCATATTTTTGATTTACGCCACCTTCACGTTGAAGCTTGAAACTTTTCAGACCAACCTCTAAAGAGTAATTCTTCCTGAATTATGGGACACATATAATAAGGAGAATTAGTAGGAGGAGTAAGCTCGCAGAAACGAGTGCGCACTCATTGGCGGCGATGATATATTTCGAAAACGGTCGGACATACCCGAAGTCAGGATTGACGGGTTGGATTGATGACGGTGAATCGACGACGTGCTTTGTTATGTTCAACGAGCGCTAATAGATTTCTTCAATTAAGGATCTCCTCGAAAGTTTTGGAGGAAATACATTCCGGAATGGAGATTGCCAACAAGAGGGCAATTCACCGTGGGTGAAAAACACACGATTACGGATCAAATCAAGGCAGAGTTAAAAATTAAAAAAATATGACCAACGGTGGATGAAACAACATATGCAAGAAATAATTATATTTTACATGTGTTAGTCGGCACTTTAAAAAGCGATGCGGCATCCGTACCTTTTCTTTTACGTAGTACGATATTACAGAAGACAAACGCGGAACCGATAGTAGAAATTATAATAAATACCTTTGGGAAGTTTCAATATATCGCTAACCTAACTTGTAATGTTGGTTACACATGGGTAAAGCTGGAAAGTTACTAAAACAATCTCATCCTCAACTGCTTCATCTTGTAGCTGAATTTATTAGAAACAGTTATGCAAAAGTAGATCAATTAATAGTTCCTACCAAAAAAAGTTGTTATTAAATCTCCGAAACGCATTCGCGATTTTAAACAGGCTTGTTCGCGCATTCCTCAGCCACCACAGCCGCTATTGACGAGATGGAGAACGTAGCTTAATGCTATTTGAATTATAAGAAATTTTTGCGCATTATTACACATTGTATCTCAAATTTCAATCCGCGAGAAGCCCAAGTAATTTCAGTAACTCAGATACCGAAATCCATACTCGAATAGAGCAAATTTCCGAAAATTATTCAATTCTTTTAAAAATTAGGGAACACCAAGCTTTCATTTCATGAAGCGCTAAATATAGTAGATGACATCAAAGCCTCGTTAGGAAATCTGACAGACAATGTAGAAGGATTAACAACCTTTTCAAATTCGCGAACACAACACAGAACAGTAAGTAATTACGTAAATTATTTTTAATATTGATAGTGACCAAGCCGTACACTACTGCGAAAGCACTCGTTTCTGCAGGCTTACATAAAACTATCTGCATGCTTAATCGTGAGTTTTAAAAGGAGCATTAAGTAGCTATAAAATGTTTATCGAACGCATTAGAATGCTCTCGTTTAGTTGAGAAGTTGTTGGGTAAAACCTTTGTCGTGCTTTAGATTTTTTTTGAAAATAACTTCATGAATAGTTAAAAAAAAATTGTTTTTTAATTTTTTTTTTTTGATTCAATGTTAATTCAGTTCAATTAGTTTTAACCAATATCCAATAAAAGCTAATCGTTGAAAAGCTTGCGTTTAGCCTAATTAGCTACCACCGTTCAGTATTTGGCTTCCATTTTGCTTCCGTGATGAATTTCTAAATCATTCGTTTTCATCCAAGAGATTAGATTTACTTTGTCTATCGCACCTTCTACGTGTATATATATAACTCACAGGAAGTGATTTTGAAATAGATTCCCCGTAAACAATGTAAATCCTTATGACATACGGGCGAATACCTTTAGAGATTGTTGTATTAGTTACGTATGCGGAGATAAACGTCGTCTATACATAAACTAAACATTTTTTCTATGGAATGTATTCGTCAAAGTAAAATTGTTAAATTCCAACCGTTATGGCAAACCAAACACTTTGTAGAGATTGCTATGGTAAACGGCGATAACAAATCCAAATAAAAAAAATCCAACCTACGCGTTCATTGTAAATTTTTCAATACGCCATCATTATAGATTTTACGACTTCACCGAAATTTCGAAAAGTGTGCATTACACTGATTCGTTGCAGGAAGAAGAAGGTGAACAATGTGCGTAACATAGTCCAAAAGTTCATTTAAAGTTGTTTATTATCTTGGTGTAAGGGTGGTGTGTGATTAATAGAAAATTTTATATATTGTCATGTTTCGCGAGGGGGCCTATTGAGAATATTTAGAAATTTGATCATTTGGATGGAATTTAGGGGCCGTGGAATTCGGAAGTGCCTCTAAAACTTTCGATAATTTAGATTTAATTTGAAAAAATAAATTTAATTTTGTGGAGTCCTGATTTGGGACACTTCGTGAATAAGGGAGAGAATTAATAGTGATAATTTATTTCATTCGGCAACGCGAAAAAAAGATCTTATTTGCATATTCTAGTGACAGAGCTATAATTAATTGCTTTTGAACTACGGCTTGTGATTGTAACAGATTCTAGAAACAACGTTGTGTTTTGCAAACTTGTGCTTGCAGTGAGCAACCTTATGCAGAAATCAATAACTGTCCAATATGTCGTAACTACCGTTTGTTGTGTCGCTTATACACAGATATCATTATCACGGCATTTCCCAATATGGTGTGATAACACTGAGTCATTACCGAGCCTGCGTGTGCCTTATTTTAGTGATTATGTTCATTCAGTGTTTACACTTCAAAATCCGGTGAATACAACCAAAGTATTAGTAATCTAAGAGCTTTTTGTGCAGACCATCTTTCTGCAAATTAATTTAGGTATTTTGTATTTTTTTTTGTGTTTGATTCATGGTTGTACTATACTTAGTCACCTCGGAAAATTTTAATCAACGGTCCAAAATTGCCAGTATCAGTATGTTTCGTTTACTGCAGTCACAGAAGCCAAATTATGTCGATACTGGAAGCCATTTGCATGCAAATTCCAAATGGAATACTCGTATTTGACTGCAAGTAGCTACTTGGGTCCAAATTTTTTAATCAATAGTTCCACTTGATACAAGAGAAAGAGAAAAAATACATGTCACGTGTTTGAATTTGGTGTTCAGTACTGAACATCCTGTATATATCGAGATAGAGGCAAGTGTGCAACTTAATCTCATAAAACATTACGCCAAAATATGGATCTTTTGAAGGAAACGGATATATCTAAATTTAGGCGATTGGAAGATAAAATTATAAATATGAAATCTATTAAAAATAATGAAGCTCCTATTATGTTGGTTTATCTCAGGATAGAGGGGACCAGAAACGTAATAATATCCAGGGTGTTTCATTTAAAATAGCAAAGCAGTTGTTTGGTACGCTACCTACCGATTACCCCGTATGTACGGGACTATTTTTAAAAAATGCTCCATGCGGTGTAATATCTCACCAGAAAGCTCTTCCTGCTATTTACACAAATTTACATATACAAGCTTCCGATAATAAGCTTTCGAATAAAAATATCTACATCTGTATTATACTTCCGCTTAAACCGGAAGTGATTATCAACTTGTTTATTTTAAGTTGAACATAATCATTTTGCAGCAACCCTTACTACTTTGAACGAGTTTAATTTCATCCACGCCTGTTGCCCGTTGTTTCTTAGAAAAATGAACTTGAATGGTGCAAAATTTTCTTAGCTTACTAAGATCCTAGTTTATGAAATTTTTTTTTGAAATGGACATACTTTTATTGCCTGAGCGTTCTCCGTTAAAAATATTCAACACTCCCCTTTGCCTATTTCTGACAGTTTAGGAGTTATTGTATTTTATAGAAGTTTTGGGAGCAACTCTCCAGAACATTTATTTTTAAAAATAAACGTAATAAATAACGAGCTATAAAATATTTGAATTTGCAATCCGATTACTTATCTTGATCAGACTAACTGGTAGGTTAGGCACAATACCTTGTATATTGCGTCCTGAATTGCAGTGCGCATGTATAAGAAGTGATATCTGTAGGTTTCATGCATTAACGCCGATAGGAGCAATGTCGATCGAACCGCGATTTTCACTTTTTTTAATGCTTATGGTATCAAAGCGTAAACAATGAGCTGTTTTACAGCCGACTGAAGAACAACCGTGACCCTGGAAGTATGAATAGTAAATTTTCCATTAATTATTAAAAATTAAAAAGGAAAATTTTCTAATTTGTAATCTGTAGGAACTAGACCGGTGCTAACCACTCCATGTGTTAAGCAATTTATGTATATTCAAGAAAAGACGTCGTGTGGTTTCAATTGTAATTTTTGTAAGAAAAATAAGTGAAATCGATCACAGGGTTCTCGCCGAATTTTCTTCGGTTTTGAGGTTTCAAGTGAATTATTGTTCAGCTTGTATTTTCTCACGTAACACCTTGGATAAAAATCAAAATTGCTAAATAATCGATGGTGACTCTGTGCGAGGTTTTAATTTTAAAGCATTTTATAAACAAACTCCTTACAATCGTACAAACAATGTTTTGATTATACTTTTTCCATAGATGCCACGAAGATACACAAAGATACACAAAGAAAACCCATCATGTTGCAATTGATTACCAGCAAGGTTTAACATGATGCAGCCCAGAACAAGCTTCGTGCAATAGAGAACGAAACGTCAGTACAGACTTCAAACCTTCCTCAAAAATAAGCGCTGTATTCTTTACGTGTCTCCTTTTTGTTGATATGCGTGTTATTGTAAAATTTTGTTGCTATAACTTATGAATATATCGATTTCCTCTTTAACTCTAATTGAAAGACTTAAGCATAAATCGTGATAATCGTATTTTAATGTGGGATAAAGTCGACTATAAGTTACAAAAAAAATGCCCAGTCGACAGTGTAAGTTATATTTTTAACTGCATTGCGATTTCACCACGGTTGACGGCAATTATCATTGTATTGTTCAGCAAAGAAAACACTACTTTAATAAGATTATTCAGTTAGTATCCGCTAGTCCGAAGTTTTGTAGGAAGAAGCTCCTATTTTTTTCTATTTTCTTTTAGTAAGAATTTTGCTTATTTTCTATGTATTGCTACAAACTAGAAACTGTTTATTTCAGATAATAAAATTGAACGTCAACTGTACTTTATACATACATACGGATACAACGAGATACCATTTTACCAGCTTAATATGTGAAAATTCATTTATTTCCGGGTTTACAGATCATGATCTCATACCCAAAATATACTCGACTCCAAATTTAATTGACCCGTTAATAAATATATATAAGCGCAGAAATTTTTGGAAGTGCTAAATATATTTACCACATTTCAAAAATAACAATTACTACAAATGTAGAAGTGATAATAGCTACCTTTTTCATATGAGCTAATACGTAATCTCTCCTCTTATTTGAAGCACGAATAAAATATTACAAAATCAAAAAAAAAAAAACAATGAAAACCTCGCGTAAACTTCACACGGTCCGTAACACTCACGCGCGCGATTAGCTTTATCTAGCGAGGTACGCGTTGTAGTAGGGCTAGGCTCCAACCGCGCACTATTATGCCGATCTTTTGCCTGAGCATTATATATATTGCTCGCACAAGATAAATGAACTCGCACAGTTTATTATGCCGATTATCATTGACAGTCAATTAAAAAGATGAATTCATATCCTATATTAAGAATTTACTTGTGTTTGACCGTGTTTTGGCCGTAGTGATCGGTGTATATCTGCTCGATTTAAGGCTCGTGGATACCTGCGATGTTTGTTACTGGAGTAATTTGCAATTGGGTTGACATTAGCTACAAATTTGCAGCAAATTTTTGCTAGCAAACATAGTCAGCAGGTACTCGCGGGGCGTAATTAGTTCTTACGCTTCATATTATAAAATTTCCGGAGTTTTCAATAAAAAAAAAAAACATAGCATAGACTGAAGACCCGGAACAGTTAAAAAATTTTCTACTAATATCAGCAGATGATCTTGACTAGCTATTAAATGTGATTAAACATAAAATTGCAAAGCAAGATACAAGAATGCGATGTGCATTTAGTCCTTCCGTTACTTTATCACTTGATTTTTATATAAGGCGATCGATTAAAATCATTCGTTAAAAGTATTGTGGGTTGTAGAAATCTAATTTTTTTTGAAAATTTGGACTTAAGCTAACTGAACCGTGGCTCACACAATGAAACTATTTTCAAGATATGGTAATTCCTTTTCCTGTTATACCCGATGTCGTCATTCACGTCCTTACTTTAAATGAAATGGTGCCCTTTTTATTACATACTTCATTTCCACAAATTAATTTGAATGATGTTCCTATGTCCCACTTACCTTATTTCAATTACTTTTGGAAATTTTTTTTCATTACCACAACAACCTTTGAAATTATCTGCAACCGTTATTTTGAGCAGTAAGCATCGGTATTTACGTTATTTTTAGAAGAAACCTTAAGAATTGCAAG
This sequence comes from Oryctes borbonicus, assembly GCA_902654985.2. Classification (NCBI taxonomy): domain Eukaryota; kingdom Metazoa; phylum Arthropoda; class Insecta; order Coleoptera; family Scarabaeidae; genus Oryctes; species Oryctes borbonicus. Next base: position 3,977,369 of record LR736869.1, on the reverse strand, counting down.
GATGTATTTATTACAGTTCAAGTATCTACAGGTGGTGTCACTAAAACGTCAATTTAGCGCAAATTCAGCATCTTTAAATACAATAACCTATTCTTTTATTTCATATTTTGTCGTTCTGATCTTAAATTTATGTTACGTGTTATTAATAATATTTAATTTGAATTTTTCTGAAGTTTAAACATGTAAAACTTTTAGGTTCTATTTTTTTCTTGATGCCTAGTTCGGAAATACAAAAATGGCCCCCCGCATTCGAACCAGCCAGCGACGTGTGTGTAGCTTTGCCAAAACTTTTTATGCCTTGTATAATCTCAATCAATCCTGTAACTTTTCTGCCTTAAAAAAGAAGTTATCTAGTTGGTTTACAATAATAGAACACATTTTGCAAAATAACGCTTTTCATGATTACACTGACTGACCTATATTTCCCGCACCGTACATCACAGCACTTAAAAAAAAAAACCTTGTTTATAGGCTGTAAGTTGCTTTTCATTATTTAAATTTAAAGTAAATGCCATATTGCTAAGTATAAATTATTATGTCATAAATTACTGACTTGCTTATTTTTTTGAGATTTACTGCTTTTGACTTGCTTCGAATATACATTTTTCTCGTATGTTGCTATGTATTGTGTATATGATAATAAAGTAATAAAGGCGTTTATTCTTACTATTCTTTAGTAGAAAATCTTTTAAATAAAGTGCCCTATTGGCTTTATGTGCCGGAGTAATCTACTCAAAAATGAAATAAATAAATTAACGCACTTTGTTTATTTTTTCTAAATACTGCAGATAATATTATACGAGCCTTAACAAATATTTGTTCGGATGATGTACGGAATGTTAAAAAATATATATTTATGTTTATTTCTTTTTCTTGTAATGTAGTTGTGTTACGCAAAAACTTCATCTGGACCCGTAAAGTTTCAGCGACATGCAAATCGGGGCTACTTGACGGCCATTATTCATTTTCCATTCCAAATTATGATCTGCAAACCACTTTTCTGTTGTTTTCACAGTGTGGCACTTCCAACACTTTGTTCTGCTGTTGGAATCAAGCTTCCTGGTAAAATATGCTCATACTTTTCTGCATTTATAATACCATCAATGAACTCATATTTGCCAACCCTTCTACTCATGCATCCCCTATATCATAACTAAAGTTCGCCAATTTCCGTGCGCTTCACGAAATTAGCAGAGACTAGACAGACTCGTGTTCATTCGTCTTATGAGAATGGGTGCGTGTTGCCCCGAGAATCGACAAAACACGAGCCTGGCGAACTTTAATCATGAATGAAACTTAACCGTACGCTTCAGGCAGACATTATGGAATGCTTCAGATTTTGTACTAGTCACCCTTTCTCGAAAATCACCTACGTAAACATCAAATTTTGCTTCGTCGCTGAAGTCCAAGATATTGTGTATTTTGCCCAATCCAAACGCGCTTAGTTTTTGTGTTGTAACGCGAGGAATTACAAAATTGCTTCGTAAAAATTGTAACTAGACTTAACCATACTCTACAGCATTCCCTAGAGGTGTACAAATTTGCCTCGAGATTTCATTGGGCTTGTATTTGTCGTAAGGTACCCCTTCTGTTAATTTCGCAAATCTTGATCACAACACGATGTTCTCTTTCAGTAATATTACGAGGTCGGCCTAAACTTTTACCACGAATATTAAATTTTTTTTAATATTTTTATTTTGTTGTATAGTTTATGCAAAATAAAAAAGTAATTCTTTACGATCACACTGTATGTTAAATAGTGAGCGTATGACTTGATTTTTTAATCGGTAAAACAGAAAAGAAAACATATTTTTTAACATTTCGTAAATCGTCCGAACACAGTTGTTAGGGCTCGGAAAGTTTAAAAATTATTACTTTTCGAACGCACTTCGTGTGTCCGCGAATCAGGTGCAAATTTTCGAAAATAGACGATCCGTGGCAAAAATAAACGTCCGTGAAACGGAAAGTAAGTGCCACGCAGTGTAACGTAATATTTTGGGAAGCTTTCACCGGCCAATCTCTATATTTCCCGATGATCATATGTTCAGTATTGTATACGAGTACACGTTGTTTATTGTTTATCTTTCAGATGTGGATGCCAACGTAATTTCGGCGATTTCGTGTCGAAAGTAGGTGTGAATTGCCAGGAAAATTGTACTAAATTTCGCTTTTACATCATCTAGTGGCTGGTTACTAGAATATCTTGAAACGTTTATACTTGAATGTTTATTAAAAACTACATCTGGATCTGTACTAAACTTGCCCTGCCACTCAAATCTTAGCAATATATTAAGTGCAACACATTGCAAACTATAACTGCAGTATACTATACCAATAAGGAATATACAGGGTTCGGCAAAAATAACGTTCGCACCGCAAAAGTGATTCTTTTCAATCGTTTGCTTGTAAATTGTGATACTTACTATAAATGAAAGAATCGAAAGAGTTTGCCGTTTATTCAACAACGTTGATCCAGAGCGAACTGTTGTATGCCAATAAATGGTTTCGAAATTGGTTGCTAAATTTAGAGAAATGGGCGACGTTAAAGATGTTCTTAATCGGCCTCTGGAAATCAACCACTAATGAAGACCTATCTCTGAATACATTATGGATGTCAGGGTTTTATTGAATGGGTTACCCAATTTAGCCTCATTGGACTTCTTCCTCAAACTGTCTCATAAATTTTTTCACGTGTTAAATTTTCAAATAGCTCCAATTCCAATTATAAAAATAAACAATTGCCACTTGGGACGAGGTCAAGGATATGCAGTGGCTGATCGAGTTCCTTGAATCCGCACTAGCGCACAATAGACTCTGAAATTCTAGCTGTGTGGGCAGGAGCATTGTTGCGCCAGAGCCAGGCACCTCCTCCCAGGTTTTTTCTGTGATTCTCGGTGTAACTGGCGTAATAAGTCGGCATATAAATTGCGTTAACTGCAGTGTGGGGTTTTCTATAGTCGTCCTTTCGGTTTGTCCATTAGACAAATAACCGTGGTATAGAATAATTGTTTAACCCCAAATGTGGCTAATGGTCGTAATGTCCATCTCTTCTGAACTGCGCTTAGCAATTTCGGGATCCATCTTCCGCTAGTTTCTATCATTCCCAAATGCTCGATCAATTTGATACTTTCTGGTGCCGCTACACTGACAGCCCCCTTCTCTCTGTCCCAACGACGCAATTTTGCCCAACGTTTGGTTGTCGCGTTCGATATTTGATTTCGGACGATGTCTTTCCGAGGTAAGAAATGTTATCACCGCGCGAGGGTCAATTTTAGACATTTTGAAACTTTACCATGCAACGCTCAACTTCTCATTGTCCCACACAACAATGACAATAAACTGCCAAACTATTTGGATTTTTGATTATCGTCTTACTAGATATCTGAGGCTTAGAGTAAGTGTAAATGTTGGGAGGCTGATTTCGATCATTATTACAAAAATTGATATGTTTGAACCGAAGAAATTGATAGCAATGAAATCATTAAAGCAACAAATCTGATCAAAAAAAAGTGCTGCTAGTACGGTTGCTCATGGTATCGGTTACGAACGTATATCTACCCGCATCGCTATTGGCCTTCCGACTTATATCATCCTCCTTTAAGAACGACGATCCGGGCGTATCACCTGGCGCTATTTAGTGCTAAGAGATACAAGCGTCAGCCGTCCAGAGTGCAATCAAGATACACATTTCCTTGACTTGAAGAAATTTTTTTGCATAAAATTATATTTCAAAAAAATGCTATTTTATTTTGAAACAAGTAATATCTTCATATTTAAGAGAAGAAGAAGTAATACTGCTTTCACTCAATGAAAAAATATATTGCTTTCATTCAAACAATCCCTTTCTCTGTATAGAAGCTCAAAGCAATTTATTTGTAGGTAAATCAATTTCCAGACATTAGCATAGGACTGTACATTCTTTATCATGCTTTAAGAGCATTTATATGTATAATTATTTACCTACCTCGAAATCTACATAAATCGAACCAATCAGATCGTTCAAACATTGAAATTCAAACATAAACAATAGAAGCTAAACACAATCGTAATCGACCTTCAGACGGAAGGAAACAGCAGTCGGATGATAGATTTATGTATTTTATTCACAATGAATCACCTCATTTATTTATATACGCAATATACGAATTCATTGATAATTTGGAAACGTATTAGTACGAAACACGAAAAAAATAAAACAACAAACTCTGAGATCATCGCGCTTTACGTCAAGTGTGTTACTGAGATTTGTTTATACTTAATAAACGTATGACCACTTCAGATCTAAAAATATTTTAAGAGTGCTGATTGATGTTTCTGAAGAAAAAACGAGATAACAAAGTTACCTAACAGTAACAGGAAAAATTAGCGATAGCGACTTCGAACATCAGCATCAGTATCGTTTACTTTGTATACATGTGAAGAGCGCTTTACGGGAGAAAGTAAACAAGCGAATTATTCCCTTAAAGAATCACATTACAAATTACGATGGTAGGAAAAGGAAAGAATTAACAGAAACAATCTAAAGGCGCCCTTGTACGGTACAAACCAATAAACATGTTTCGATTTCTTGTTTTGATAGGTGGATCGTTTCAATTACGTTAGATCGTATTCAGTAGCGCAGAGAATCGAATGCCGAACGTTAGCGAAGATATACAGGAGCGCTATTTCTATTTCATAAATGTGTTCTCAGCCCACCCTTACATAACTGTAAAGCACAACATCATCATCTTCTATTATTCTGTTTAGATTAGAGCTAACGAAGGAACAGCAACTGTGTTTATGATGTTTCTATAAAGCAGCTGAAATATTTCGACTTAGTCTTTCGGGAAATATTTATAAAATGCGTTGGTTTGGTATTACAATCAAAGTTGTATTTTTAAGCGGGCAGAAGTAACTTGTTTGAATATTAGCTATAATTGTCCTTCTGCCAATGAAAGACTAACAAATTAATTTTTAGACGATTTAATTGGTCGAAAAAATAAATATATTTAATAGTAAGAGTATGAGTAATGGAAATTTCTGTTAAAACAACATAACATGCGCGTCCAAGCACTTCAAATTTAAACTTAGTTCCATTGTTATCGTTCCATTAAAGCAGTGTTTTTGCTTTATTTGTTGTATTATGCCCCTAACATTTCATTGAACATGCTATCAGCCTTTCAAAAGTTTTTCAACGAAACGTCTGATTCATTACAGAGGTTTCTTAAAAACAGTCTCACATACAATCCCGATGAATGTGTAAAAAAACATGCTTTCACTGGACGGAACTTCGCGAAAAGATTACCATCAGAAGTTCCCAGACGGCTGCACTATTACGAAGGCACAATGAACCAATAATAATATAAACATATTCAAAGATGTTTTAATAAACAACTTAGACCCAAATGAAGGCACTTTTGAAAACGATGAAATTGCCAGTACTGCCATAGCCAGGAAATTCTCTCGATTTAAACGCATCAGAGAATGCGGAATGTTTTAAAATCACCAATCTATTCAAGCCTGAAGATGTGCAGCACAGCGATGAACAAATTAAAGAAGCTCACCAAGCTTGTATTGATACTATGCCAGCCAGAGTAAAAAATCTACTCAAGGCAATAGGTGGCATCACTAAAGATAACTAAAACACCTGTTGGAGTCACTTTTTGTACGTTTTGTAATTTTGTAATGTCGTAGGTGGCCTTCATATTGTGGTCAAGGACTGTGTAATGCGGATGAATCGGCCTTATATTGGAAGCTTCCACTATGCTAATGCTAGTGAAAATCATGCCAGGGACAGAAAGACCTATTTCTAAACTACTCCAAACCAACAGTTGGTTTTCGCCTCTGGCATGGTTCACATGCTGAGTTACCGTGATCAACTGCTTCCCGCTCAGTTAGTTTGGCCTCTGGCGTGGTTCACACGTTGAGTTACCGTGCTAACTGTTGCCATCACTCTTCTGAAGAAGCCCCATACGATTATGGGCGAAACGTCGAGTTTTTATTTTAACCAACGACATTACACGGTTCACACCCGGAGCACGTTTAGTTTCAATCTACTCCAAATCAGCTTTTATGATCAAGTGAAATCTAGGCACTGGTTTCACGGTTCTTCTGTTCCTCAGTTCAGTAGGCATCAGAATGTGGAATTAATTAAAATAACACTTGTAAACTTTACTTACTTTTCAGTTTGTTTTTTTTTTTACTAATTTTTGCACTGCAGCTTTTTCTTTCGTTTCATTTTTAAGCAAAAGATCCTAGAATGTTTAGCAATTTTTTTCCTCCTGAACATACGAAAGTAAGGTTACTGTCACTTTAAGGTTCTTATTCTTGCGCTAGCGTGAACACGCCGTCTAATATGAGCACTATATAAATGATTTTTTCATTTCATTCATTCGTTTCATTCACTATATAAAGGATCTATTGTAGTAATACAATAAGTTTTTGTAATAAAAGTTAGTTGCGCAAGCAATGTATGTACATCTCGCTATATGCCAACAGTAATTTATTGTGTATAATTTGATTGCTTGATGTCGCGAATAGCATTGTCTAGCTGTAACTCTATGAAAAGGAATTTGAAAATCAGTATGATCATGGGACCACAATTGCGTGAGTGGGAGGAAAACATCGTACTAAAAAGACTTAAGAAGTAGATTGTTGAGGTTGATGCCCGATGTACAATTTGGATTCAAGGAAGGGAAGAAAGGAAAGGAAGGGAATATGTAACGCTTTCGATGAGAAAGAGACTGTTGAAGGAGTCTTCCTGGATTATGCTCGTGTGTTTAACATGGTTTAGCATGATGCTTTGGTTTACAAGATGGTTAGAATGGGGATTGATCGAGCTTTGATTAAGCTTATTAGATCTCGTTTGGGAAGGGGATTCTTTTCCGATTTGTTCTCGGGGTTCCTTATTGGGTCCGTAACTGCTTCTGCTGTACTCTTCAGATCTTCCGCATCGTACTGTGACCATTCTGACCACGTGCACTAACGATACGGCACCTAGTGGAGTAGGCGGCCAAATAGAGATTGCAAACCAATGGGTGCAAGTCTATTGTCGTTGGATTTCCAACAGGCTGAATCTTCAGGATGAAATCATCAACGACCGTAGATATCTGGACTTACAGTTGGAGAGTCACTTAGTTTGGAAATCTCACATCGACAAGATCAAAAACAAATGCATTAAAGCCAAAGTAAAACTGCTACTATATACCACCTGCTTCAGACTTATTATGACATGCAACTACCAAGGCTGTTTACTAGAGCGCTGGTTCGTATATAACCTGCAGCTTTGACTGGATCTCCGTGATCTGACTACTGAAATGCGGAACAGAGCTATCTGCTCTAGGAATCCTGCGTTAGCTCAAGTTGCGAAGGATTCTTGCGTCCAAATAGAAGAGTGACTATGGTTCGGAACACAATTAACATTTCAGAATAGTTTTGGATCCAATTAATTAGAAAGGTTTGTTACGTTTCGTTAACAACCAAGGATGGCAAAGAACTTACGTAAAGTTGTCGATCAGATATTATTCATATTATAATTAACTGTGCTTCCTCCTTCAAAGTGATGGGGTGATAGTAATAAGGTCACGGAAAGCTAGACACATCAATTTACACGCTGGGAATGTGACAACCTTTATAGTTTATATATGGGGTAGGGCTGTCGCCACATGAATTTTCTAACCTTCTGATAAAGACTTGTTGCAAAGCTCATTTGTGTGATATTTTCAAATGAACTCATATTGACAACCAGAAGATCAACAATTGATTGTCAGCTGTATGTAGTGTGTATCGTAATAAAGGAATCATAAGAAAAGAAAAACCTGATTAAAAATTATAAGTATTGAGAATATTATAAGAAATCGTGTGTGGTCCAGTTACAATTCTACCCGAACAAATAGAATAAATCTATCTCCAAGCATTGAACGTGTGTGTATGTACGCTGTTATTCACATCTTTCACTTTCTTCCATTGAATCCTTCCTATTGATATAATTTACGAGCTATTATGAACAGATATCGGCTTCTCGGAAAGAACAATTGCGCTCAGCTGATCCAATAGCGCTGACGATGATGCGTAATTCTAATTACAAGAAATGTTATTAAAAATTGCTCTAAGGGCATCGCTATCGCACAATTTCGCGGTAACAAACACGATAAACAATTCTTCTCCCAATCGCGAACAGATGGTATTCCACATTCACATTAATACATTTCATAAATTCCGGAAAAAATAAAACTCGAACAAAAACGTAGATAAAGGCGTACTGAACTAGTTCAAATCGAGTCTACCCGTTCTATTTTGAATAGCGAGTTGCGTTGCTGTTGTCAACAAAAGGCGCGCATGCAACAATTTAACCTTGCGGAAGCCTTGAACTATAAAAATTGTACGATATGCCTATGGCTGGTAGAGATGCTTCGTTATTGGTTTGCATATAGCGACGGGTACAATAGCTTTTGTGATGCTTCTCGGTTTCCACCATTGGATTGATCAGCTGTTTCAATCAATTAACTATATGCATTTTATATCAATTAACAAGGCCGTTTCTACGTGAATGTTAGTGCTAGGCGTGAATTAGAATGAATTGGTTGTGCCATAAACAGCCGATAATAGGCTACTAATATTTGTGATCGTCAATTATCTAAAATGACATATTTTGATAAGTGATGGTCATAATAATAAACATTTAGAACATTATGTGTTATACGATAACACATTCTAATTTGTTAGATATATAATAAGGATATTTTTATGATATGTATGTCACTGCTGGTTATTAAAATATAAAAATCCGCTACGTCTAAATTTTTTGTGCTCATCTTAGACAAAAAAGATTATTTGAATTGCTTTGTTACAAAAATTCTTTGTCTAAAAAACAGCACAGAGACCAAGAGGACCATGTTGTAATGTAAGGCTAAAGCTTTTGTAAAATAACCAAATGCATGTACAGAAGTTGCTAGTTTAATTTCTTTGGCAAGACTTTGTATGAAACTTTTTCCAAACTAATGACACCTTCTTAATCAGCAAACGGAAGAAAGCGGCTTAGCCCCGTTTATGGCTAACATCTTTATGGGTAAATTTGGAACCGGCCATAATAATACCTTAACCTATTCCCTGGGCTTTGGATCAGATACGTCGATAACATTTTTTGCATTTTAGCGCCAGCGATTGTTCAACTAGAACAACTTAACAAATTTACCATTCCTCAATATGTTAATAATAAGAAATAAAAGTATGCTAGAAATAAACGTACATATGTAGAAAACCTACTATACAAATAAATTTATTTTAGGGGATTCCAATCACACCTCGTGACAAACTTTCGGCTATTACCCTTTCATCCAAGTTGCACGAAAGGTCTTAAAAAAATGTTTTTTAAAGTCGCAAGATCGCAAAATTATTTTTTCTTCAAATGAAAACTTCAACCTAGTAGGTAACATGGACAAATTTGCAATTTACAAAATTTCCATAAATTCTAGCCTTTACCCTTTGTTATATAAAGGATTAATATTGATTGGAGATTTCAATCTACCTCGTTTATTCTCTTACTTTGATACACATTAAGGTCTTTAATAACTTCTTACACATGCTTGGTATTAAGGAACACAATAACATATGCAATACTAACAACAAACTCTTAGATTTATTATTTTGGAAAAATTGCTTTGATTTTAATATAATAGTTGTGTAAGTGGGTGGTTCAGCATCCCTGTTTTCCTAGTGCCGATAATTTCCCACACGATTTCAGGCGAGCGGATTATGTTTTACTTTATGAAGCATTACAACGCTGAAACTGGTCACTCCTGCATAATTAGAGTGAAGGAACCCGACTAATCAACAGTTTCCTCTGTGGTTTACCAACACGATTAAGTGTAATCAAATGAAAAAATATATTTAAACTAAACTACAATTAATTTAAACGCATCCGTATCATTAGAACAGCGTTAAGAGCATTCCTTCTGATCTCTGGAAATTTATGAGTTATATAAGAAAATCGGCTAGAATTCCTAGCAGGATGTATAATGACGATCAAAGCGAATATACGGATCTTACCGAAATTGTGAATGCCTTTGCTAAAAATTTATAGTCTTTCTAATACTGCTAATACTATTCATCCTGACAATAGAGTATGCAACAGCCTCCCTTGTGATCTTGTACCTGCAACGGATACTGAGGTGTTTAAGATTATGTCTATTTTTCTCAAATATATCCTTTAACAATAATTGTTAATCTATCAATTACTTCTAGTGTTATGTCTCCACTTTCGAAAAGGACTAAAATTTGTCAAAACAGATGACACTTGCCTTGTTTCCAATTATCGTCCAATATCCATCCTGTCAGAGTTTGCAGAAGTTTACGAAAGAATCATCTATTCTTCATCACGGTCGCTCTACGGCGACGAATTTGATTTGTCCTGCACAATTTATTGGTAAAGTGTTGAATAAACGTTATTTATTCAGACCTGTCAAAGGTCCTTGACACAATAAAGCACCCACTGCTTCTCCCTAAGTTAGATTCCTTTGGTTTTATTCCATCTGCTCTTGGCTTAATAAAATCGTCGAATATTTCAACTTGGGCCCTCTTTCATTCAATCTCTCTCTTGACAGGACTTAGTTATGCACAACTTTCTTCTACCAACGATGTGAACATGCTACAGGAAATTTTAAACAAACTTGTTAGCTGGTGTAGGTCCATCAAGCTCAATCTCAACGTTGAGAAATGTTACATTGTGCCATACACGCGTATCAGCTGCCCAATCATTGCCGATTACAATATCAGTAATATTTCCTTAGCGCGGAAAATAATTTAATGGTCTTGGTGTTCTTTGTGACCTTTAAACCGCAAATTAGGTCAATTTGTAAAAACGCGTTCTGCTCTCTTGGCTTCCTGATGCGTGTATTACGTTATTTTAATGATGTTGAATTATTTAAAATTTTATACAACATTTATGTCCTTAATAAGCTGGAGTATGCGCTGTTGTGAAAATAGAAGATTTTTAAGAAAATTTGATAATGATAATACTGTTGATATTGTTTTATCTGAAGATCTTATTAATCATTACTACTTTCAAAATATGCCAAACATGCATGATGCAGATACAAAAGTTAGTAATAATAATGTTAATAATTCGAATGAACACAAGAGAGGCGGAATGCAATAAAATACTATTGAATCAATACAAACATACCGATTCTCACTACCGTTAATTTCTGCAAATTGTGAAAATGTGAATGAACGTACTTACCTCAGAACACAACAAAAAATGCCTAGAAACAATAAGGAAGCTATTTTATGGCATTATTAGTTTTTTGGTACCGTTTTTAAGGATTTCCTGATGTGTTCTGTTATACACAACATGATAAGTTTGCGGGTTCAAGCAGCTCAAGAGCTCTAGGGATGGCTTGAGGAACAGTATCCGATTTATGTTGCTGCTTTCTAAACGCCAGGCATGTATTTCTTGGCGTTAAAGGGCATTCGTCATTCTCCTACTTACTTCAATTTGGTACATTTACTATTTCCTATTTCTAAAGAAATATTCGTATTTACTTGCGCCTTTTATGTCTTCTTCCCTAATTGCCAAAATTAAAACCGCACAAGTTATTACAAACACCACTTTTCAATCGAATCAAAAGTAATTGATCTATTTTAGCTCGTTCTTCAAGTTAGATGGGTCGAAATATCTAGGTTAGAGATCGAATACACCGCGCCGAGCGCCCGGATTTCGTAATTGTCAGTTAATTGCTGCAACTGACATTTCAAATAAATACAATGATAAAAATAGGATAAATCATAATTGAAGCGGCGACCCGATACTTTTTCTATTCCTTTAGACGATGGTACTCGCTTCAGTTGTACTAATTAATTTCGGCATGTGGAAGCGAGTCCTCTCATGTTTTATTGTTGCAATTAAAAGCGAATAAATTCGGCTGTTATAGAGCTGTTGATGGTTTATATTGTATAGCGTCTATAGCGTAATATGATAATTACTTCAGAAAGATTTAGTTTGAATTGCTTTTTTAATCAATTAGTGGATGTTTATGTGACATTTTTGTTTAAATAATACGATAATATTGAGTCAATCAATTATAGCATGTTTTTCTTTGCAAGTACCATTTTACATTCTAATTTATGTGCCTTGCTCAAATAATTACCGATAAAAGTGAATAGTGGACATGAACAAAGTATTTTTTATTCTGATTCGTACTTCCACGAGAGCTTTGTTGAAATTTGGGAGTTTGGCACCAACGCATTTGAATTTTTATTTTCTTTAATCTAAACAAACATCTTAGGGAGCCACGCTAGGTTCGGTTAGGTTTCATCGTAGAGTACGATTAAAATCGGAAGGTACTTGCTTTGAAACCAAAATACACCCTTAGAAAGAGATAGTATTATGCAATCCAGGGAAATACACTTTTCTCGTGTAAAGCTTCATCAACAAATATCAGCTGTCGATCAGCCAATAAACTATTCATTTTTGATTAGTGTTTGTTATTGTGGTGTAAATCCCCAAAAAATTATTTACAATATTCTCTGTAGTGTATGTTGTTGTAGACTTCTCTAATCGATGTTTTCTTTCAAAGAATTTAGGTTTCCAGGTTGAAACCGCGTCGTATTAGCTGCTGCTGTAAAAAGAATTCTTGCGTCCGTCTCCAGCAGCGATGCAACATGTAGCAGCCCAGAAGAAGTTCCATGCAATTAAGAGCGAAACGTCGGCATTCTTATGCTATTACGACGCGGTTTTAATCTGGAAACCTAAATTCTTTAAAAGAGTTGTCTGTAGTGCTTGAAAGCAGTTTCTTTAAACCATATAGCCTGTAGTATCATTATTTCATTGTATGTATAGGAGTGAGGGTCTTGACAGCACCCCAAAGAAGAGGGTGATTATTCCTGAACAATCTTACTTAAAATTCTTCAATATTTACAACCATTTCAAAAAGAATTATCCTGGCGGTAAGTTTACTTTTCTTTAAATATTAGATATATATTTAATGTTTTGTAGGAAATATTGTAGATGTTATTGCGAAGACTGGACGTTCTATCACCCAGATTGCCCAAGAAGCACATCTCATCAAGAATAAAAGAAAAATCCGTTTCTTCAATGCCTGCCCTAACTTATCTACGAAGTTGACAGTGAACACCTTTGGAGGAGTTATCTGTACAGTAACAGTGCGTAAGCTTTCGCGGCCAATATAGCTCCTACTCCTATTAACTTCTTTAGGGTTTCGCCGTGTGTCAAAACTTTTGCTACATCTGGAGAAAGCACTGACGAAGAATGGTTACACTGACATTGACACAAGAAAAGACACAGAGTCGCCGAAAAAGTAGGATGAATCTTGAGGAAACACGACATATTAGACGTTTCAGGACTGCAAAGACAATCCAGGAGGTATCTACGCCGGACAAACAGAAAGAACTATGGCGGCAAAAATAAAGGAGCAGGATAGGGACGTAAGATTTAAAAGAATCGAGCAATCAGCGGTGGCAGAACATGTACACGAGACTGGACATAAAGTGGATATTAACACCGTAAACTTGATAGCCACCACCAAGAATTACGGAAAAAGACTCATGAAGGAAGCCATAGAAATAGAAATGAATAAGGCCGCCAACAGAGAAGAAGGGTACCAGCTTTGCAACAGGCAGAACCGTCACGCTCGGTGGAGCGGAAACTTCACGGTTGAATGCATATAAGAAGAATGTGAGACAACAGAGAATGAGTTCAGTCATCCTGAAGAAGCCATCAATGCAAAACCCGAAAGAAGTTAATAGCAGCAACAGTTATCTGTGGACTATTTTCAATTTACACTTAACAGAAAAGCAGCAACCAACCGTTAAATTTATAATAAAATAAAAGGGAAAGGAAGGGAAGATATTAAGAAGTTTGTCAATTGCATTAAACAGATTTAATTTCGCATCTACATACATTCAGAAGAAGGCAATATATATGTTATAAATAGGGATCATCTAGAGATCAATCATGGAAGAGTCCCAGAGTCACCACAAGAAGTTCGAGATGGATGGAAGGTCTTCTCTAATGTGGTTATTTCTGACATATCTTATGGCGTGTACGATGGATCTTAATATCTTGCATTGTTGAGTCCCTGCGCTGCGCTCTGAGAGTAGAAGTGTAGTGGTGCTTTCTTTTAATTTTTGCAATATGGTCGTTCCACGTTAGTCTCTTGTCGACATTTAACCATCCTAAACCAAGGTAGGACGACTACACCAGCACGGATGTTGTTCGGAGTATCTTTGAAGTTGTTTGTAAACCTCGCGGCGATGCATTTTTCTTCATTTCCACGGAGTCTCCATTTAGTAAACTAAGCGATACTGTTACAACCTAGTAGCAGTACCCAGTCTAATAACATCCTTTCATCCCTAGGCTGGTATGTAGTTCATATGTAAATGGACCGGTCCGACTGCCAGAAGCGAGCATTTGAGGACTCCAGTGAATATGGCTCTGCTGATTAATCTTTCCCTGTCCATTTTTACAATAAAAGTACTTCCCACAAATCTCAAACAAATGTTAACCCAGCTAATTACTTTGTTTATAGAAGCATTCAATTTGCATGATCCAATCAAATGTATGTGATTGCACCAATCGTTTTAAAATCCATAAGTTAAGATAATGTTTTACTTTAGATAAACTTCTGATTCTACCAAATCCTAGGCTTGATTCTAATAAATAGTTGGCTCAACAAAACAAATAATTGCTATCTTAACAAAATAAATTTAGTTCACTCAAACATAGTTCATTTAATTCGTTCAAATAAAGATTAGCTACAATTATATATTCAAAAATGTACAAAATATTTCTAAAAATACTCCACTCCTGCGCCTCAAAACAATGACTAAACTTATTGTTTATATTGCATGAAAAAGTAAGAACAACATTACCGAAAAAAAAAAACAAAACAAAGCACGAGTAAATATTATCTTTTAATGCATCACCGTATAAAATAAATTTAAACCATCGATAAGAACGTATAACAAATCAAAGCCCCGACCACATAAAACAATAGACTGAGCACAATATCAGTATTCAAGGTTCGTTTATTTGTAGATACGTACATCTGATACATATTCGATCAATCAACGTATGATTTATTTAATTAGAGTCCGCTTGCCACCTACAGAGAGATTGTTTTATCTACGCTTCATTGTCGCTTCTATTTGGATGTCTCTTCTTAGCTCTTGTTTACAATTATAGAGATTGCTTTCCTTTCTCTTGTTTTTGTTTCATCAGGAAATATGTAGTTTTTATTTTGTTCGTAATTTTATGTTGTTGAAAAATCCTGAAGTAAAGCCTATTTTGACAAAATTATTATAAAAATCGTGTTTTATTTTTCAGGTATTCAAAGAAATTCAGTTTTTTGAAGTAACGCATTTTATACAGAGAACATGATCTCCTGACTCTCATCGCTAAAGTATCTCGAAAAAGCTAATTAGCTTAAGTGAAGCAGCTTAAAAATTAAAATTGAAAAAGCACCAATATACACAAGTTGCTTGCCTTCCTTTATCCCAGCTCTACAAAATATTTACAAGTATCTACTTTTGCCGCCTACGTACCGCAAACCTGCGAAATATGTTAAACTAAAAGAAAACAAAACACGAACATGTGTTCGTTTCGCACTAAGAAACCCATTAAAGCCGAGCGGCCGAGTAAACCTTTCACCCTGTTCGATAAATTTGAATAGTTTCGTAAACGTCTAATTCTCGCTGCGCGAGTTACGTTCTTATTTAATTTGAGGTTTACTAATTTACTATTATGCCCGGTTTCGTTTACGTGTTATGCTGAACTTGAGAACTCGATTCTTCCAGAGCATGTTCTTTGAATCTGGTGTCGTTTATCGCCCGTTTCGTTTGCCCAATGTAGGTTTTATCACAGTCACTGAATGCGATTTTATGAATTTCCGGCCTTTTCTATGTATTCGATTTAAAACTGTAGTCCAGTGGCGTTTGACTGGGCAGAGTTAGGCGCTGTATGCTCGAGTCTCGCTAGGACCAAATTTTTTCTTAACGTCAGCTGGATAAGTCAAAACGTTCTGCCAAAGAAAAAACATATTCAAGAAAAAAAAGCGCGTGGTTCTGTTGTTTTAATTCTAAGAAATAGCCAAATTAGGAAAAGTGGAGTATTATGACTTATTTGTTGTATAGAAATTGGGAAGTATTAAAGTCGCGAACTGGACTAGAGACACCACGGAGGAAGTAAGATGTTAATAGAAGAAGAAGACAAAATAAGATTGGAAATTTTAGAACAAATATTTCATATTCTCTTATACTTCACAGAATACAAACTTTATAGGCTAAAGTAATGCAGGAAACCGTGATTCATTTCAATATTGAACTTCTAAGACACGCCGTGTTAGCGCGCATAATCTTTTATAGACATTTGTCGTGCGAGCATACATATGCAATACCGCACATTGTATAACGTACCGCCTTGTCATTGCAGTCGTAATGCATATTACAGATGCGTTAAGATTAGAACTCTGTGTTTTAGAATAATAAGCAACGTCTAACCTATTGATTATAGGCGCATAGTCATTGAATATGCAGATATGTGCGAGGTATGAAAAGGCAACTCCGCTAAAATGTGCCCTGATATATTATGCGTTGCAATTTGCTAGATGCTCGCGAATAAATTTAGAACAACTCTTCAAGCAGTATCAGAACCCTGTTGAACCTATGTGCCTAGCGTATATCGAAGAAACGTTTCCTTTCAATTATGAAATCATTGCAAAACAGTGGTATTGGAGGTAGATACTATCGAAAATCAAAAATGTATTTATGGTTTGAAAAGGTCATGTTTTGTTTGTTGGTAGAGGTTGATCACTGTACCCGATTTGCTATAGATACAATGTTGCCATCAGTGAGGAAATTTCCCCAAAGTTGGTGATTTTTATTAGTGAAGAAAGAATGAGGAAGAGAGGAAGTTTAGTCACTATTTGGGGATTTTTTCATGTAATACGTTACTTTTGTAGCTTACAATGTAATTCATTAGCCAGTAAAGAAATATTTTGCATCCTAAATAGGTGGCAAGATATCTCAAAAGGTAAAAACAGTTTCAAGTTAATCACGCATTGTTTGTCGTTGTACAAGTCTATTCTTACCAAATTAATAAAAACCATATTTTTTAAACTTTTATTAATTTATTTAGATTAATTAATGCAGGACCAGCATAAACAATTGTTATTGTTGGTTTGATAAAATTGTAAATAAATGTAACATTTTAACTTTTGAATTTGCCGCTTATTGGCTGCAGGGTTTCTTACCATAGGTCAAGAATTGTGAGAATCCGAAGAAATGTTGAAATACAAAGCAAAAACGACGGTTAAAGCGTTGGTTGGAGGGAAATTTAGATGCAGATAAATCGTTTTTAACTCTTGCCTGGCATTGTGGAGTCCCCGAAACTCTGGAAAAAATTCTCGACCACGCTAGTTAAGGGTTCACACCATCATTTCGATTATATGCGAGGTAAGCTGAATTGAAACAAGAAAATGATATTGTAGAAGCAGTTTCCAAATTTTAATTGGTAACTATATGTGATCAATAATTAATAAAGAATCATATACAGCTATTTACTTATTTATTTTTGTATTAATCCAACTTGTTATAAATGTTCGAGAGCTTCCAAATAAAAATGAATTGCGGATAACGTAAGCGGGGAATTTTTGCTTTTTGTCGTACTGCGTACTGTCAATTGAAGATCATGTCTCAACATCAGAACTTGTAACCTGTTACAAGGTGCCAAATTAAAATATCAACTTCTTTGCGTAACGTATGCACCTATGTCTGGGTTTCTTTTCGATATGAAGTCAAGTTTTGTCGTCAACTTAACGGAGAATTCACCGGATACTGTATATATAGATTCTTCTAATTTCATATGTTGATTTTCAAAATATTTAATTCTTTGTGTTAAGTCACCAAAACGACCAGATTAGTTTCTTGAAGAACTTGTTTGTGTTAAATATAAACCTTTCACGTAATCGTTTAATTGAATAATCTAAGATTAGGGATGTACATATTATTATTAAATATTAATAATCATTACACGCAGACGTTTGGTACTCCAATGGGTAACCTTTTGTCTCTCTCTCTGACAGATCTGTTCTTAGATAACTTCGAATATCATACAAGACAAGCAACTCCAAAATTTTGCATAATATTAACTTTCTTTAGTGGAACATTCTTCGTAGCAGATCTCTACGCATTATGTATTTATCAAATTCAAAGACCATCAAGCTTATTTTTTTTTAGATATTGACGTATAACAATTTCACACAATAAACCTTTAAAAGGAAAGCAGCATATCTTCGTAGAGAACATTTTCACCAAATAAAACAGTGAGTCTACATATATTTTGTAAAATAGTTTTCATGAAAATCAAGTAAACCATATATGCTGATCATTTTATGATTTTCAAAATTCCAGCGGTTTTAAGCATTCTCCAAACATGGTGCAAGAAAAACTAGGAAAACTTTACTTTGAGAGTGTCGTGGGTGCTTTAGTTGTCGTTTTGAGAACTGTTGAAAATGAGCAAGTTTATGTATTTGTGGAATCGCGGAAAAAGAACACAACGGTCAGATACTGGTTTAATGAATTTAAGCATAGTCGAACATCTTCGTCTTTGATGAGGAGCGACCAGGTCGTCCTATTGAGATAACTAAAGTTCATAATATCGGGCGAGGATTAGAGAGATTGCTGATATGGCAAACATCTCGATTAAACGTGTGAAAAAGATCCTTCACGAAAAAATTGAGTAGGAAATAGCTATTGGCAAGATGGGTGCCGCATGCGCTGACGATTGATCAAAAACAGAATCGCGTAATAACTTCAAAGAAATGTTTGGACATGTTTCAATACAGACACCAAAGGTCGGCTTTTTTCCCAGCGAACGTGCGCCAAAGAAAGCGAAGACGATATCATCAGCCGGAAAAGTTATGGCGACAATTTTCGGATTCGCTGGGATAATCCTACTCTTTCTCCAAATAATCGGAAAGGAAGAACAATCACAGAATGCAAACTAAAGAAAAAAAGGCCCCACCTAGTGAAGAAAAAATTGTCTACCATCATGCCCACCATCAGCAGTTGCGATAGATAAACTAATCCAGTTACGGCATGAATTGGTGTCTCATCCACCATACTCGTCATATTTGGCCCCTTGTGACTTCCTTTCTTTTCCAAACTTGAAAAAATTGCTTGGCGGAGAGCGGTTCCCCTCAAATGAAGCAGAAACAGAGACCTGTTTTGCAGAGTTCGACGAATCCTATTATTTGAATGAATGAAAATACTGAATGTTATTTTTTGTGATGTTTTAACTTGTATTTCCATCCCGTGTTTTTTAACATGTTTGGAGCTGTTGGCATGTTTTTTGTGTACATTTAAAACAGTTTTGCAATATTTACAAAATGCTTTTGTTTTACTGATTTCTGAACTTGATACTAACCAATCAGAAAATTTAATAGCTTAATATATCCTTCTTTCTTAAAAACAACTAATTGGTACTACTTTTCAAAAGTTCTTACGTTTCACAACTGTGTATAATTTTGGCAATAGTTCTTTGTAGCGGACATTGTATTAACAAAAACCAATTGAAATAAATGCCATATTATTATACAAAGTTTGAAACACTACTAACCCACTAAACGCTAAAGTCACTAAACGTAATTGTTGAATTACAGATCACGCTATAACAAATAGCGAATATATTTTGTTTTCTTAAAAAAAATTTTAAATATTTTAGTCTCCAGAAAGTCCTCATTTGGAATGTTTGTTCCTAAATTTAAGGACAAAATCCCCAAGTTGACAACCCTAGTAGGATCACCGAAATTGTATAATAATATTATTGCTATCACAAAAAGTGATAGATGCTGCTCCGTGTAAACTATAAAGACTATAGCAACATATTTATATGTTTGTTTATATTAACTCTCGCAAAAGTTATGATTACCACAGAATAAACTTCCCTTAACGCAGTTTTGCCACAATCAGTGTGCTTCGATGATGATCCTGCATCATACGCTTGGCCAAAAAAAGAAACCGTTTGTACAAAACTATGATTTCTTTAACTTTAAAAAAATACTATGGCAAATAATTCAAATAATGTCTATCTAAGTGATCTATTTCCACTGTTTAAATCTACTTTTTTTAAATTAATGAAATAAGTTAAAAAAATGTATTTTTCTGGAGTTAAATATTCTTCTCTATCAGTGTAATCAGCATGTATAACAAAAGAACCTTTAGATCATTTACATCCAGTACCTACAGTTATGAACGACATACAAAAATGAATACAAAGTTCTATACCATGAAAGAAAACATCGAGAAAGTACCGTTACATGAGATTTAAAATTATCTCACGTTTTGACATGCTTGTAACATTGTTGTGAACCAGAAGCGTCTATATTTGGTGCATATGCAAAACGAGCCGTAATCTGGTTGCTGGCTGGGGATGACGATAAGGATAACCCGTGGAGGAAGTAGAGTATTGCCTGCATAATGGCATCAAACGTGGGCGAAAGAATGTCATCTTGTTCTTCCGCGTCTTTCGAAAATTGACAAGTTGTTCGAGCATGCTTATCGAAGTTTAAGATATGCGTATTGCCATAATTTCGACGTACGCTTTTTAATTAGTTACTTTGGATTATGATTGCTGCTTTTAAACATATGTCCGTTGATAAGGCTTAATTATAATCCATCGATCATATCGTTCTAAAGAGCCAAAATTATATCCTCGAGGAATTAATTTCTTTTGCTTACAATCAAGTTTACATGTTGCGTCCAAGATCACCTTGTAAATTAAATGTAAATGTCGAAGAAATATTTGTATATGTATATGTAAGTATTATTGTTGTCAGCATAAAATTTGATCATAATTCCAATCTAAGTACAGTATCATAAAGACAAAAACCACTTCTAGGATAACTGAAGAGGGTTCCAACTTTTTGCAATTAGTTTTCGAGTTATTGAATAAATTAACGTAACCAAAGGTGAGCATTATATTGAGCTGAAACCTAAACTTGAGTGCTATCTCGCTTTCTGATAATATATTTTTAACCGTTTTTAAGTTACGGGCATTTGAAGTTTCCGGACAACCAAAACCACCGCCAGAACGCTGCCTGGAATCGACGTCGCTCTAGTTTTCGTCGATTTTGTCGTTAGCTATTCATTTCTAGTGGGCAAATGACGGCCGTCGTTAAAAAATTAACCGCTGAATCGATTGAGACCAAGGAAAACCATCTAACTCTTTTGGTTTAGGAGCTGCGGCCTTTCAAAGTAAAAGGTCGATCTTTCTTTAGGTTTAAAGAGATCTTTCAAATGGACCTTAAAACTTAAACTATTTGCTATTCAAGAAGAGAAACAGTATCCCAATAAATTTGTAGAAAATGCTGGAAACACTCAAAAGCGGTATTGTATCTCATATCGGGGTCGGTCTGATTCTCCTACAATTTGCAACGATTGTAGAGCACTTGTTAGGTGTTATAAATGTTGCATTAACCCAAAATAACTTTTAATTAACCATTTTTTATTGCTCTTACCTCCGAGATAGACGCCAGGAACTATATTCACAACCTGTGTTGTTACTTTACATGTGGTCTGATATTAAAAAAAAGCCACAGATTACATCCCTCTAGCGTTATTTAAATCATCTTTGTTTATATCCAATATTTATCAGGGTCATGAAAGTACTGCTAATTACAGACATGTAAATATGAACTAATCTAAACTTAAAAGAAATGGTTGTGAGTTACTGAGAACAACTGCTTTCCGCTCAGTTAGTGTCGCCTCTGGCGTGGTTCACACGTTGAGTTACCGTGCCAACTGTTGCCATCACCCTCCTGAAGAAGCCCCATACGATTGTGGGCGAAACGTCGAGTTTTATTTTAATCAACGACATGACACGGTTCAAACCCGGAACACGTTTAGTTTCAACTGACTCTGGCCGTGGAAGCCTACGTTTTTATGATAGAACTACTAGTTTTTTTTTTCTTTGAAATTAAGCGATTACTTACATCCCAATCAACGCGACTTCATAACAGGAAAGAGTACCGATATTGCGTTCTTTGAAATTTCGAATGATGATAGAATCTGTTGTGCTTTGAATTCAAATTTTCCTTTTTTGCTGCAATCTGGAATCATTTATTGGGAATTATGTTTGGACCTCCACAGAGTATTTGTTTGACAAAAGGAAGCATTGAGAATCGTTAGCTAGAAATATCTCGAAAAGGGGTAAAGCACCGTAAAACATGCGATGTGTAGAATCGATTAAGCTGATAAAAAACATACTATTGTATTTAAAATAAGAAACTTAATGGGCACTTCCGGTTCAACCGGAAATGTTTCCTAAGTGAAAATATTTTTAATTAATAGGTCCGATGCTATAACCACCTATTCTAAAATTTATATATTAATTTATAAATACCTTTACCTTCATCGTTGTAATCACAAATTTAGTTTGGACAATACAGAGCTACAGCTAGACTTTGCAGCTATAGATTTCAGTACAATTTGTAGCATCTAAGCTGTAAATTGTTTAACAAAGCACCATTAGCCATAAGGAATAGCTTTCATTCTTCTAAAAAGGAATTACAAGCGATACTCTTGGGTTTAAACTGTTACGTTTTTCTTAGTGTTTTAGGATTATTTTTTCTGTTTTATTTTTGGCATACTTCTCGTATGTTTGTTTTCAAGCTTAGTAACGGTGACGTAGGTCCATCCAAACAAACAAGACAGCATCTTTATTAAATAGCAAGATTCTAACATTTCGGACCATAGCACTGTTAGCCTCAAACAATCCTCCAGGCTTATACGCTTTTGAAACGGTTTCTCCTTGTGGTAATACGATTTATTTATAATTAATTCTTGAACGTGTAATATGTACCTGTCTCGTACTTTCCCTGGAATAGCACAAAATCGCATCTACCATGAAAGCATGCCACAACAGACACCTTTCGAAAAGCAATCATTTCTTACTTTTGTAAGATATAATAGCAGTACAATCTCCAAGCCGTCTTAGATTTTTCCTTCTGGCAACAAAAGTGTTGCTGATTCTATACTCTCATCGAAAAGTTTAATACCGCTTAGACTGATATCTTTGGCAAGATCTTTGGATCTTTGTAATGACGTACGTAAAAAACGTTTTAGCTGGTACGAATACTTGCACAGATTCCATTTTTTTTTTTAATATTACTAGATGCTAGTAAGTATTCTTGGTTCAAGTTCTTCCTTAAGCTTTCGTATAATTCAAATGTAATTTGCGACACACAGAAGCATGCGACTGGAATATTGTACAACTGGAGCCATTAAAAGCTATTCAACTGCTGCTGTGGAGCATACGATTTGGAAAATGCTGATAATTGGAGAACCCTCAATAATTCGCGATACACCAGAATAGAAACAGTAGCAGCAAAAGCTCCAAATCTTTGATATAGGTAGTAACACTACAATCTCCAAGATCTCCTATGGTAAACCGTTCAAAATAATCTTAGATTGGAAAGAATGGAGTCAAGGGGAGGCGACAATATCGAAAATACTGGTATTTATGAGGGGAAGCAGTTCCCAGTGATAATAATCACTTATCCCGCAAACAATAGCTCTTGGTTTGAAAAGAGAAGCAAATGAATAATCCGCAAAGTTAATTAATTTCGAATTGCATCGACATCAGATTCATAAAGAGTACTTTGTCGCACAATAAATTAAAAATACTTTCCAAACTTGTAACGCGCATATCAAATGTTTATTGTTTAATTGTGCACCAGCATTTAAGTATTTACACAAATTTTCAGCTTTTGTATAGGCAGTCTGTACAACCGTACACAATTTTTAATTTTTCAAATCAAATTTATATGCCTCTTCCATTTTGTCCGGTAAAAGACAAAAGAAGCGTAACAGCTCTTTACTTCAATTACTAAAGCAAGAGTGTCAAGAATTGAGAATTGCCTTTTGGCCCTTCGCCATTATTGTTGATTTTGAAATCGCTATACATTCGCTACACACGAACGAAAGTTCTCCAAACAATCGTGTCATTAGGCTGGCATTTCCGTGCGACACTGTAAAGTACACGAAGTTGAACTGTCTAGAAAAGACGATTATTGGTAAATGGCTCCGCCATGTTTTTGGCTTAACTTTTATTAAACTCGAAGAAGTGGGTTGCATTTAACATCCAATCTGACCAACCAACTGACCCAAGCGTCATCCACTTCGGACTATTTAGTCGCTACATATGTCTTCAGAAGTTCAAGGATTCCTCCAGAGAATTGAGCAAAATCTTTGGCATGTTCATAGAGAAAAACCTATTGTTGTGAATCATTCCATTGTACATTTTTGCAAGTTGTGAACACATCTTAATTCATTAATTATTTACTTCTGAATTAGGGGCGCGAGCAAAATGTTTATTAACAGAACTCGGGTATTTGAAAAGTCATCTGCAGAAGATGGATAAACGCCTATACATAGGCTTTGTAATGACGAGAAGGAAGCAGCCTCTCATATTATTCTCGAATGGGCAACGATGAATCAGCGTAGATTTAGTCCGAAAAAGCACAATTGAGCTGCCATCGGAAAAAGAGTTGGGCTATTATGCCTGATCAAGGGAACTAACTTTTTTAAATAGGACCGCGGTGTTAAGGATCCAAGAGACATTACCCTGCTTTTGGTTACAATTTGCAATCAATCAATAAAAGCAAAATACTATTTGAAGACCAGTATGTACGCTAATTGGCATAAAACCTTTGGACGCTAGCGTAGAATCTAACAAACATTCGAATTCCACAAAGATCAACTTTATAACGAAGAACAAAAAGCAAATCGCTAACAAATTAGATATGCTTTCGAGATTGCTTCGTTTGAGGTCGAAAAAGTTTCCGAACGGATAGTTTGCCGTTGTTGTTATTCGTATCCCATTTAATAGAGCCTATTGCGGGATTCTTACCTGCAGAAAGAAACGTAACTATGTATAACGATACGCCAACCTATTACCTATAATGAATGACATGCGTTTTAAATCTGGTTCTCGCACGATTGTCTTAAGGCGCTGACTTCCGTTAATGAAATTAATACCATCGTTGCCGCGCTGCATCGTGATTCTAGAAACCCGAAGCGTTGCTTATATAATAGATTTAGTCGTTAACGTGCGGTAACTGTTTACCGATTCGAAGATAAACCGAATAAGTTATGTATGTTATGAGATTTAAGCGACTTCAAACAGTATAATAAACGATATCAATTATGCTAACTACGGAATAGGAATTGTGGTGGTATAAATGTTTATAGGTTATTTGTTGGTCTCCGTAGGAATTTTAATAACATTTAATTGTTACTATGCAAAAGAAAGAGCGCGACCAACAAATTTTCGAAATGAATTTGTGGAGTAGTAAACATTTTTGGAACTACTAAAGGTGTAAAAAATGGCTACTGATCCTGGCAGCACGGGGCAACATTGTTAAAGTGAAGCTGTAAAGTATTGTTGCAATTCCTGAAGTTGTTTAATAATTGCAAGGTATTGTTAAATTTACCATAGCTCTTTTAATGTACAATTTGTTCAATATAAAACCTATATATATGGCTTCCAGAGGATGGTACGAGAAATACCCCTTATATATTTTTGCATTTTCGTTTTTTCCTTACTATTATTTCCCTTATTAATCGTTTATCATTTCCTCCTTTAACGTACTTTGATTGAATTAGTTAGTTATGAAAAGTTCTTTTAATTTTTTTTTTTTTATTTGGGTAATCTGATAAGTGCCAGATTAACACAGACACAATTACTCTTTTTTGTCAAATTCAGTCTGTACACTTTTCTTCAATGCTCAAATCTCTTTAATCCATCCAAATAGTGGTTGCGATCTTGTTCTGCGAA
The DNA here is from genome assembly GCA_902654985.2 of Oryctes borbonicus. Taxonomy (NCBI): domain Eukaryota; kingdom Metazoa; phylum Arthropoda; class Insecta; order Coleoptera; family Scarabaeidae; genus Oryctes; species Oryctes borbonicus. The sequence goes on along the minus strand of LR736869.1, from coordinate 3,951,538 downwards.
GTAGGCGCTTACTGATGTAATGGTCTCCTCCTTGGATAAAAATCGTTGTCCTCTGTGTAAAACTTTGAGTCTGATAGAAAACAGTAATTGGGAGTCATATCTGGTGAATGGCGTGGGTGGTCTCTATCAATTTCAACCTCAAGTCGTGCCATGGCAATCACTAAAGTATGAGACGGTGCGTTACCTTGGTGGAAGAACTTTCTTCTCTTTCTTTAAATGCGGTTGTTTCGTTCTGTCTTAGCACCAAGAGTGTACTGACGTCATAAAGTTTTATTTACAGTTATTAATGGACGCCAAAGCTCCAGCTTATTTCGCTTAAACTATTTAAACAGGGCGTTGTAAATGTTCATTCGAACGCGTTTTCGGTCCTGAGTGAGCGAGCGTAGCACACGACGCGCAGTTTGCTTCTACAGACCCAAAAAAGTCTTTTTCATCTGCTGTCTCTCTAACCTTAATTCGACGGTCGCTTAGCACTATTTGATGGATAGTTCAGATATAATTGGTAGTAATTGCACTTTTTGGCCGCCCTGAACGCTTATATCGTACGACCACGCTGCCCGAAAATTTGCAGATGATGGTGCTGAAAATTTGCCTTCCACATACAAGACTAAAATGACGGTTCGTTAACTGATTCTTTATATTTTTACAGAAGCACTAACAGCGACTGTTAAAGTATAACTGAGAGAATATTTATAACGCGTAACTCAATCTTCATGTTGCGGCTAGAAAGTTTTCAGACGTACGAGGGTATATGTCTGTTTTTCAGGCTTTTTAGGAAGCCTTTGACACGAACCATGGAAAATTGCTGGGTCAGTTTCCATGTTCTCTAAATCTTGCACATTATTTACCGTGGTTGCAGCCTTACTTAGCGTAAAGTCAAATTGTCGCCTATATGAGGGCAGATGATGCCATTGCAACATCAACAACGCAACAAAAGTGAAAAATAAACACATCATATCTATTAAAAACTAATAAATTTAAACAAACCTGCTATATACTAGTTGCAATAACATTCGGAAAAAAAAGAAATAAATTTACATTTTAAGAATTGCGATTTGCTTTGGCAATGGTTACGATTATGCTACCTAGTAACAAGTTCATTGTATTATTGTCCACATTAAGCATAAAGCATAGCAGCATAGCATTAAGCAGAAAGCATAGAAATTTCCCGAAGGAACAGAACAATTGCTATGCAGTAGTAATCCTAATATCCTCTATCGAAAAAATACTTTTAGACTCTCTCACTTTAATAAAGTACGATTGAGAAATTTGCTCCGTAATGTTCCTTAACAAGGTTTCGGTTATCAGCATTTCGACTTCGAATTCTTGCTACCAAAATACATTCAGAGGAAACGTAAACTTCTATATCCATCTCTAGAAATTTCCAATCACCAAACGCATCGGCACATTGGCACTTATGGCATCATAAAGCTGTTAGGCACCTATTTTCGTCTTAAAATTAGTACGCCGCGGCGTATAATTAATATTTCCTTGCATTTTTGCACTGTGTACAGTATTGAATAGAAGTTTCCGAACGCTGGAGATAGTTACCTCTTAGTTAGTTTCTATGTTATTTATGACTTTTGACGATTAATTGGTGTACACTTTAGATCGAAAAATGACAAGAAAGTTATCAAAATCGTTTTTCTTTATTAAGTTGAAACGAAGCAATACTTGCAAAAAATTTTCAATGTTTGTTATGTAAATTAAAGAACTGTCCTACTAGTTCGAGATTTAAAAAAAGCTCATTCTTTTCTACTACCTGCAGAGAAAAGTTAAAACATATTCACAAAGCCACATTTTTCTCTCAATTCTGGAATCTTTAACAGAAATACGGAGCACTATTGTTCAGTATTGAATCGCAAAAAATATAAACCACAAAAGCCATAGTATCGTTTTGGATTAAACATTTGGGAATACGTTCCAATTATGTATGAAGAAGCAACGAATGGGGAAAGGTACTTAAATTTTCTTCACACATGCATATCTAACTTCTTAGATAACAAGATCCCATTAAATAAACTGCAGCATTAATTTGGCAATAAATATGAAACCATGACCAACAGTGCATTAACGAATACGGCAAATTATCTGAACGTTTACCGTAATTGTTAGTTTACCCGTGCATTTTTTATCAAGTACAATGCACACAGTATATAACGAACATACACGAGGAAATCGAAGTCTTGTATTTGACCTCAAATTTACGTCACCGCCAGCTTCTATTTACATAAACGTAACGTTGCTCTATTCTCGACAAGGATTTTACAAAAAAGAACAAAAAAAAATCACTAACAAACTATGATTCCCGAGTTCAATGAACAAGTAAATAGCTCTATTCATTCGAATTAAATAATTTTATAAATACAAGCATTAACAATGCCTCTTAGATATTAATGAAAACTCCAATTCAATCATTCTTCTTTTTGATAATTCATGTATAGATTTTAGATTAAGAGCTAGTTGTGATGCCTTTTCAACACCTTCATGTAGCTCTCCATTTCATGTGATCATGTTGCATTTGGCAAACCGTATCCCTTCTTACTTCTATTGTACCTTCTTGACATCAACAGTTAAGTGGGATTCATATAGGGTAGTGCAAAATTAGTGCAAGATTTAATGAACAGTTCAAAAGTTTCCACAATGTAATTTAATACGACCGTTAACATTCTGGTGTAATGCAGAATTAAGAATCAATAGAATGCGAAACCATACACACGTCAAACTTTGACACTGACACGGGGCTGCATCAACAGTTTTTTACATTTGTAAGTCATAATGGCTGCAGCTTGTTGTCTTCTCTTTCTAAACTTCTAGAGACAGCTTTCTCGTTTAAGAAATAATTAGCACGATGTTGAGCCCTTACCAGACGAACCGTTTGGATTTTGCGCCGGGCTCTCCAGATCTCCAACTGTTTCGTTTATGATACGGTTGGCGCCGCGGTCTGATTTGAAAACCGAGAAATTTTCTATCCAGAATGGACGGGTCTTGTCGTTCAAAAAACTAATCCATATGGGAACACCACAGAGATCCCTGTTGGCACCTCAACATCATGTACAAATGCGATATCCCGCGTGTCCTACAGATGTATTTTTCTATCATTCGCCGACGATGCGGTGATTTCTACGTCGTTCGCGAGTCTGACAATTCGGTTAACAAGCTGGAAGAAACCTCTTCCAAATAAAATGAAAATCGAAGATATGAGGATCTCTTGCAGCTCCGCGATAAACCAACTCGACGTCCTTCTAAATCAGCGTTTAATGTGAAAATTCCACTTAAAACCTCGGCAGCGCGATAAACGTCTCAAAAATCTTTGACAGAGCGATTGTACGTGCCGGAGGAAATTAAAGGCCTAACTCTGGTGGTGCGAGGAAAGGATCATTAACTACTTTCTACATTTGTCTTTTAATTCCTATGTCGTGGTTTGTCAAATTAATACGAAAAGTTAAGTTACATTAATTCTTACACTATTTTTTTTAAAAATATCCTCGATCGTAACTGCGCTTACGTCCCTTATAATATAAATAGCCAATTTTTCTATAAATATTTCTTACTTATGTATTCATTCGATTCGATTATTTTTACTCATTAGTGTACCGCGTATAAATATAGACCTACACGAATGCATATACATATGTTAAACGTGCACACATACCTCACATGTACACATTTAGGACGGTATGTTTCTATACTCGTCTTTTACGATCTGGCGTAAATTTTCGATATTGGCATAATTGCGCGCGTTATAATTTTAGACGACATGTTAATTGTTATAGACGCGTTACATAAACATGCGTTTGTTAATGTGGAATTAGCTACCAAATGGCCTTGATTTAACTGTAAAATACGCCACTTATCGGTAATAAACACCTCCGATAAATAACAACGGTATACCTATGGATGCGCAATTGTGTTTTTCCTTTTGTTAGGTCATCCTACTTTTGTTAGAATACTTGACACGTAAGTACCTGAAGAAGCGCCTGAATTCAATCGCAAAGATGAACCTGATTTCAGTTTGAAAATCTTGCTTTCACAATTTGGCTAAATTTCTTATTAGATTCAGTAAGAAATTGATCAATTTTTAAACATAAATTTGATCATTTTTCAGTTCTCAGTCAGAATATACAGAACTGCTTTTGACCCTGTTGTGTGGTGCAATAAAGCATTTATCAGGAACCAACTTTTTGAAAAAAAAAACTGATTATTAAAGCAAAATAAGTAGAGCTAAATAAAAAAGTTAATATTTCTCAAAAAAGGAGGTAAGGCATTGGAACATTGTTCTGACATTGAATGAAAGTTGTCAGTTATAACTAAAGTTCGGCACTTTCCGTGCGCTTCACAAGATTAGCAGAGACTGGACAGACTCGTATTTATTAGTCTCACGAGAATGGGTTCGTCTTGCAAACAACGTGGAAAAAAAGCTTCAACATATGCCTTAGTGGTAAGATTTCTTATTCAACTTATTCAAGGTATGCAATATTCAAAAAATTGCCACTTATCACTTAAAAGAACTTTTAAACTTAAAGATTTGAAGATTAAATTATTTGAAGAAATCTAATGTCATCTATCAGATTAATTGCAATGAATGTTCGATTTGTTACATCGGTCAAACGTCTCAAAAATTGAAAAATCACATTTCAGGTCACAGAAACGATGTCTGTAACAAATCACATTCCACTGCCTTGAGTACTCATTTCTTGTAATATGGTCACTCTCTTGATTTTGATGAAGCGAAGATTCTTGACGTTGAGCAAAATTATTTTAAACGTATCTTGCTTTTGTTTTGTAAAATCTTGTATACCAGGCATACCTTTCCTTCAATAAGAATATTGAAGTCGTTACCTTTTACGTAGTTTTACGTAGTTACGTAGTACTCCGTTACTTCCGAAAATAAGGTAAGATGAAGTGTTAAATATTAAACGAAAAGTATCTTAATTCTTGGTTTAAATGAAAATGTTAGAAAAATTGGCACGACATCTAGTAACCGAAATAATGTTTCCTTCCTTTAAAACTAAAAAGGAAGGTAGTCCAGCAACCACAAAATGTTAACAAAACTTTGTCTTGTTTATAAACTACCTGTCTTCAATCCTCTCAATTTTGTTTTCAAATGTATTTGAAGTAACACAGTTACGGTGTTTAAGTGACCGTTGAAAATTTCGTTCGTGAGAAATGAACAGCAAAACATCACGAAGACAACACCTTTCGGACGTTTGCTTTGAAATAAGCAGGGAAATGTCTCAAGGTATTGATGGATGTTTAAAGCAAATAGTGTTTTCTTGGATATTTATAAAAAAAAACACAAACAAACAACCGACCATTTTTGCCGAGTTAACTGATATTATCCGTAACGAATTTAACGTTATACAACTTCCACGGAGTTCGTCAGTTTGTTTATATGTTGCTTTATTGTATCGTGGCTATTGATGTTAAATCGCTTAATGGATCTATAACAATCTGTTTCTTAACGGAAAAATTATCGCAAACGCATTAGCAGCGGTGTCATTTATTCTGTAAATCGGCACATTATGTGCTAATTGCTCGCTTTACAGTTTTCAACTAAAATTACTTACTTCCCTTTGTGTAATAGTCGAAAAGAAGCTAATCCATTCAAGTATTACTACAAGAACTTCCCGCTCTCGGTAACACATGCCTTAAAATATATTCTAATTATAAGTATGCTAGTTGCAGAGATTAATAATCGCAATTTTCGATTAAGAAAATTAATTATAGTTTCTTTTGTGGTTACAAATTGATTAAAAATACTATTCGTATTTAATTTCATACTTCTTCCGGTTGTTAATTTCCTTTTTGTCAACATATCTGTACATATATAGGATTGGCTAAAAGTTTAGAACGCCTTATCTTGCACTTTAGGACTAATCTTTAATACAAGTTCTTATATACATCGACAAGCTACTTATGTAAGTATAAAATACTACTTGTTAAACATGTGAACGCGGTTAACATTTGTAAATTAACACAAATCTTGACCAGGCCATTAAGCTTTTTCGTTTAAACAAAATTACATCGGATAATACGACATACAGAACGTAGAATTGCGAAGTTTATTAAAACAAACTACGGAAACTTCTTCTGTGCTATCTTACGAATCTTAATGTGTTAAATGTTAATAACAACGTGAAGGTAAAATAGATTTCACACTATTTAAGGCACAATTGCCCTATTGCACGTAAGTATGATATTGGAAAGTCATCATAAGTTGAGCCCAAGAGAATTGGCCTAATGGCGGCAAAAAGTAAACAATATTATCCTTGTAATAATAAGTGATACCATCGCAGGACGCTAGCAAAGGCAATTTTTGGGTTGCCATACTGCCCTGCACTGTGGCAAATTTTTCGTTAATCCTATCCTGAAAGTAATTGTCCAGCCTGCAATGTCCAGTCAGATCCCACGAATTATAAAGAAGTTATCAGAACAAAAATTTTTTAATATAAATGTCCACTTTAAGAGAATTATAAATTTCTTATACGAGGGGAGTTCGACGTCCGCAAGAGATTTTTTGTAAAAACAACCTGTGACAAGAGTATTGTCACATTTTCGATTACGAATATTTGTTTTTGAGAAAGAAAACAAATAACGAGATAAAACTGGAACTCGGTAAAGCTTATGGGGACTCTTTGCACCTTCGTTATCGACCATAAAACATCTGAATCTAAACGCAGCCATACGACCATTCTTGTTGAAGAACGTGTTGGTCTTCCAAATGAGGTTACCATATCAGAAATGAATGATCGAAGATTGAAAGTGCGGAGACTGGTGAGGCTGTGGCCTTCTCAATTGACCAATTTAACAACTCATTTGAATGTAAGGAAGCTTTCCGCAAGATGGGTGCTGCGATTGCTCACAATTGACCATAAACGCACACGTGTGTCAACTTCAAAAGAATGTTTAGACAGAGACCAAAAAGCGGTCCCAACAGTTAGTTTTTTGCGGCCAACTGGTACCAAAGAGGGCCAAGGCTGTTGTGGAATGTACGGGGCATAATATAAATTGATTACTTTGAAAACTATAAGACGATTAATGGCGACTACTAAGGGAACTTATTGCATTCTTTCAATAATGCTGTTAATGAAAGAGGCGAAGAAATCAATTCTGTTGACCTGCCCTCGTATTTCATTTCATATAGTTTCCAAGTGCAATTCATTCAATATAATAGCTCGTTTCCGATTTCACCTGCAACTATGTCATTCACCACAGAAAAACTTATTAGACATGCTGCCTAGTGATTTAAAATATCCAATTCTCAAAGTTCTAGCTGTGAAGCAAGCTAAGCTGCCATATTTAACACATTTAAGAGGTAGAAAGTGTAAACCGTACTTTTCCGTAAAGTTTGCTTATAATTACTTCGAGTGTTACAGAAATTAAAGGAAGCGATGTCGCTCTCCGAATTTTAGTAAACAATCAAATAAGTCCACGAAAGTTAGGCTGATATGTAGGCTGAACAATTGAATTTAGAAAGGGTTATATTACGTGAATGTTATGGTACACATCCTGTTTCGTTATAGACGCAAATGGATTAAACAAGAACTAGGATCATATAAGAGAACGTTACTTCGATATGCTGCAGAATTTTTGAATTATTTTAAAATGATTAATATTGTTTAAAAATTCTAGGACTCTGGGATGATTTTTCAATTAACAATAAATGGTCAATTTCAAATGAAACGAACATTTTTGTTAACATCACGGTTACCCAAAAAATCCTAATTTTCCCAACTTTCAAAACTCAACAACTTCGGTATTACATACTTTTAGGCAGGTCATGGTTCCCCATTACGAAATAACCTTCTAAACTTAAAATTTATGCATATATAACTATTCCCAAACACATACATATACTCACAACAATATGTTTTGCATATTATCTAAGTGTCTCACGTCTTTGCGCTGTCACACGCAAATAAATAAATCTCCTATAACATTACGCTACGCGTATTTTTAGATAATGATATTTTTCGCCTTCTACGGACGACACCATTAAGAGATGGGTCACGGTTATCTACGATATTGTCAGTTAATACTCCTTAATGGTCGATCTACAAGACGCACTTTACTGTTTATAATTAGCTTGCTGTATGCAATCGGTACGTTCTAAAATTTATGAGGAATTTGCGAAGGATAAAGGATTTGTCCTGAATAGCATCTAAATTGTACGTGATAAACTAGAATGTAAATAATAATAGGATTGCTTACTTAACGTAAATACTGATAAAATATTATTGAAATGCTGCCAAACGAAAAAAAAACAAAAACGGGGGCTAACGTGCCCATTAAAAATTATAGACGATTACAAACTTATCAGGATTATAAGTAATAACATATTAAAGAAAACTCAAGAACGCTTGCTTTAGAATTATCGTTGGTAGTCGATTTTTTTTGTGAAAAAAAGCTACCTGATATGGTCCTCATAACTTGCGACAGTTTCTACGAGAGGAATTGCTTCAACTGCTGCAACTGGCTGTATTTCGTTACAGAAAACTAACGAATAAATCATTAAAAAGAAACTAAAAAAAATTTTAAAATAACTACCGGTAATGCAATTGTTTCTTACTTTATTATCAAGAAGTTGGATAACTTCCTGTTTAAGAAGATTCGTGAACAGGCGAAACACATCTAAAGAAATAAAAATATTTGAATGTGTTTAGTCCAAAGAGTTCTTCGTAGTAAATGGAAAGCAATCATTTAATATATTTTTCAAAATAACACTTGGCCATCTAGAGTGTGAATATTCGGGTGAATTTGTGTTAAAAGCTGGTAGCCTAATCGGTATCTCAAGAAAATGATCTGATTTATGGATACTAAGAAGTCCGTATAATCTGGGTGGTAATCAGGTGATAGTTGCTCCCTTAATTTGTCATCCAACGGGTAACTGCAAAACTGGTGTATGTCGACATTTCGCCAAACACTGCGGCTGGGATCTTCAGGACGAAGTTGACGGTTCGCTGGTCGTCTAAATAATGGTGCTCCGACTGGGACCGCCGCCCACTCGGACAACCAACGAGCGGCCCGATTATTGTAGAGCGGTTCCTGTTGAAACGCCATTACTCAGACGACCAGTAATCCGAGAACTTCTGTGTTTGGCGAAACGTCGACATACACCAACTCTAGACCACGGCCAACAAGCCCGGAAATACGTACTGTCAATACGAACTCAGACTTCGACCGTGAAAGCCTGCTGTTATTTCTCACTTCCTTCTTTCAATTCAATTTTTGTAATTATTAAGTCATTAGAGATAAATCACCATGGTTACAGAATTTTGCGAATGTTTTATTACAGGAACTGCTCTGATGTTTCAAAAGATGAATAGCATAATTTCTCAAGGAAGATATTGAGGGGAAATTAGTTGATGGCAGTATGTAAATGAGATAGATTTGACTGTTTAACGTTATTAGAACCATTTTTTTTTTCTTTGACGAGGCATCAAGTTTTTAATTTTAATGAGTTTTATTTCATTTGAATTGTAACTGAAGGAAAGAATGAATGTTTGTAAGCAAGTCGTCAAAAACAATTGGACTTAAGTCTGTCATATACAGCCTTTAACATTAAGTCTGTTTAATGTTTAGTGGATTTTCGTCCTTAATTAATAATCTTCGTAGTGTGTGCAGTCCTTAATGAACGTGAAAATCACAACGAGAGAAAACAGCCTTATCAAAGAGGTAGAAAACACTACTCCTCTATTTAAAAAAAAGAAGTCATAACGTCACATGTCAAAACAATGTTTTTCTTGCATAACTCAAAAAAATTCTAAGATCTCGCCACAGAATTTGAACATGCTGTATGTCTACCGCAACTTCTTTAAATACTTAAACATCACTGTACTCGTTTTAATCCAAAAGAAGAAAATTAAACAAATCGAAATAGACTTTTTCTTAGTAATTCGAAACGACGATCAAAAAGTAATCTCGTTTCTACCCGGTGAATTGTTTACGTTACACGTCCCAATAAAAGCGGGAGATCTTCAAATTTCACCAGGACATAAAACGTCCAACCTATAAATTTTAACTAACCGAATTACTTCGAACGTTTTATGTCCGAGCGGCAGCGGTACACGGAGCGATCTCCATCCCGAGTAGTCGGCGATAATTTCACGTTCATTGAAGGCAACCACTAAATGTCATATTTCTGTTTCGGGTCGTAAATTTCGTTTTATATCTCATTCATAGGTACGTAACTTTATTGTCGTATGGTATCGTGTATTTCTTTTTCGCGTTGCAGTCAAGGTTTCGAACATGGAATCGTTTAATTATATAAAGATGTCGTGTGTATGTTTCGTACATGATTTCAACCAGAATCTAGCCTTGAAGTTTGAAAAAGTACGATATATATGGGCTCTGCTTGCAAGAAGCAGATCGTTCTATTTGTAAGGTGAATTAAGGGTGTTTTTAAGAGGTAAATGTCCATCGAAACCTCACAAAGGTTTATGTGAACAGCCGGGATCTAAATTGATATATAACATTTCAATTTAAACGAATTGATAAAAAATAACTTACTGGATTCGATTACATTCAAACCATTTCAAAAAATGTAATCTTTATGCAATTGCAGAAGGACGAAATTTGTTTTTAACGCGCTTTATGTCATGCACCATTAAGTTTTATGCGATATATTTCAGAGCAGTTGCCTTGAACTAAAATCCATTGAACCATAAAATTTAATCAAAACATCGGAATCGCATTAAAAAGAATGTAGATGTCATTATTTACGATCAAAACAGCTTTTATACAAGGTTATCATAAAGTGAGGGATACATTTCAACTTATTACACAATCTTAACAAATTAAGCCGATAACAACGATCAATAGAAGCTGAGTTTCTTAAATAATCGTTTAATATTACCTCTTCCAAGTTATACACCACGTTATACAACATTTCAGGTTAAAGTATAGCAATTCGTTACCGTCTTTTAATTCTTCCAGTATATCTGGCCGTATTCTAAGCACAAAATTTTTTAAATAATCCCAAAGCCTAAAAATCGCCTGATTCAGATCTGGCGATCTTAGTCGCCATGATTTTTTAAAATATTCTCTTATAAACGATCTTGGGAAGCAACACAAATCTTTAACTGGTGGGTAAATGTGCGGGATCCACCATCTGCCTTCTGAGGAATATCAACTGAGGAATTAGATAATCTCTTAACATTTGTAGAAACGGGTCACTAATAACAGATACAGTTTCGAACTCTTCTTTCTGTACTTCCTCCAAAAATTACGGACCAAAGATGAGATTAGCTGTGAAACGCACCAATCAGTGACTTTCTTGTCATGAAGACGTTCCTGAATGATTGCATGTGGATTATTTGTTTTACCATATTGGACAGCTTATCATTAACAAAATAAATGAGCCTCATCTATTCGTAAAATACCGGATAACGATTCGGGTTCAGTTTCAATCCCAACCATTATTTGAACAGAAAAATCGTTTCTTTATTGCCAAATCTACCTTCCTACAAATCCTACAAATTAGGCAGTAAATAAGCTATATTAGCTTTTCTAAATAGAACCTTAAATGTTAAACAATAACCGCTCAAGCAGGTGTAGTAATCAACAGCGTTCTTTTATAAATGAAAGAATTCTTATTTCTTTCAGGATACCAGCACATTGGTAAAGGTCAAAGAGGTAGCTACAGAATTAAAGTATGAATAGATTCAAGTGCATCTTAAGTGAGTCAGCGTTAATCAACAAGATGTGGGACAATTTTTGGGAAAAATTACGCGGACTCTTAATGGGATGCATGCCAGAAAACATTTACAATGCAGATGAAAATGGCCTGCACTTTCGAGTTATATCTGATAAAACGTTGAAAGGCGAAATATATGTTGTCAAAAGAAAGGTTGGCCATATTGATTTGTGCCAATATGGTTGGACAAAAGGAAAAGCTTCTAGTAATCTGGAAAGCTGCTCGACCACGGCCATTAAAAAATAAGCCATTTCCTAGTTTGCCGGCCACATGGGCCTCAAATAAAAACGCGCGGATGACAAGAGCTGCAATGACCAACATTCTTCTAAACCTGAACAGACGGATGCGTTTTCAAAAGCGACAAATTTTTTTGGAGAATACTGGATCACATTCAAACTTAAAAAATATTAAAATCACTCTTCTGTCTCCAAACACGACAACTGTTTGTTATCCCATGGACCAAGGGATAACCCAAAATTTAATTTTTTTTACCGTAATTTGATTCTAAAACATATTCTTTTAAAAATGGACGAGGCTGGAACATGGTTACTCCAGAGACCATTCAAACCTGCTCTTCCAAAACTGGATTCAAAAATTCTGAAGTTCAAGAGAAGGCAATTTACACGCAAAATTTGATGCAAATAACTTTGTCCGAATTTTGCAGAAACTTTGGTAACATCGCCCAAGTTGAAAACCAAGACGACTTCATTAATTTTGATGAAAAAGTGCTTAGAAATGAATTGTTTAGTGATAGAATAAGCAGCGAAAATGAAATTGAAGAGATGTTTATGGAAAGTAGTGACGACAAGGAAGAAAATACGAATGGTCCTATGCATTAAAAGCGATCAAAAATCTAAACAAGTTTTCCAAAGAAGACTTTTTTTTTTTTTGAATACTTGAATAACATAGAATCACATTTTCAAAATTGCTTTTAAAAAGAAAAAAAAAATTAAAAATTAAAACAGGCAAAAATATCTGACTTCTTTTAAAAATAAAACTGCTGTTTTATGCAGACGAATTTTTGAATTTTTTGATTAAGAGTTTAAGAATTATTTTGTCTATTTGAGTGAGCGAGTGTCAACTCCTGAGGGCTTTAACTGTACACTAAAGTCTCATTATTATATTGTAACTATTTTCCTGCTTGGGACTTGTTCAATTTCCTAAAACTGTGCAAGATAAAGTACCTGACAACTTTATATGGTAACCCCATACAAAGGTAATTTTTCTAAATATAAACATAACACACACATGCAAAATGCAAAAGTTTTCTGTTATGCATCTGTAAGTACAATTTTTGTCTACGCCGGGTTGAAATTTATTTATGATTACAAAGGTAGGAATAATTAGAACATGAAAATCAAACAAAAAACCGACACTTACTAAGAGACACATCATTTCGCAAAGATATCGTGTATACGATTCTTATCTCAGGAAATACCAAGAGTTATGCTGACTTTCAGAAACGTTGATGCAATAGGGCTTAATGCAGCGCCATGCATATTACTGGTGGTACTTGCGTAGACATATTAAAATAAATACAAGAGAATGAATACATTATTTCGTTATTAAATAAGATTAACGGAGGTGAGGTTACAACAAACGCACGCATGTATGTAGTTCATTCAGTGTTTGATTAGTCTGGGTTAAAGGTTGCCTAAATACAATTTATTATGCTTTTATTTATTGTTGTTTTTACGATAGTTTATTGCTGTTGTGATAGTCCTAAAAATATATAATTGACTAACTTATATTAAAAGGACTGTGTAAGGTTGCAGTTTTCTTGTCTTTTTTTATTTATCCAGTTACAGATGAAAGATATTTAATATTTGTTTTCGTCATCTGTTAACATTAATAACTGACTAATAAGAGCTTATTTCTACTTAAAACTTGATTTTTCTCTAACAAGTTTCAAATCTACCAATTTTTAAATTAAATCTACCAAAACATTTTGATGACATCTACTAAAATATATTTCAACTCTGACTATGGCAAACATATGGTAATCCCCTCAAATATACTGCTCGTGACCATTGATAGAGAATCACTGTTCAAGCAAAACTTAATTTCCAATCGATCCAACGTCCTCGCCATCCTTTCTGCTTTCGATAGGAATATTATCGAGCAAATAAAAAGTAAAAAAAAAACTTTTTTGATGAACGTTACAACATTCAAACTTCGCACCACACATACTTAATTAATTAATCCGAAACAGCCGTTTCGGGAATTCCCAGAATCCTCGAAATGTTACTTCTTACACGCAGTCTGCGAAGGTATTCTGAGAAGTTTACAGCCCAACGCCAAAAGAAATATTGCCTTATCAAATTCAGTTTAATTTCTCGACATAGTTTCCTTCTCTGTAATTCGCCCAAATAGTAGTTGGACTCTTGTTCTGCAAAATAGGCGTTTACGAATGTGATGATCTCATTCGATAAATATTTCTGAAAGTTTCAACGTGGCAAACAGAAAAATGTCGTTGGGAGGCAGATATGGTGAATAGGATGGGAGACGCCAATCCATGAATTTTTGCCACCGCAACCATTTCTCCTTCTTCATTTTTCGCAATTTCGGCCTTCCGCTTATCAAGTAATCATGTTATGGTTTTTTTCAAGGTAGCCGATGTACACAGCTCCACGACTATCCCAAAAGACAGATGCCGTCCACTTTGTAAATTCTCGCTCAATATAGGACAAATAAGTTCTTAAGAAATGCCCACAGCTTCTGCTATCTCTCTAGCCTTAATTCGACGATCGTTTAGCACCATTTAGTCGATGATGGTTACAAATTGGTCAACAGTAGTTATAGTTTCTAATTGTTCGGAATGTTCATCCTCTACCAAATTTCTATGACCGGGTTTAAATTCAGTTGCACCCCCTAAACAACGCCCACGTCAATTTTAATTCGGGTAGGTGTATTGCCTTTCAAATGCAAGAATTTAATGATGGTTATTCGATTTATTCCATTTTTGCAGAAACACTAACATCGACTAATTAGTAGTATTAGTATTAGAACATTTTTAAGATTTTCCCAGTACGAGGTCCTCCCATGCTTTAATTATTTGTTTTATGTTTTTCTCTTGCAGACCACAGAAGGGATTAGGACCGATGAAAGGCATGTTAGCTGCTTCTCTAGCCAGCTTGTCTGCCTTTTCATTGCCTACGATCCTTTGATGACTTGGGACCAATCGCAAGGTAACGCGGTTTTATGTCCTAATTGCTTTAAATTGTGTATACATTCGTGAATCAGAACAAACAGGCAGGAGTAGGCTTTGATAGCCTTTAGAACGGCCTGACTCTCACTTAATATAGTTATGGTTGCGCCTCGTATCACTGTCTCGAGGTTCTTTATGACGCACAAGTTCAAGTTCAGCTTGAAATATGTTGGTGTGGAGTCCTGTAGTCCATTTCAAGGTGGTAGTTAGGCCCACTAATGCCTACACCTGCTCCAATAGCTTCTATTCTTGAGCCGTCCGTGTACTGTGCCAAGCTACCTCTTTTTGTCGCTTTGAGGATCAGTGAGAATCAGTACAGCTTGCAATGATCACCTTATAAGGCTGATTGCATAGGAATCATGTCCTTTGCACTACTAAGCTGCAAACCCTTCATTCTACAGAGCGTGAGGGCACTCAACATCGACTGATACACACAACTATTAAGTGACAACCGAGCGACCAACATCTTTCGACACATCCGCAATTACACTACCAAAATATTTTTAACGAATAGCGGCATTGTATATGGCAAGTTTCCTTGAATGCAATTTACTTTAGAGCTTGTAAATGTTTTTCTATGGAATAATTGGCATACGTTGTTATATGTACGCAACAATAACATAATTTTATTCAAGTTAATCATAAAATATAATGCATACAATTAACATCTTTCTGAATTACATATGAATCGTGACAGTTAAACTATTTCGTTGTTTAAATATGTACGAAGGGTAAACATTCCACATGCAATACGACAAATTATAACCTTTTCTTGAAAGAGCGTAGAAAAACCAACAACCATCACATCTTCTCAACCGTGAATAATGAGATCATAACCAGCTTTCAAACGGCTAATGATAGACCTCCTTTGAAGAGTCACATCTTAGCGGCACGTGACGAAGATTATCTCCTAACATTTTTTTTTCTGTTTTCTCCTTAGCTTAAAGGACGGAGTATTCAAATTTATGCAAATCTGTAAGGTGTTTGCATTAAATTTCAACCATTTAAGTATAAATATTATATCATTGGTAAATGATAAAGGCATCCTTCAGAGCAATTATTATTAATTGATTCATTAATTGAAATAGGCATATGTTTGCGATATAATAATGATGATGCACAACAGAAACCTGTCTGTTGGTTCTGGCATATTTCTCTAATGATATAATAACCTAATATTGGTGATTATATCTTGAACTTGGACATGAGCGAATAAAAACAAGCGCTCTTGAAATAGGGATGCAGGATCTTGCCAATATGCTATCGGTATGCTTTGCCAAATGCACACCGTGAGTTGTTAGGCGATTTTTAATAGTAGATGAATGAAAGTGTGCAGTTGCAATGTTATTTTATTACGGATAACTTTGAAGGTCACACCGCTTGGATTTAACGTAAATATTATGATGAGTTTTTGGCTCGGATCAAGGATTAAGACATAGGTAAATCATTGTGTAATAATGAACTCCGTGATAAAATGCAATAGTACAAGGCCATTTCACTTACAGAAATAGTAAGCTTGTACAATCAATTTACAAGGCCACTTAAAAGTTTAAATCTAAGAAAAATATAGTTTGGAGATTTATTTAAATTGGAAAAGTGTGCAGATTTGAGGACTCATGCAACAAACAGGTAAATTTTAAATAGCAAACGGTTAGAAATTATTTAGAAAAACTGAAAATCGATAGTTTTTTTTTTAAGTAAAGTATCCTGGTAATTACGAGGAGTTCGATAAACACCTGGTTTTGAGAGGTGATTTCTCTAGTCCTGCAAAATAGGAAACAATCGCTGGGGGCTAAATCCGACGAATGGGTGGTGGCGACTCATAGAATTTGCATCGTCTTGATGAAACAGAATTCTTTTCTTTGCCAAATGTGATCGTTTTTCTTTCACGTCATTGTTAATATAGTACTCGCCATTCATTTTCAAAGCAATCAACGTGTATATCCCAAACCACCGTGTCCATGATCTTGTTGGCCGATAAAGTGACTTTAGCCTTTCACGCCGGTTGATCACGAAAAGCCCACTGTTTGGACTATTCTTTGGCCTTTGGTGTGCTGTGATGAATCCAATTTCGTCAACAGTTATGAATCGATGCCAAAAATCATTAACATTACTAAACATTTGTTTAAGATTAATTGTTTGCAATCGTGACACCAACCTAGAGGAAAGCTCCCTTACATTCAAATGAGTTGCTAAAATGTTATGCACCCGGCCAATTGAGATGTTCGTAGCATCGCCAATCTCCTGCAGTTTCAATCTTCGACCATTCATTACCACATTGTGATTTTTTCATTAATTTCTGGTGTTAACGAGATGGACATTCTTCATTTGGACGACATGGACATTCTTCATCAAAATGCTCGTACAGCCGCGTTTTGATTCAGCTGTCGAATATTTTTTGGTCAATAACGATAGTGCAGAGACCCCGAAAACTTCACCAAGTTTCACTTTTATCCCATCATCTGTGTTCGATTGTAATCTAAGAAGCTGAATTCAAAAGATGAAGATATAGGGAGTCCTTATATCAATACACCTTTAATTTAACTTTTTTTTCAAATTTAAAATTTATTATTTAACATTTACTTCTGGCTTTACAAAAGAACGAAAGTTTTATAATTTTATTTCTTCTTTCCCCTCTATTTTTCCATAATTGCGTACTTTGAATTGTTTTATTTTGCTCTTATCTGGAGTCAGCTTATTTTCTTTATAAAATACCATTATTTAAATTACACGTAAATGTAAGACAGATATAGAGTTATTAACAGACAACGATACGTCTTCATGTAGACCAACGGTTGTACAATTTTTTTTAATTTATTTCGTACTTACTCTTAAGTGTAAGAATATTTAGTTGGACACCCATTTCTTTGAAAAAAAAATTGAAATCGCATAGCAAGAACCGTCTTCCAGACGGATAGCTAGTGTTTACTATTTTGGATAATTTATGGGGACACACCTTTTTTGCTTTCTTTGGTGTAAAAGCTGAAAACATAAAAGGTCAATAAGCGTGATTTCTGCAAGGGCCAATCCTAATTTTGAATAAACGCTATTGAAGTGGCACGACGAAATATATAGCGAATATAGCGATGTTCAATGTAATTGTAGATTAACAGTTTGCTATCAACAATAACTTTGAACGGGATGGAAAGCAATTTGCTGTATCTGCTATTTATGTAGTTACCTGTACTGGGTTCAACCAGTGATAGTGACGCCGTTGCTATTACGGACACATTACATGAAGAAGAACATTTTATTTTTATGGATTTAAATGGTCCAGTAAATTATCAACTTCCAGCAGAGGCCATCCTCCTCAATGTAATATCATTATCAATTTTTCGGCTTACGTTCAACTACGGCTAACATAGAAAATAAGGCAGAGGCGTTGATGACATGGATTTTTTTTTAGTTTGTGGACAAAATTTTAGAAAATTTATCGCATT
Source organism: Oryctes borbonicus (assembly GCA_902654985.2). Lineage (NCBI taxonomy): Eukaryota > Metazoa > Arthropoda > Insecta > Coleoptera > Scarabaeidae > Oryctes > Oryctes borbonicus. The sequence continues at coordinate 3,933,192 of LR736869.1, read as the reverse complement.
GGACAAATTACAAAGCTGGGCAAAAACAAAGAAAATGTAGTCTAAAAGTAGAGATTCTTCAACACTTCAAATCATGGATAGAGCCAAGTCACCAAGCACCATAACGAATCCAGTGATCCCCAATGTGGGAAACCAGAAATAATCGGCTACTACAACTCTATCAAGGTTTAAATGAAAAATGTGCTAAATTTTCGATATTTGACAGGTTATTATAAAGGCAATAACATTTCCAAGTCAAAACAAATAAAAAAATTAGCATATCAGCTAGTTATTCTTCATTTATAAAGGGGTGCATATTAACCGAAAATTGAGCCATCCATGACCGAAATCGTAGGGAAAAAAGATGCCAGCAGTTTTAATGAAACTGAAGAAACAATCTGCTTTTATATGTTTCAAATATAATCGATTATCGTAGAATTGCTAAATATGTTACGAACGTTGGGGGGCTATTTATCGGAGTGGTGGGCTATATCTTGTTTGTCCCATGTAGGCTTTATCACAGTTACCACATGCGACTTTATAAATTCCCGACGTCCGATGTATATTTCGGATTACCTAAAAAGTTTTCGAATGTATTTCGCGAACTGAAACGCACGTTCATATCTCGCCCCCTATTCTATGGAAGGCAAGTTTCACAAATTTCTAATTGCAAAATTATTTTGCCCAGCGCTTAACAATAAACTTGTGTGTGACAACGAGTGGGTACACTTCAACATCACAGATAGTATCCTTTTATAGCTGCAGGAACAGAATTCGAAACAATTTTTAAGCTCCGCATACTTCTCATAGTACGTCATTAAATACTTCGTTAAACACTTTATATTTAGCGAAGTGATAAGGCAGGCAACTGAAGTACTTCTCTTCAAAAACAAAAATTCTATGGCCAGTAGTACTTGAGCCAATTCGTCTGACGCTTGCGGGTCGAAGAAAATTCTATCGCTTGATATATTTAATGATTTCGTTTAACATCGCATCCAATCCTACGTAAATATTGCTCTTATATCACGACCTAAAACTGTTACTCGTAATTGTAAAAGTATTTGGCCCGAGTATCAAACGGTGTTTGCATCCAAAATTATTCATTTTCTTTTCTGACTTAACCAATAGCATAATCTAATTATATTCGGCATTGTAATATTGGCGAAATATTTTTGTATTGCTGCGCATGATATACGTACTGACAATTGTACAAGTACTTGAAAAGACAGTTTTACGTGCAGATCCTTCTACTTTAAAATAGAGACGACATACTTTTAGTTTAATGTGTATATAGCACAGTGCAAGCGGTAGAAAATTTATTCGGAAGCATTTGTAAATACCAGGATTTGTAGATTCGTTCAGTGTAGTTTATCTGTTGAAGAGTGTTTTATAGTTTTTAAATTTATCTAGCTGCATACTTCTCTCACCTGTAAACCTAGGACTTCAGTAACAGATTTACTTGTAGTAAAAATAAAAAGGACTCTGCATGTACAGGCTGACCAGAAAGTAATGCACAGTATTGATAACTTTGTTATTTATTTTATTTTTGTGAAAGGCACTAGTTGACGCAAAAAACAAATTTTTTTGTTTCCTATTTCAGACGTCACCATCTTGAATCGTAATCCTATTTTTTCCAACATGAATGAATACTATAGTCCGTCTAGAAAGTATCCGGAAAACAAAAAGTACAGCTGTATATATTTTTATTACTTGAATAATAAAATCACAACAAATAATTCATCTCATTTACAATCTCCATTTACCTGTAAACACTTAACTAAACGTTCAAGTAATCCCGAAACGAGGTCAATGCTATACTTTTCGGTGATAGTGGTCCAGGCTTGCAAACCTGACTGAATTAAATCTTCTTTATTTCGTGGTGTTGCTCATTCTACTTCAATTTTCATTAGTCCCCATATGTTTTCGATGGAACTAAGATATGGGGAAGCTGCTGGGCTTGGAATTGTTGCAAAGTTTTGTTCTAGCATCCAAGCTTTAGTGTATTCAGAAGTGTGGCATCTTGTATTATCCTGTTGAAAACACCACCCTTCGGGATATAAAGCACGAGCCGTTTCAACAAGAAAGACGTTAAGAATTTCACAATACTTTGCACTATTAACGGTGCCATCAATTATACAGAGAGGTGTAGCACCACGCTGAGAAATTCAGCAACATTTTCTCTTGATAGGATTTTTAAATGATTTGCACCAAGCTGAAAACAACTTTTGTCAGATATAAAAACATCACTAAAATTATCGTCTCGAAATCGTTGGCAAAAATCTGTTCTTCGTTGCTTTTGTAGAGATGTCATTGCAGGGATTTTTTTTTGGTTTCCTTGATAAGTAGCCTTGTCTTCTCAGTGAAATGCGGACAGTTTCTGGACACACTCTTATTTGGCGTTATAAGTTATAACAGTTAAAATATGGTAAATGCTAGCAAGGTCGGCATTAATCTTTGACACACCCTCGCTACACTCTGATGGTTTATAATTACGCAATAACACAATACAATCGTCCGCGTAAAAATGAGCTCTCGTCTAGCGAAGATGTATCATGAACGAAGTATAGAACGAAAATAAAATCTGGCTGAAAATTGAGCCCTGTGGACACCTCACGGAACTAACAACGGTGACGAAGTTATTCTGCGATCTACCGGAAAGGAACCTACCAATTAGGCACAACGCTTCATTCCCAAAACCCCTCGCTCTTGCAAATCCTTCGGACCAATCCTTGGTCTGAAGCCGTAAGGATGACACCCGTTACACACACGTTAATCCACCGATGCGCCAATCCCAAGAATGTCGTCTTCTCGACACAGGTAAGCACTTTCTTTTTATGCTTTATATAAAGGTTAGGACTAGTTATGTTATCGTATAATTAATTGAGTGTTATTAACGTTTAATTTCAAGTTACCATAAATTGAGTTTATTTAAGTTCGCTACAATTGTTTTTACTATATCGGCACTAATTTCCCCCCGCACTACCATCGATGAGTCATCCGCAAACAGAACCATCAAATCTTCCACTGCGTTAGACAAATCATTAATATTAAGTGAAAGTGAGAGTTGGCCGAGAATAGAACTTTGCAGAACCCTAGAAAGGGTACGTTTCCAATTTCATTTTATACGCTACATACACCACATCGTTTCCTTTCAAGAAGGACTGAATCCACTCCGAGATTACGCCGCAAATTCCATTTTTTCTAGTTTGTCTGTTGAAACTCCATAATGCACGCTAGCAAACGCCATGGACAAGTCCATCGTTATAATGGCTGTGATGTCTCTGCTATTTCAAAACAAATCCTTTTATTTTACACTAAACACTAGCTTCACACTTCGCTCTTTGTATGAAGAATGGTGACAGTTGCATTTATCGATTTTGAAATCAAAATCTAAACTAAGAAAATAAATAGGAAGAAAACACCTCGTTAACAACATGAAAAGACGAGAACCGAAGGGAGATCGCTTGGAGCATTTACTATAATTGAGAATAATTAAAGAATAATTGTTTACTCTGTTAGCTGACTGAGATTACCAGTTCCACAATAGCCATTTACGATTTAAAGATAAATTTATTTGCATCGTTACAATCAAATATGTCAAACGCAATTTGAAATTTCAATCTTCATATTATGATTTCAGCAAGATGTAGTTGTAACTAACGTAATAAATAATAAAAAAAAAAATCCAGCCCTCCTCCCTCTCCGATCTATGCTCATATTGCAGTTACTTGCTCTTTGCACTTCATTATTCATTAATTTTTAATTGGGCGCCATCAGACGACGAGACTACTTCTTAATCCAATCCCAGAATCATTAAACTTAAGATTAAATTTATTTCAATTGTAAAGCAGTCTTGTTATTGCCACCAATCAGCGGACAATTACCCGGATGGTATGCAAAGAAGTATGTTGGTACGCGATGAAATTGTTTATTAATTGCCAAAATTAAAGCAATTGTGCATGCAATTATGAACCATCGGAATGCTGACGTCGTGGATATTTATAGACTAAATATTATCGGTACAAGCGTAAACAAAAATACCCAAACTTTTAAAGACATCTAAAATTAAAGATGAACCTAAAGGGTGATAGGCACAAGATTATTGGGATTTATACTTAATCGTCTGTCGACTCACTACCTTGATTGCAGAATGTACAGCAGAAAAACCTTTCTGGCTCCAATATTTAGATCAGCCCATTCTCTTCAAAATATCAACAATTTCTCTATTTTTTTAAACGTTTCCAAATTATTTTTAAATGATATCAAACCTCATGTAGCAACATACATACGTAAACATAACGACAGATATTCGTATATATCAATGACATCATCCGTTTTTATTGTATTGTTTTTTTTTCTGCTAGTCGATTGTTATGTCGAAAAAAAAACATTTGAGGTGTTTACGAAAATTAATGATCAACCAGCGTTTCCAGTTACGCAAGCTTATAGGATGTGGGTCACAGAGCGTGTCGTTTTCGCGTTTAAGCATACGCGACTTCCTCGACTGGCTCTCATTAAGGCAGACGGTGCTAATGAATGACGACGACTGAAACTGAAATTGTTGCGGATGCATTCTGTAGAGTAACCGGCAGATTTCGGTGGATGTCAGAGTTATTCTTGGAACGGATAAAATATTCTAGGTGTGCGTTGTGATTATGTGGATGACGTTTGATGGAAAGGAACGTTGATATTAATGATAGAAAATATTAAGCATATTAATAATTTCTCTAGCAGTTAATGGTCATTAAGCAGACGCTAGGGTGTCTCGATCTTTTGGATTTGCAGCAAAGCTACTTGCAAAATTAATTGCCTTAACATGTTAATGAATATAATACATGCATGAATGCCGGTATCTTTTGTTTACTGCTATTATTATGGAATCTACTTGCTACAAATTGTTTTATAAATCTCTGCGTTGCTAACGTCTTCGACACAATCAAGGTCCTTAATCCAGGTATTCACGAGTTCTTGGCGGGGATGTTTGTTAGGTGTTAATAAATATAAAAGGAAACAACGAAAACCAAATTAATAAATCCGCACAAATTAAAAAATAATAATAATTCCAATAATAGGCGACAAAAGGAAATCAAATTCAATTAAACTAAAAAGGAATTCTGAAAATGTAAGAATAAAGATGATGAAGAACGACAATCGGAAACAAAAGAAAATAACTGAGGAAGCTAAAGCTAAAGATGAAACATGCACAACCGTGTTTTCTAACTACACATTAACGACTGAGTCGCGTGGAGGGCGGAGAGGATGTGGCTTGACTGAGGGGCGTATGTAAACCGGCACGGCTCTGTACGAACCCCTATGCTAAATGATAGAGGCAATCGTCGATCCGCATTATGATTATAAGACACAACCTATTCAAGGATTATTTATATTCTCTTGACCTTTTCGAAGGTGCTTCAACAGTAACCCGTTTAACATTTTATTACCGCATATGATTGTGTATGTTTCTTGGTATATTTCAAGCAAGCCAAGTGGGGCTTTTTAGAAAAATCTTGTAAAAAATGTGCACCACAGCAACTTCGACATAAATATTTTAAAGGATTAATTAACTAATTTCTAAAATGCATTTCTTCCAGCAACAGAGCATTGCCCGCATTTCCATAATTATTATATAAATTTTGTTTGTCGGTGATTAGTAGAGGTGACAAAGGCAGTCTTTTTGCAGCGACTAGACAGACTCGTGTTTTGTCGACTCTCGGGGAAACCAGTAGCCAACACGGACTCTTTCTTATGAAACGAATTGACACAAGTCAGTCTAGTCGCTGCAAAAAAGTTATAACTTCACCTGCCTTGGTCATCTCTAGTGACTAAAAGCATAATACGCTTGCTGGAATTTCCACATTAAAAATTTTTACTTAAAATACGCCAAATTTAAATATTTAGAAAACCTTTGATTATTTCCTTAATAAGTACGTGGGAGAAAGTAAATGCCATTCAAAGGGCAACTGTTGCATTAACAACGGTACCCTATACATCGTATTTCTAAAGAACAGAAGCAGATACCGGCGGTCTCTCCATTAAATGAATTGGTCAATGACTTCCCAAAAATAATTTTCAAGTTATAATTTATATCTTTCTTAAGAGGTAATATATTTGCGATGGATTGTGGATGAATGTAAGATATATACTTATCAACAAGGAACAACACGGCTGGTTCCCCTGTTGCCTTAAATGGAGCTGAAGATTTTCCGAACTTTCACGATTGTAAATAATATATTTAGAAAGAATAAGTCAACAACTCAATTCAGTAAAGCATATTTTTCGAGTTCAGATTCTGGCATCAATGCCTTTTTACTTTGAATTTTAAGTACTTGTTATGTGCGTGGGTATCGGTGCACTTGGTGGTGGAAAAAAAATAAACACAAAATTAAGTAAATCTCCAGGGCCGGTTGCAAAATTATTTCCTTTGTTAATTAATGCCACCATTAAGTAAAAAATCCGATTTGATAATCCCTTTTTAATTGTCTGTTTTAACTAAGAATTAAGCTAATACCTAGTTTTTAGCACATATTCTTCCTATTCCTGACGTTAAACTATTATTGAGGTTACGTCCTAGCAACTTGGCGTAGTAGTAGTGAATTGGCGTACATATTTGTTTTGTGAGTGTCGTTTGGAGTTATTTCTTGAATGAGGTTATTACTGTTTATATGAAATTGAGTAAACAAAAGAATATGAAAATTAAGCATGCCGTGCCCGCAGAAGCGACTTTTCAATTTGTGGATTGATTACATTGAAGATTCTATAAATTGTTTTTTGACGCAAAAAGTCATAATCATCGATCAATGAAGAAGTGCTTATTTAAAGCAGATTCTTTGCCTCCTATAATTTAACAAAATTCAACTTCGGGCTTCGACGTATTGCTGCATTGAGGACTATACTTATAAATTATTTATCTCAAAATCAATCTGAAATCATCATGAGAACTTGTGCTAATAAGCATTATTTTCAGTAATTTTTGCTTAATGCCTTTACTTTAATGCACTGCTAAATCTGTCATTTAATTCGTCGTTAAATTAATTACTCCTTACGTAAACATTTCGAACTGGTTTAATTCCTTTTTTTTTCTCGTTAATATTGATAGATACCAAAGTGGTAAGTAGTAGCAAAAGAAAGAAGAATTGCTGTTAAATTGAAGTATATATAAGGTAAGACATACGTTTATATTTTTTCCCACGTGGCTATTGTATAAGTTCGACCACGAGCCGCAAATAAAGCAACAAACATCAACTCACCGCAAACTATTATGTCGTTATAATTTCTTCTTCATAATTGCAAATTAACTGCAAAACGTTTGCCATTCGGAACTAATTTAATTCTTAATTAAAATAAATTACTACTTGATTAAATATTACCTTGAAAAACTAACTAAAATTCTTTATAAATAAGATCCAATCGTATTATCGTTATTATGATTAGCCTCTTACAGATTTACTCCTTCCAAATTAAAACAAATTGTAAAAATTAACAGATTCAGTTAAAATCTTGTTCAAGTTCAAAATATTTTGCCAACCTAATTACGTTTTACGTTAACAGTAAGTTATGATGTGTAACACATCGAAATAAATACGGTAAACATCAACCTATTTCTCTTCTGCTTTCGTACCTGGAAAGAAAGTAAAAAATATTTTTGGAATTTCTATAACCCTGTCTAAATAAATATTTATTCAACGTACAGATAACAAGCACCAGCATAAAAATGCTACTAGGTAGGTAGTCACGACAGAATTTATATCACGTTCTTATATTCAAAGTAGCACTTCAATTTAATTCATGCTCGTAAACGCGATTTTTCTTTACGAAATTCGCGAATATTTTATTACATGTTCATAGCATCTGGTTGACTAACCTAGATTCTTACATTTTGGCAAGTTACGCGTGATAGTGAAAACAACAAGATTTAAACTATAGTAGCATGAGGAACGAGGAAAAGATTTATAAAAATTTTTTTTTTAATCGTTTACCGTACTACAACTATAAATAGTATTGGAACTTTTGTAATTGAACTGGTTTATCTGCGGTGTAGTGTTTACTTAAGGTGATATCGTTTTTAAAGTTGTTAGTTTATTTATTGTACACAAAATGTGTTTTAATGGACCCAGTGAAGGAAACGGATTGCCAAAAGCCGGTTTTAATGATTTCTGGATTGCTCAGTTAAAAAATTTAATAAGAATAATAATATTCTTGTTGCTATTGTGTTCACAATACAATTTAGAACCATCTGTACTATTTGTGTTGGCTACACCTACAGTGCACCGACCTTCTGAAATTATAGAATTGTACCTATTGTGTAAACAGCAGGACGCTAAAATTTTCTGACGATCACACAGTATTTTTTTTAGAATATTACCGTATGTACAAGGTAATCCGGAAGTAGTAAATGGCACATACTGGCGTTGGAATTGTTTGGTTGCGATGACGACAGTAAACAAAACAATTTGTTCTTAATTGATGATTTAAAATTTAAAAAGATAAAATAGTTCAAGCGTTCACTGTAGATCGATAAATAAGTTGATAGCTATTAATTATCACATTAGTGTACCTATATTAATCATATTATATGTTACTGATTTTGTTAATTTTTTGTTTTGATCTTAAATTGACACTGACGTACGTATGTTCTTCGCTTATCATTAGCCTATATAAACTTTTATCAAAACATTGTTTCCTTATTCTTTTTCACTAAGAAGAGGCATTTTAGTTTGAAAAACGGTTTCGGTTGTGGGCATTATTCATCAGGATAACGCAGCTTCTACATCCGAATAGCTAAATTACTTATTTTCTTTCAGTCTTTCTTAATACATAAGTCATACCTATTACTTAATTCTTCTTTAGTTATTCCCGAAATCTTGAATCAACAGTCTAAGGTCGTCAATGTCAACATGTTTAGTTTATTGTTGTCATGGTAACCAAATTACATTGATATCTAAAATTTCTAAGTGTGAGCCTCGCTTTCGGCTGCAGGTAGCTGCTTGGGTTCAAAATTTTAAATCAGCAGTTTAAAAACGTCTGCGTTCGTGTCCTTGTATACTATTGGATGCAATACTCAAATGCTGGACCAGCGTTTAACTCTGAATACCTGTTTTACTTCTAATATTAGACGTTTTTCGAAAATGAACCGCCTTAAGATAAATTGACGTTAATTACGTTTTTGAACGAACAACGTTCCAGTTCTCTAACTTACTTCAGATTTTCTAACATATAAGAGAACACATCAGAAAATGCCCAGAAACAATAACCAAAAAATTTAAAACATTTACGGCAAAAGCAATGCAAGGAGAGAAAGAGCACGCCACCCATGGGCATGTTTCTGCCTATCCGACGTCATCAGTATGGTTCCGAGAGTGTTTTTACACCACCCTGCACCACTACCTGTCTCACAGTTAATACTATAACATTCGAAATGACGAGCCAGATATTGCTTAGCCCCCTCTAGTGCCAAGAAAGGCACATAAACCGGGTACTCTTCCTCAAACCATCCTTCGGGCAGTTCTTGGACAGCTTAACACGTGAAGGCATTTTTGATTTACTTTGTTAATACATCGTGGCAAGCCTGTGAGACAAACAGCTATACGAGGTGGAGTAAAACACTCGGAATCACACTGATGACGCTGGGTAAGCAGAAACGTGTCCGTGGTTATTGTGCTCTTTCTCTCCTTGCATCGCTTTTACCCTAAATGATTTCATCAATACCATAAGGACACTATTTCAGCGTTATTTTTTGGTTATTATTTGTATTTTTTTTAATATAGCAAATGAATTAAAGTAACAACAAATAAATATAGTAATTATTATTAACGATATCTAGAAACTCTTTTTGAAAGGTCGCTTTAACATTTTTTTTTCTTTATTAGAAACCTTAAGCTTACATTTCTTTTGAGTCTTTGGAACAATTAATTTGTGGCCAATCGAAACATTAAATCAAATAAGAAAAGTAATATTTATTATTATTTTATCTAAATAAGAGTAAGAATATAATACTGAATTAGAGACAATATTTAATTAGATTATTTAGATATTTTTTCTATTATTTCTAGTTAAGACTGGAAGTCATTAATTTTACAATCTTTAATACACACAGCTATTCCCAAAAATAAATAATACTGATTGCTATTGTTAGCAGAGAATTGATATGTTGGAATTTCTCCAATATCCAATTCTGATATAACAAATCTCTGTGCTTATGAGCAGTACAAACTGATCCGGTATAAGACGTTGTGCGATACTAATGATAAGTCCGATGGATTTTCCGTTTTGTTTGGGAAAACAGAAAATATAAGTAGTATGTTAATTACCTTATCAAAGTATTAGCGTTAAAGATTATCTCAATAAAATCCGATATACAAACGTAAATAAATTCCATAATCATTGAAAATATCGTCAATAATTATAAAGGACGTTTAAAATCTCCTAAATTAAACTAAAAATCAAGCAAAATGTGTTGTGCCGTATTGATGACTATTTTCTATATCTGTGCCCTGTTGATTCAACTTATTAAATTATCGTAATTTTCTTTAAAATAACAGATTTTCTTTGAAATGATTGCTAGTAGCTGTTATTGGACAAATTTTGATTATAGCTATTTGGATATTGGCAAAAGAGTTACAATTACACAAAATAAAAAAAAAGTGTGAATAAGGTAATAAAATAATTGATATCGTGAAGGGGAATCCCTACAAAATCTTTCTTATTCTACAACAAGTGGTTAATTTTAAGTCTCAAAGATAAAGACTACCTACTTTTTTTTTATTATTATTATTTTCATCTTACGATCAATTTTTTTTTTGAAATCTTTAAAGAAAATTCCGCGCTGAATAAATAGCTTTTTCGACAAAATAATTTATACAATTTAAAACTTCATCGACGATCACTTAAAATAAATGCAGATGCTTTTTTTATAAATTAAAAGAATTAATAGATTTAGTTTTAAAATCATCCGCGTGCAAGAATTTAAAAATAAATAAGAAGTAACAAAAACGCCGATTAAAAACATTCAAAAATAGAAAACTTACCGCGTTTGGAGTCGTACACCAATAGCTTTCGTGAAACGATCACTTGTCTCTGGCGGTGGTTTACACAGTCGACTACAATCAACTACTGGTATACAAACGTAAAGGTGCTTTCCATCTAGCTTTGCGAGTTGCCTACGTTGCCCAGAAGATAAAAATATCTATCCCCGATAGAATGCATATTCACGAGTGACAGCGTATAAACCCAACAACGTATGTAGATGTGTTTCAAGATTCCAATTCGTCATAACGCTGCTGATTAAAAAAAAAATACGACGCTCTGGAGATTTCGAAATATTTTGTTTGGGTGCCAAGTGGCAAAAGCTTTCTCTAATCTTTCTGAAAGTAATCGCAGTATTTCTGTAAGAAGGCGAAATATATTGATTTAAGTGCTAATTTACATTCGATAGAACACATACGTCTGTAAATTAGCAACGTAGTTATCCTTTGCAGCCGTTTAACGAGATGCAAATAGGATTAGTTTTGATAAGGTTATAATGGATGTTTACGTAAGATTTTTATAAAAATACTGCGCCACGGAAGCACGTACATTGAATTTTTGCAAATTAGCACATGTTATTGTAATAATTATCTTTGTTGTATATGATGCTGTTAAATTAATCCTACATAAGAAGATTTATGCGAAATTCTTCATCTTTAAATTAAATAAATAGTAAAATTCTAAAATTATTTGTGGCTCTTCGCTAATGAACCAATTAAAAATATGTACATGTTCATAGGAGGTAACAATGTTAGAGAATGCTAAAATTAACAAAGTTCATTACCGAGATACTTTTATTTAATCTGTATAAATGATAATGAAAACAGTTATTTATGTGAAACATTCACATAACAAGGACGTTCAATTTATATCTGAAAATACATTTATTTTTAATTTGCAGAGAAAGGAAAAGATAATTCCGCTTATTAAATCAAACTTTAATTAAAGTAGAAATGGAAATAATTATCAATTCAATCTTAAAACTGTTCGATAGTTGTCCAATAAAAGAGCAAATATACGAGGCAGTTATTTGTATAAATCATCCTTTTTCGATTTAAGCTTTAATAAAACAGAAGTTGATACATATTACGTAAACATTTCGTTTTAGCGACACTTTGCGCGGTAATCAACTTGGACCTTGGTTCTCGTTGGTTTCCAGTTCTTTTTCGACGAATTTTTAAGCGTAATTAAGAAAAATAGTAATAAGAGCAATACTCGTTAAGGTATATGCAATAGAGCTGTTATTCAGTACTCTAATTGTTATATTTGAAAGCTAAAATGTTAGTAAAATATATTTTCTCGCCGTTAAATGATGTCGATAATCTAAAATATTATTTTATTGTTTGAAATTTTAATCTCCGTCCTTTATAGCCACTGATGGAATCCGTCAATCCTTAATCAGAGTCTTTAAGCTGAGCTTTTCGCTATTGTGCCTCAACATCATTCCTTGCAATACTTTCAGCTATGCGTTGTTCAACAGACTTTATTTTTCACAATATGAAATTACAAAAAGGAGGTGAATCAACATAAATCAATAGGCGGGGTTCAGAAATAAAATGCATTGTGCACAATTGCTTTAAACCCAACCCAACATATTCACAAAGTGTCACAATAAACAATACCAAGCACAATCATAGGTAGTTGGATTATTATATTTGATTACTACCCGAGGTGGTTCTCGACCTATCCCGCTGCGATTTTCAGATTTATTGTGGCTCCTCTCTCATTAGATTAATTACATTAGCTTTGCTTTCTTTGCTAGATTTAGCAGCCTTGTGAGTGATCCCTCTACATAGGGAGCAGTCTCTTCTTCTACCTGGCAGAATCTACATGCTTTTTCCTCTATCAGACCCAGATTCCTCATGAGCTTCTTGAACGTACAGTATCTTGTTAGCAGGCCCACTATTGTTCTAATAGGCTTCCTGTCTTTGCTTAGTTAGGTCCATTGTAAATGTAGGCCTGTGTCCAATCAAAAATTGCATGGCCTGTCTCTGACCTGGAATGATCTTACATCAGTCTCGAGATTTCTTATCTTTCTTGCTTTTACTTACCGTATATGCTATTCCCACCGACTGCATTGGGCCTTTCTTCCACTCTTCTCTATCTGGTATTACCATTTTATAGCACTTGTTGACGCTGTACTTGGGACTGACGACATCACTGGCCTCCAAAATCCACTTCAACATCATTTTATCGTTCTAAAAATTTATATTAAAATCACCGACGCATAATAGTAACGTAGGCTTCCACTGCCAGAGTCAGTTAAAACTAAACGTGTTCCGGGTTTGTACCGTGTCATGGTAGCTAATCGAAAACTGTCGAAATGAAGAGATGGTAGGCCACAGTTAACAGGATAACTTAACGTTGCCTCTGGTATGGTTCACATACTGAGTTACCGAGATCAGCTCAATTAATTTCGGCTCTGGGGTGGTTTACACGTTGCTGTCGTGCTAAATGTGGCGTACCAACTTTCCTTCCCCTGGAAGAACCCGACGTTAATTTTCACATCTGGCATGGGTCACCTGCTAAGTTACCGTGATTAACTGCCTCCCGGTCAATTAGTTTCGCATCTGGTTTGGTTTACACGTTGAGTTACCGTACTAACTGTGGCCTAACGCATTTCCTTCTCCAGAAGAAGCTCCTTATGATTGTTCAGTTTAAGGTTAACTATCGTGACACGGTCCAAACCTAGAAATTTTTAATCTTAATAGTTCTAACAGTTGGAAGATATTTGGAATAATTCTCTTTCATTATTGTTTCAATTAAATTCAGCATAAAATTTTTGTTGTTAATCTTCAATTCTTTTCCATAACATCCAGAACATGATATACAGTAGCAAATAACACGCCAGCTGTTACGAAAGAAAATTGCGATCCATCGGTTCCCAAAAATACAGAGGAGCTTCTAAACTGCTAAAGCTCTAATTGTAAGATACGTGATTAGTAGAGATGACAAATGCAGATGAAATTATTATTTTTTTGCAGCGACTAGACAAACTCGTGTTTTGTCAACTCTCGGGGAAATCAGTAGGCAACACGAACCCTTTCTTCCGAAACGAATAGACACGAGTCTGTCTAGTCGCTGCAAAAAAGTAACAATTTCACCTGCCTTGGTCATCTCTAGTGATAAGTTTCACGTTAGCATTTAATGAAATTTAATTCAGACGCGTCAATTGTCTTGGCTGCGCTCAACACTTCAGAGATATCTACTGAACGAAGGCCGAAGCCAGGGCAAGAGGCAGGTTCCTCTCTGATAAAAAGGAACAGTACATCAAGAACTAGTAGCCAACGTCGTTACGGCAATCGTGAAAAATGAACTGTTTTCGTGTGTGTTTTCATACTGTTACTAACAGTATTTCGCGGAACTAAAAAGAAAAGCATTTGAAAAATAATCTGGGCATTAATGGGTAAAAAAAAGAGGTTCTCGCTGTGAACGGGTGGATGTAAAATTTTAAATATTCTGCATTAAAAATAACGTGATGATACAATTTAAAATTGAAATAAGGACTTCAGATTGTACCAATTTGATAACATTGTCCTTGGCGAAAATTTGTAGTAAATGTCCAAGAATTAACAGAACCAGTGCTTCCCTGTCAGTGACCTAAAATCATTTTTAAAGTTAGTATCGTCACTTGAAACCTATTAATTCCATAGTTTACTAGTGAGGCTACTTCAGCCCAACTTAATTTACAGCAAAAAATAAACTTCCAACTTCTTCTTGCGTCTAATTTGTAAACGTTCCGAAGTTAAAAAGCGGCTGCGGTGGTCCTGCAGATAAATGTAATAAATTCTAATTTTATTCGGTAAATAACGGTCTTCCAACATAAATATTTACTTCATATATTCATATTAATATTACGCAAATAGACAAAATTATTTGAAAACTTTACTATGCATGCAAACAGCATACCGCATTATTCACACACGAATCTAAAATTATTATTATCTATGAACGCAGTTCTTGCTTTCCGAGAGGAAACCACATTCTTATATTATATTTTCGTAAAAAAATAATAATCAAATTATGATATGTGTTTACGCAAAAAAAATACTAGTAACCTGCAGCACACGATAAGCGAGAATTATAAAAAGGAAGCTATGGAATAAGGAACGTTTGGTACGGGTTATACGTATACAGAATAGATTATTTTTCATTTCTCACTCTTTGTTTTCCTCGGAATCAAAGTAATACAAAAATCAATAGCAAACTATTCTGTAATAGTTTGCTCTCTTTCCAATTTCAGGAGGATTTCAGAGGACATATCAAACTCCCTACCAGTGGAATATCAGTTCATTTGACCTAAAATGTTTTCCGGCTACAAATTTCATTAAATATGGGAGTAGAAGAAAGTCACAAAGGCCCAAGTCTGCCGAATAGGATACAGGTTCCAATAATTCGTACTTCAAATCTCTTAATTTTTCCAATGCCGAAGCAACTTTCTGGGCCCGGATGGGAGGTGACTTTTTCTTTTGCAACCCAAGCATGGTCTCACGAATTTTTTAATCTAGCTAGCCAAGAAGATGTACGTACCATTCTTCAGTTATTCTTTTACCTTTCTCAAAGTAATCAATTACAAGAATTCCTTTTACGTACCAGGAAACACCACCCCTAACCGTTCTGGCTGATGCAACTGACTTCACTTTTTCTGGTGCAGGGTTATCGGCTTCGACCCACTGCCATAACTTCTGGTTTGTTTCAGGTAGATAATGGTGGATCTACATTTCATCTATTGTAACGCATGAAATCGAACGGTTTCTTTTTAAAACGGTCTAAATATTGCTGAGAAATTCGTTTTCTCGTTTGTTTTTGATCAGGATCTAACAAATACTGCACCCATATTGCACCAAGCTTTCTCATCATGTTACACGCAGTGTACGCTTCCTTCTGAATTGCTTACAATCTTAGCTACATCGTACACTATTAAGCGTCGATCGTCCAGAATTATATAGCGTGCCTCCTAGATATTTTCATCGGAGGTTGCAGTTTCTGCTCAACGTTCACGTGAATCATCTTTAAGAGATGTACGACCACGTTTAAAGTCAGCCGCTCTTATAAATCTTTAGCAATTTTCTTCTCGCATTGCCCTTTTCAACCTTTCCAAATTCTTTATCTTCTAGACATACTTACTCTACAGGAAACCACAATTTCGATATAATTAAATAAAGGCAAATGTTACATTATCTGAGTATTTGGATCTTCCTATATGGAGAGTGTTAGGGAAGTTATGTTGTGGCGATCAAGAAGTATACACATTATGCAGACAATAATAATTTGACACCTAGCAGGAAGCTGCACTCTTATTCGACGTAGACAGGATCCAAAAAATGGTGGGTGGCACCATTTATATCCGTATTGATAGAATTTCAGAAGCCGTCGTATGGTTAAATTCTTACGAAAAAAAGTCGGTGCACCTTTCCCAACAAAATTCAACAAAATTTAGCGAGAAATATAGAGTTAATAATAATATAGCAAGGACGTTGGGGTAGTATGGTGGACAGCGATTACGTATTGGCACATTGCGCACCTCACATTTAATTAATTAATCCGGAACAGCTATTTCGAGGATACGCAAATTCTCATTATTTCAACCTTGTGTTGGATATTTTTGCTGATCATTTATGGCAATCTTTTCCTTTCAAACATACGATCTTAGATTTAACTAAAAATTGATTTTTTTTTATCGGCTTCAAGTTGAAGCTAATATACGGGATCGTTGGAGTTCACATTATTTTCCTCTGGCAAAATAGGCGAGTTTTGGTCATTTATAGGCAATTTCCATCCAAATAAAATTCACCATTTGAATTATCTCAATCCTCCATCGATTCCAATTTTAGATTATCTTATTCCCAGTCAATGCTGCTATCCTTAAATGTATCTGGATCATCACTTTCTCCTGCTTTAATCTTTCTTACCTCTTCCTGCAATTCTGTTTGAGATAAATGCCAGTCGGAAGACATTCCACTAAAAAAGGTCAGGAATATCTCACCTCGAAATAAACGTCGGTAAAACTACTTTGTACAAAAGAAAACAACATTAAACTTGTCCGAACACCAATTAACAGTATGCGAGACTATTGCAAAATTTGCTATACAGAAGCCAGGTTCACAAAAACAAAAAAAAAAGCCCGAACGTAATCCATTATCCGGAAATGAAGGAAATATCAAAAAAAATGTTGAAAGATATGCCCGTCATCAGGCATAATACCATATACAAGTTTATAGTCTCGCTTTTGCCACCTTTTCCTGTTAAACGTTGTACATTTTTCGACAACAGAATAAAAAAAGCACATAAAGATGAACCACTTTCATCTTAAACATCAAATCTCTTCAGAGCATAACAAGATCCAACAGGTCCTTCAGCTCTTGGCAAAACGTTTGACACGAAACAGCCGCGTTCTAAATAATCATCGAACATCTTTCAAGCGATTTATTTATACGATATCCATTGACCCCACAATGCGCTTAAACCACGATAATTTTTCCCCTAGAACAATTTTTTTCTCGGCACGACACAGATACCGTTCAAATGTTAATTAGTGTAAAATATACTGCATCCTTACATTTAGATCAATTATTCGACCCAAATAGATCGCCATGATACGTTTATTAATGAGCAGAAACGTTAGGCAGCGTTTGCGACTGCAGTTAAGTGTTAATTTATGTCTACATGCTTATGCAGTCATAAAGTGTGTGGATAGGCGTTAATTAAAGCTAGGTTCGGAATTTTTAGGTTGTAGATATTGAGTTATGAAGCCACGGATAGTCTAATATGTACAGGCTGTTTCGCGAAACTGTCCTTAGCAACAAAATCGAGATACACTAAAATACGATTATTGAAAATTTTATGTATTTGCAACATAAAAAATACACAAATTGCCATTTGAAGACAAAATATTAGTGAATATGCGTATTTTAAAGATAAAGAAACAGTTGTCTAAATTGATTACACACTCCCGAACCTACAGGTCCTCTTGCGGCAGTTTAAATAAAAAAACCTAACAGCAAATTATGAGGTTTTACCAGAAAGGCGACGAATAAGATGTTACGTGAACTCTGTATGGTGACGTGTCACGCACGCAAAACCCCGCGTACGTTTAAATCTAAAACTGGAATTATCCTTCTAATTAAAGTAAAATGAAGCACTGGAGTGCCTTAAAGGAATGACGATGTTCTAATAGATTCCAGCAAGGTATTTAGCGGCGAGGAAACTTGTTTTTGTTGGCGGCAATTAGCACAGAAGTATTGGCCAAAAAGGATGCCAAAATGAAGTAGACAAAGCAGTTGCAAGGACAAGTGTAAAAACTACGTTCACATCAGAACGTTGCAAAACGAATTATATATCACTACGAGGGTCTCTAACAAATGACCCTTCTTTGTTCAGTAATTGCAGCGCTATTCCTGTCTTAGCAAAAATTTTGACATTCAGAGCCAGGTGGACCATGGCATCATTAAAAAAAACTCAGCCGTTTCGAACTTGCACATTCCTTTATTACATTGATGCGATCGTAGAACAAATTATGTATTATACAATGGGTTCTCTTCAGATGAGCTCTTTTCTATTCATGGCATCCCACAGGGGTCTAAGTTGGGCATTTTATGGGTCATATACATTAATGACCTTTTGTCAGACCTTTCTTGGTACGTTCCACTTACAGGACGAAGAAATTATATATATGTAATTTTTTTGTTAGTCTTGTTCTTGTAAACCTATTATTATAAAAGATCTACATTTCCCCACTGCGGTATTGCAATTAATGAATGAAAGCAGAATTGTTTGTCCAGTGTGTTAGTAATGCATGTGTTCCGACTAAATGGGCACCACTGGCTTAGCCTATATTGCAGGAGCTTCCAAGTTGAAGGTGAAATAGTGAAACACTTCATATGAAAATGTCCTGATACGTACGCTGACGTCAATTGAAAGGATCATGCTGGGTGACGAGTGGCTGCCTCTTGCAGCCATTAAGGAGGTTTTCCTGGGCAACGTCCTAACTTATGTGACGGCAAACCATAGTAATGGATCTTATCCCTATCTTCATAAATTGGCGTTCGCGTAATATTCTTTGACGATAGTTAATCTATTTACGCGAAGACAACAAAAAAGAGGATTACGTTATAAATGCATAAGGAGAGAGGCATTACATAAAATATACCTGCAAAATTATAAGAAATTCTGTGTTTGCGTATATTTAATAAAACGAGTATTAGCACCCACTCGATTGAGTGAAATGATGTGAAACATCACCAGAACTGTGAGGCCAATTATTGAGATTCTCGGAGCTTCGAAGATGACATCAATTAACTCATACTTATAGTCCAACTTATACATTTGAATTTTTTTTTTCTGCAGTTCCTTACCATATTACCTTAGTGGTGCCAATAATTGGAGGTTTTATCCCACATATTAATTTAAATTAAGTGCAATAACCAAACAATTAATGCCAGAATAACTTCCTCGTGGTTTTGAGGCAATCATTTACGGCAAAAGCAATGCAAGGAGAGAAAAAACACACTGCTCACGGACTACCCAGCGTCATCAGCGCGGTTCCGAGAGCGTCTTTACACCACCCTGTTCCGCAGTTTGTTCCACAGTTAATACCACTTTAGCATTATTTCTTGGTTATTGTTTCTAGACATTTTCTGAGGTGTTCTGTTAATACATCATAGTAAGCCTGTGGGAATAGTTTACATGTGTGTGTGTGCAGTTTTCCAAAGCGCTCCTGCGCACGCCATCTCGTGTTAAGCAATCTATGAACCCAATTTATGTCGCTCGTCCTTTCGAATATTGCGGAGGCAAACAGCGATACGAGGTGGAGAAAAAAAACACTCTGAGCACCACACTGATGACGCCCCTTAGGCAGAAACATGTGAATAGATAATGTATTTGTTATTTCTTTGGATTGCTTTTGTCGTAAATAATTCCATCAATACCGTGAGGAAGCTATTTTAGCATTGCTTATTTTTTGTTATTGTTTTTAGGCATTTTGTAATATGTTCTATATTAGTGCGTTTGTGTATTTCAAATTTCATAACTCTCATTAAAAAAGATACCGATCCTAGTGGCCAGGTCATCATCATCAGTCAGGGATACCAACATTAAATAATAAAAGGTTGCGTATCGTAATGAAATTCATTTCAATACGAGATTAAGTGCGAAAACAGAATACTTTTTAAAAACCGATAAACCTTGGACGTTCTAAATAAGCAAACACTTTTCCACATCCGTCATCAAACGGTCCCTTTCGTCAATACGTTTCGTCTAAAAATGATTTATTTTTGGAATATCTCATCTAAACGAATTTAAAACAATCAATACCGAAATAATCGCAGAGGTATAAATATCAGCATCCGCGAATTGATATGTTATTTCTATTGAATTCTACTCATATCCTGTTCGCTAATATTTACGACCAATTGAAAATGTAACGGTGAAGATAGTGAAATCGTAAATTACCAGAAAAATTTAAACTAATTACGAAAAACATTTGGTGGTATAAGCGGCGCACGTATCATAACCACAACTTATCCGCAAGTTATTTTCGAGCACGGTCTTTGACATTGTATAGTCGTTTATCTTTTCTTCGTTATGAAATGCGTGATAATAATAATACAGATCAATGGGCTGCGGTTTTTTATCTTCTTCTGAACGTTTTCCTTTTAGAAAATATAAAGGAAGGAAAGAGGTTGGTTTATTAGTCAATCGAGTCGACGGATAAATAGCGAAATTAATGCCCAGATTAACTTTAAACTTTGCGTTTTGTGTTGGAAATTTGTCATAAACATCCTTTTCCTTTTTAATCATCAATAAATATATTTAATAATTATAGTAATAATACGTAATATATTTTTATTTTCAAATAGTAAACAGTACAATTAACAAAAGAGATCTTTTGACAAAAATATGACCAACTTAACGCAACATTACGCACTAGTTTATTATCCTTTTATGCCTACACACGTGCTACCAAAAATCAGATCTGATGATTCAAAAAATGCATTAATATTAATTTTAAACCATGCCATAAGATAAAAAACAACAGTGAAAAATCCAAATTAACTGATTGTAAGGTATAGTCTCCAAGCCCGCGGAGATGATTCAGTCTTTATATTTTTTTGTACGACACTGTATGTTACCATAAAATATAAAGTACAAAATGTTATCGAGAATGATGGAAGTGTTATCGCCATTACTGTAGTAATACATAAAAAGCAACCGTTTTTAATGTTGTGCTTAAGCATCAGGATTGTGGTTGGATTGCCTTCCTCTTCAAGTGTCTCCATAGCAAATAGTCGGAGGCGGTCAAATCATGGGATCGTGCACCTTTCTAACTTTCTAGAACCTTAAGCTAGACGCAGCGACTCTTTCATCCAAAATTCCCAACATTTCGTCGAACGACTGAAAAAGTTGACGGTAGGCCTTGGTCAGCTTTGACGTCTTATTCACCAAAGTTCCCATATCGGATGCGGTACCCATTATTGGAGAGTTTCTCGTCTCTAATGACCAACCGGACGATATGGCTGACTTGATTGAAGCATGCTTTTCTTCTACTTCCAGTTCCATGGTAAATACTACAAGCAAATCTCAAGTACAGCTATGGGATCTACTTTGTTTCTTGCTGTCGCCAACAACTTTATGGAAATAAGCTCTATTACCTGAGAATCAAATTCTACTTACAAAAAGCTCACCCGCACAGGCCATTGAAATATCTATCAGCGCAATATTCAGCCCAAAAATGCGGTATTATCAATTCTCTTATACAAAGAGCCATTTCCATATCTGAACACACTTCGAACCATCACCGAACCACATCACCGAAACTCTGATCCGCAATAATTATTCTAGAAAAGATCATCGCTACACCAATCCTTCTCCACAGCAAATCCCTTCGTCTAACAGTAATTGCCATAAGTAAGTGTATTTAAGAGGTCACCGATCGCATCAGCAAGATTTTCTTCGGGAACAACATTTCAAACTCTTAGACTACTTTTCCATTAAAGACCGCAATCATCTGGAAACCCCTGGCGTCTATCAGACTTCCTGTCCCTGCAGTAATGTGTACATTAGAATAGCCGCCAAATGTATGGAAAAAGAATTTTTGAACACAAATTCTAATTTTCATTCGATTTGAAAAAAAAAAACTATAGAACAGAAAGTTTCGTGACGGTTAATGAAATTAACAGTATCAGAAGAAAAAAAAATGAGCTAATATCCGTGCTTTATCGTTCGTTTTTACGTGAAAGCTTGGTTTAAATATCCCAGAGCGTTAAATATATCGTAAAAATTTAACAAATTTCTATTAATAAAACCATTTGTGGTATTTAGCAGATAAGCATTGGATTGTCATCTTTTGATTAAAATATTCCGCAGAAAATGAAGGAAAAACAAGGAAATAGGGAATTTTTAGGAAAACCGAGTATTTCATACCGAGAATTATTTGTACGGTTTAACACTTCGACGGACTTCTTCTTGTATCTATGTACCACCAAATAGATGTAAACTATAATCAAGCATCAAATCTTCTTCATGAATCAAGAACTATTAGCGACACAGCAGAAGGAGGCGTGAAGTTCAATTTCAATTTTAAAATTTTGTTTGTTACATGAAAAATGAATTTTTTTTTTCACTTTTGAAAGACTGTTTGATGCCTTTTATTAGCCATAATTCCTGACATCTTCACGTTATACTCCATTTTGGATAGGCAACGTTGCATAGTTTTTTTCAAGTTGAATGTTTTTAGCCTAAATAACGGCCATCTTAATGTACATCGCAGAAACAAAGAGAGCGCCCGTGTTACTGAGCACGAACGTTGTATGCGGTTGTTACGTGTAACCGGGTCCACACTGACTAAGCATAGACTATTGTCGCATATCGTCCCGCAACCCGTATAATAATTCATAAATCTGTAGAGATCTTCAAACATGTCAGTAATTTAAATCCAAATAACCTCTTCGGAATAAATCGTTCCCGGTAACAGCCGCGAAGATATCCCTTAAAGTGTGCGAACCAAACGTCAGCAGAAGCTACCACAACGACGCGATTCCAACCGGGAAGTCAAGAGTGTATAGTATTAATTTCGAGTTGCTGCAAAAATTGCAAAATTATTCTATTGCAGCAATTGCCAAAATTGATTGCCACAATCAACGTGTAGCAAAATATTTACTCGCCTAAACTACTTTCTTCTGAACGAAACGTGCAGACCTTCATACGAATCGATTAATTTTTCTTGGTTGCAACAGACTTCAATTTCGGCTATTTATGTAGTTGTAAAAACTCTGACAATGGAAAAAAATACATATTCGCAGTGCCAAACTTTTCCAAGCAGTTGCAATAATAGACTCTGTGACGGTCCTTCATAGAACCACTAATTAACTGCAAACATTTATGCTTTCTAAATAACATATTACATACGCACATCTTATGTACGTTCACGTTTCAAACTAGAGAATTTCATGAAGAGTAATGCAGCCGTTTCATTAATGATAATCTATCTTCCTCGAGGCGCATTTTAAAAATAGGGCTTCTAAACCTTGGAAACCACCATCAATGATGTGTATATTACCGCAAATATTTGCTCAGAAAAATGTGTTTTTTTGCGTACATACCTACAAATATACGAATATTTGTTATTAGTCGACGTTATTTACGGACGACTACGGTTTACTTTGCACATTTTTCTGAAAAGTCGTAAAACACGAGCTTCTTTTAATGTGAACAAGAAAAAAAAAACAAAATATGTAGGTTACCTATATTTTAGTACTCATTTTGTAGGTTTAGGAGTCTATATAACTCGAAGCATATAATTTGAGCTGTAGTTTAGATTATTTTCGATCCTCGACTTTTAGTTGTCCCCATAACTACGAAAGTTCTCGTTTAAGTTTTACATACAGCCATAACAACAAAGAATAGATCGACTTAAACTGCCGTATTGCTTTTCAAAGTATTCTCAACAAGAATGGATACACTTTTTCGTTCTTTCAAATCAAATATTAAATCGGTTATGATAGTCATCAGTTGGAACAGTCAAAATTGCCATTCTAAAAGGATGGACTGCTCCTTCTAGCGCACGAATCCCTAATTTTGATACCAATTAACACAACTCACCTTTTGTTCTTCACATAAGAGATGTGGGATCCGATGCGAAACTAACTTTTAACCTCAATTGAGATCTTTGAAATAACTAAGGATGCCTCAATCTTACGTTATGTCAACTATCAATCTCCCTTGATCACTCGGCGCACAGTAACGATGTTTCTTTGAGTGACTACGTCCTCTTCTGGGATCGTCATTGAGGCTGCTGTTTGTCCACTGATGTGATGCTCCATTACCAAAAATAGAAATCGACGGGACATTGTTGTTGAGATAATCCTCCTGATTCTGCTGTGGCTAAATCACTTACAGTATCTTGATGAAGCTGAAGAAAGAAAATATTGCCGCGTAATTAACGAATGTATTATTGTGTACTTGCGCGAGGACTTTGGGGATAGCTCTATGAACGATACACACGGACACACTACATTTCTCTTAATTATAAAACTGACTTATATCTGACTTATGTTGTAACTTAATTTATAACAACAACGAATTTTCAGTGTTGTTGATTATAAAAGAACTACAAAAAAATATCAACTTCACATTTTGTCATATCTTACTTATCTGAATTGTTAAATCTGCAGCTATTTTCTGATCGCAGCTCAATAGATTGGAGAATTGATGATCAATACTTCTACGACCAGAATAATTCTCCTGGTTTGAATATTACTTTATGAAGTAGAATCTTAGGGTAAGAACCTAGTTAGCGAATTCATTGTATCACTGTGTGAGTGATTTGAATCAAGCGAGGTAAAAGCTGTGTACAGAACTCTGGCCTGAGGACGAGCAATAAGTTCGAAGCCAGTCGCAAGTTTACATTAGATTAAATGAAGTTTGCGAGATCTAAGACCTTCATTCATACTTCGCTTATTTAGTGAGACTATTTATTCGATAGAATTTTAGACTAAGTAGCAAACGATTCCACTCAGATCACAAATAGCAAATTTTTTATCGATAGCTCCAACAGTTTTCACAAAATTTTCCACTAAATTGGTCAGGGTAAATCTCATCCTCCTAGCTCTTTTAATTTAGAAACTGTGATGTCTTGAAATTTGATAAAGTAAACACTTATTCTCAACATTAAGATGCTCTATAGTCTGAGCGATTAGAACTAGAAAGTAAAGCAATCCAAAGAACAAAGCTAACAAATGATTTGGTTCGATTACTCTAACTATTTTGAAGACTAAAATAAGTTCTCCAGCACTTAAAGTGTTAAAATTAGAAGATCGCCGTTGCAAATTGCCAGAAATTGGGTGACATGAAAAATGCAGCGTTACACAATCGAACAGTTAAAACTTTTTTTAATTACGGGCAAAGCTTCGCGGAAACGGTCAAAATCGCTCGGTTGTTAAGCAATTGACCGAAAAATTTGAAGGATCCCACAATTCTAAAAGTCACTGTACAGTAGATATTAAGAAGAGATCTTCGTATTTGTCTTTTGAAGGACCAGCTAACTCAAGAAATTAAACCTGTAGACAATGCACAACGGCTCGCATTTGCCATTTAAGTAAAATCATGATGTGCACATTGATTTTTTGAAAAAAATTCCTGCTTAACGATATGAACACCCGTATTGTCGTGGTTACATACCCACGGAAGGTTAGTGCATGGTATGGGTTCTGAGATGGCGGAGTTATTGGACTACATTTCTTCAAGAACGATGCTAACAATGCAATTACAGTTAATGGCGTCATAGTAGACATAATGAAAGGGTTTTTGTGGCCTTCATTAGTCGGTTTGGAACTGAACAATACGTATGGTTCCAAAAGATCGACCAACTTGCCGCACAGCACAAGAAACAATGCGGTTACTTCCCGAACTGTATTACCTCACGCAATGGCCACCGAGATCGTGTGCCGCTATCTATCTCTTTGGGTTTTTCTTAAGAGTCACGCATATTTAAACAATCCAACTAACAGTTAATAAAGCTTAAGAATGGAATTCGACGTATCATTGGTGAAATAAACGGGCAACAAAATCCTGACGACCATCTCTCATAATTAGTTGGGCTACTTCAAATTGTAAATAGTAGGTTTTTGGAAAATTGGAAAATACCCTTTAATTAAAAACTTAAATGTTCTTATTGAGGCGGCCATTACAACAGATTGCAATTAATCAAACACATCGGTAACCTTGAACTTCACACTTCACCAACAACAATGATATCACTTTCCGATTAGATCAGAAGGGAAAAGTCCGAACAATAAATCGTAAAATCGAGTTGCTACCGTGTATACGTAAATACGTAAAGGATCAGCAATAATGGGAAAATAGAAATTCGCCTCTGGATCAAAGAGATCGCCGCACGCATGCGAAATGAGGCCGTTATTCAAGTGGCCGTTCATCTGAGAGAATATTAAACAGGGTAGCCACGGTTGGTGGCAAAATTTGCGTCCGATAAATTTCCAACATCGCATTTTTGTCAAATGAAGTCATGTGTACCTACGTGGATTGGCAATTTAATAAGGAATCTGCATTTACAAGATATATGGTTGGGATTGCATACTTGGGTAAGATTTGGAAGCATCAGAACACTTGCAAGAAGCGTGTATCTGAATTCAATATTATGTGGCGTTAATCTACCAAGCAGCTGTAACTAAGATTTTTTGATACTTGCATGATTTAATTGGACGATTAAATAAGCTCTTCAGTAGACGATGATAACTCGATAAAACCAGTAAATAAACCCAGCAACTTAAAGGTCGACAATCTAAGGTACCTGAAGATAATAAATGAAACATCCTCTTTGCAGCTGAAGATAATTCTCATCACACTCCGAGATAAATATCAAAGGCTTCGAGTGGCAATGTACCGCCATTACCAACCACAGTTGGTGTGGGAGTTGTCTAAAAACTGACATTAATGGAAGAGGCCAATACCCCAAAAAAAGAATTAGAATACGCAAATATCATTCAACATGTCGTTCTTTTCTGAAAAGGTGACGTTTTCCCTTTACGACTCCGTTAATAGGCAAAACTGCAGGCACCCGCTGTCAGAAAATCCGGACAGAAATGTGTGGGCGGGAGTTGTTAGTTTCTGAATTTTGGGTACTTATTTTATTGTAGGAATGCTCCTTAGAGTTCCTTTAGTTCGAAATGACTCTTGTGTTAGCTGTTGATTTTCCCAATCAAGAAGATGATGGCCTACCGAATTACCTAATTTGGTTCCAGCAAAATGGTCCACCTCCACACGCAATCAATGGAGATTTTTAGACGCTTTAACAGTTACATCGGAAGAAATGCAATCATCGGGTAGCCGCATATCTATCTTACAAGGGAACACCGCAAATTCAGATTTTGATGAAACTGTAGAGACTGAAAAAGTATAATGGTATAAGAACAACACAATATTTTAACGGCTCAATCCCCCGATCTATGGGTACAGCGGCCCCATAAATTTAGACGATTTTTGGAGTTGTGTAGATATCTCTGTAACAATATAATATATAATAAACTATAACATATATTTTATAGAGAAGATAATTTAATGTGTATTACATAGTGAATGATGACGCAAGGAATTTCGGAAAAAAATATACCGCGGTACCCTATGCCCCCCGTATATGCTTTTTTGATATAAATATAATTTGAAGTATATTACGTAATAAAGGATGGCGCAAATTATTTTGGAAGAAACTAAACAGCGGAAGGTCGGGGTACCCCATACTTCCCATAGTTTTCATATATTTTTTTATTTAAAAAAAAATAAAGTGGCTTCTACGTACAAAACGATGTTGCATAGCAAGCTCAAAGAGTCAAACATTAAAGATTAATATAATATTTATTATTAAACATTATAAAAAAATGTGAGGGGGACTAGGGTATCCCCGGTCCTCCGTTGTTTATTTTTTCCAAAAATAATTTGCGTCTTCCATGAATAGTTAAAGATGACGGAAATATATTGCATACAAACAAAAAAAATATATACCTTAGTTCCCCAGATATTCATATAAAATTAAAAAAATCGTGCAAATTTACGGGGGCGCTGTACCCCAAAATCGGAGTTGAACCATGGATACTCTTTCAGTCTCTACAGTTTCATCGAAATCTGAATTTGGGGGTAGCTCTGTATTAATTTATTGTTGATTCTCAGAAGATTAAAGGGATAACAATGAGCGGGTGATAACATTGACCACGATCGCATTGAACGAAGTCCAAACCCTCAAACAAAGCAAAAAACACAAGTACATTATTATTTTCAATTGTGTATTGTCCTTCTTATACGACAATTTTTTTCTTAAAATCTAAACGAAGAGTTTACATCTTTGCGGTAATTTCAGGTGACTCAGTGGTATTAAAAAGCTTCACATTCATTGTTTTTTGGGATACATTCAATTTTCAAAGCATCAATGAGATCGGAGCTTTTTAATATCAAATGAGGAATCATGAATAGGTTCAATGAAAGAAACTCTAGGCAAGAAAATGTAATTTTTATAGATTAAAAAGTAAATAAACCTTCCAATGAAGATGATACACTCACCCTGTAAGTCCAACGATTTGTATTCTCTCCAACAATCAGACAGAATCTGCATAAGCTCTGTCTAAATATACTGGTGTGGGCATTGGAGTAGAAGGATTACCTTTATACGTAGCATGTAACTAGACACAGACATAGCGTGAAGACCAACTTAACGTAGTGATGCGACTTATACTGATGTTGTGTTGAAATTTTATAAGTTTCTGCAAATATCGATAAAGCTTATCAGAAGATTACGGGACACCTACTTCATGATAAACCTCCCGGTGTCTTTTTGCAATATTATGAGTAGAAAATACCATATCTTTCAATATATTAGCAGCAACTAATTGTCCTCGTGCTTGAAGTGATAATTGAATAGCGTAGTTCCTCGGAGTTAATTTCAGTTTGCAGTACTTCTTAGATCTTCTAATACCACTAAAATTGGTAGCTGACCTATCACCTTGTCTCTCAGACAAATTATGCGGTTTTGTGTCACTCTATATTCCAACCAAGCAACGACTGATTCTTATTGTAGAATGTTAGCATATTTCTAAATGCATCGGTCCCTTTGATTTTATGCTGTAACGTAAAGTGCGACAAGATTTCATCTATGCTGATAATGATCTAATGGACAGTTTCTTGTGCAGCTAGTTCATTCTGGGTTAATGAAATATATTTGGAATACGAACCTGCAGAGAGGTAGGGCCAGTTTCACCGTCTTGAATTTAAATTTAGCCTTGAATTAAGTTAAAACCACAGCTAGAATGTGACAATCTTTCTTCTTAATTATCTGTAACGTCCAATGGCGACCGTAGTACAGCAGCAAATTGGAGAAATAGAAAGAAAATCATACCAGCCGAAGTTCAAATGTTATCAAATACAGAAGCGAAACATAAAATTCACATTCACACGTCGTCCTACCACTAAAACACAGTTGCCTTGCGAAGGGCGGAAGAGATAGTTTCCCCAAAACCCGTACACAAAAAAACTTATCTGGGGCAGTCCAAGACATGTTTTGGAATTTTTAATTAAGTTCCAGCATAAAACCAAAATTTCGAATTCGAATTTCTCGTGTTTTAATTTAAATCCCCTTGAGGAGTTTTCAGCGCAATATAAGGGCATCAGTTGCATGCTTCTGAGTAAAATCTAGCTCGAAGAATCGATTCCCGCCACCCTCATTTACCTATCTCCGACAAAGGCTAAAGATTATATAAAGAAAGAGACAACATTCTCAAACTTATAGCTCGCTTACCGTAAGAGATAGAAAATCGGGATAACTTTTAATGGATGGAATCAAAGACTTCTTTCTTTGAGATTTTGGAAAAATTTCGCCAGCGTGCGCCGTTAATACTACAGAAAAATTTACGACATTTAAATTTGATCAAGAGAATAACCCTTTTTACCCTGAAGCTGAAACCAAATGCATGATTAGAACAACAGGTCTTCTAGATCACTGTGTTGAGAATGTAAAAGACTTTTTCTTGTTTCTGATTGCAATGAATCGATTAAAATTGCTGTACGTGGATGGCAAATTTCAATGTTGGTGATAACATCAGTACTACACTGTACATCACAAGAGAAACATATTTACGTGCATCCAACCATTTGCGAAAAACTGACTCATGCGTAACAGGTCGAGATTTCACACTGGCATATATTAATATCAAAAAACAAACATGACCTACTACATATTACGGTTAAATTCTGTAAAATTTATAGAGCTTATTTTTATATACATATGTAGTTATGTAGACATGCACATGAGCCTGAATCATATTTCTTAATCATGTCTTTATTACAAAAAAAGCATTTATCATTGTATATATGTATTTTAGTCACCTTTTAGCGTGATAAATAATTTATTTACATTTACAACCTAATTTGGCTAAAAACCTTCGCACA
Organism: Oryctes borbonicus; assembly: GCA_902654985.2. Classification (NCBI taxonomy): domain Eukaryota; kingdom Metazoa; phylum Arthropoda; class Insecta; order Coleoptera; family Scarabaeidae; genus Oryctes; species Oryctes borbonicus. The sequence goes on along the minus strand of LR736869.1, from coordinate 3,902,745 downwards.
AAGTCACATTTTCACCAATAAATTTCAATGCGGCAATAAATTTCCACATTTAACCATGAAATCAATGTATATTATTCCTTTCAGACGCTAAAATTATGCATATACATACATACAAACATGATACAGAATTCTCGCCAAGCCAAATTAAGTAATTATTACGTAAAATATTTTCTACGCTGTTCTAACGTTTTCATAAATGTCATTGCCTATGGACTCGATTAAATTAGAATTAACCCCGAAGGAATAAAGCAAAATAAAAACATAAATTCCAGCGATTCTCTAACCCGGAGTTCGTAATATGGAAGAGGATTTTCGTAGAACATCTCGGATATCGTGAGCATGCCCTTGACTTGAGAAGTGAAAATATGTTATTAATTGTGTGGCTGGTTGGTAAAACGTAACGAATAATGCTATAAAATTGATTGACGTTTTTGATATCGCATAAGTCGCATAGTTTCGAGCGTATGCAATAGCGTAAAATAAAATGTGTTTTCGATACATCGAAGAACGTTGCGCTTTTTTAAGAAACGCGGTTCCTGTTAATGAGATGCGATTAGTTTGTCCTTTACAAAATTAATGTAAAATTTTAATGTTCGTCAAAATTATTAATAATAATGATAATTACACTTATGTGTGTACAGTCTGAACCGACTTCGTAAAGCCAATTTCCCCAAACAAAGACGAAGTTGAAATTCGACGTATACAGTGTAGCACTAAGGATCCACCCTCAGACTTATTTTTAAACAACAGAAGCTAGCGTTTTTTGAATAGGTTGCTCTATTTCTTGTCAATTAACTTTCTACATTATCAGCAATTCAATAATTTCCGGTAAATCAAACAGAACTCAAATTCCCGCGTTCTTAATCAATTTCAGATTTTCTAATTTAACCCACTTAGACCTGAAACTATTTTTGTCGTTTAAATCTGTTGATACTGCTTAATTTAAAGAAAATATATTTAAATAGACCGAAAAATCACAATAAATATTTTTTTAGGTATGTGGATACCTATATACAGAATGTTCCTTTAACGGAACAGTAGGAAATCAGACTACTGGGTTGAAAGAAAATAATTATGCTGAATATTCAAAAATCTAAACTTTATTAATGCATAAAATATTATTAATTGACATGGTAATTAGAAACATTGCTTAGGGTGTTAAGCACAGTTGCACTTATTACATTTGAAGTACGAATTTTTGTGGCACACCCTGCAACGTGTTTGTTTTTCTTGATATATAATCAGGTGATCTGTACGATCATACCTGGAATAATCGCGCAAATTTGCAACTAGTTTGGAGGGTCCTCTTTTGGTTAACTTTTTGTGGGATTCCAAAATAGCAGTAGCAATACTTTTTCTGAATGCCAATTGGTCATTTGTTCCGCCACCGAGGCGGTGGAGTTGCCGCGCATTTTGTACAGCCATATCTATTGTTTGTGAAAACAATGGAAAGTACAATTTTTTCCCTCGGATGGACACCCTATTTAGAGCAATGTTCTCGTCAGCTCTGTCCACACCTCCTATATTCTCATTGTAAATTTTGATTAGATTTGGCCGATCTATCAATTTCTTTTCCTTTCGTGAATATCGTTTGACTTGATTTGTCGGAAATACTGATAAAGCGTTAGATGATACAGAAACGATATTGTTGTCATTCCATTTACATACGATGATAGAATCATTTCCTAATTTGTATTCCATGGACCCTCTCTGCATTTTCTTTAGTTGTTTGGTTTTTATCGGACACTTACTAATTCTGTTCTCTCTTACTGTAAATTCTACAAGCATTTTTATAACGTGTTCATCAAAAAAATGCCTAAATAAATCTAAAGGATGTGCAGTATTTTCTTGTAGAGTTATTTCCTTCCATTCCGGCCAATTCTTGTCGTTCAAATCCTCGGACGTCCATTTTACTGTCGACATATCTGTTTTGTTAGTTTTCGATGTGTTAGAGATAAATGTTAACAGAGACTGATCATCTTCGGTTTCCCAATCACTTCCTGCGTCGTACAACACTTCTGCATCAACTGTTACATCAAAATTCATAGCATGCGTTTGACATCAAGATAATCTTAAATGAAGAACATCATCAAAGTTTGCCGTGGAAATAAAACAACCGCCAACACTATTAAACAACGGCGAGAAAGGGACGCTAAATTTATAATTGTCTTTGAGTCTATCTGTCATCCAGGTAACTTGTGTCTGAGTAAATCTTTAAATGAAAGATGTTAATTTGAAGAATTCAAATTGGATTTCGAAGTACGAGCGGTATTATTCAGAAGTTATATTAAAAAAAAAAACACGTAACCATAGCGTTTATAAAGAGGAAGTTTCCCCTCTTCAAACATTTCCAGAATCGAATCATAAAGATCGCATTTTCTTTTGGTTTCCTGCAGCTTTGTTAAGCTGGAGCTATCTAATTATTACACCCACCTCTTCAATTGTTTTCTCTGACGTTAGGTAGATCATGAGAGCTTGCTGCTAGGCAAAAATAATCATAACAATTGCCAAAGTGTTAAATTTCAATTTCAAAAGCGTAAACTGATCTTATTTATTATTATTTTCCCTTATTTTTTGTTATTTTGTTAATTATTTCCATTGTTGTTTGTTTGTTTCCGTGTTTCCTGTTTTTTTTTTGCCATTTTCCCCCAGTTCCTAATTACCATCTCTTGTAAATCTTGTAAATTATTGTTTTTCTCCGATTTTCTCTTGGTCGACCATTTATCCTGTTTTCTACCGGTATTTTCCAGCCTACTTCTTGCCCTAACCACTGAACCCGTTTTTTTCTTATTATGAAGTTTGTTATCACTTCTTCATCGTATAGCTCGTATACTTTATCATTAGTCCTTCCAATCCAAACATTTTCTGCTTTCTTCTTTCTCTCCCACAATTCTCCGCAATACCCTGTTCTACGCCCCCAGTTTGTTCATTCTTTTTGTTCATTATCCACATCTCGCAGTTACATATCAGAGTAGGTCTAATTATCGACTTGTATCTTCAAAACTTTGCTCTTCTTGAAATATCCTTAGATCTTTGTATCTCGTTCATTTCTGTACGCCATTCTCATGTTAATTTCCGATTCTTCTTTACGCCTATTTTCAATAAGCAGATGCATACATTCTTCAACCTCCTCAAACTCGGTTACTTCTGAATTTAGTAATTTAATAGTAAGCCCACTTTTTCCAGTTTCTGCCTATTCTTCAGTTCCATAAATTTAGCTTTCTATTTATTGATTTGTAACCCTGCTTTCTGCGCTGCCTATATCACTTCCCTCCTTGCTATTAGCAGTAGGTCCATCGACATACGCCAAACACTGGTGACTTCTCGTCTCAAAATAAATACACAGAGGAACATAGTAGATCTCCACTACAGATACCTCCAACACCATAAGATATGAACGTAGGATGCTACCATTAACCGCAACATCAACCTTTATCAACAGCAAATTTCCTCATCTAACTCTAATTTCGAAAAGCAAGCACATCCATCCTACATTCAAGATATTACCGATCGCATCGACCAGATTCTCTTCAGGAACGACATAAAAACCTGCTTCAAACCTAATTTCAAATTCTCTACTACTTTCCTATCAACGACCGCAATCATTTGGAAAGCTGCGGTGGTGGAGAGCGGCGGAAGCTACAATTCCAACACAGAAACCAAGAATTTAATGTTATAGATGACCGCAGAAGCCTACGTTCCTGATTAAAAATACCAGATTATGACACATTGGCGGTCACAACTGTATTTTCCACAAGTTGCCCCTCTGATTCTGATGCTGTAGGGAAAATTACGCCAGTACCTATTTTCTCACATAAGCGATTAATTATGCCCTTTTAATGCTTTAAAATTGGGAAGCAAAATTCCCTCAATTTCTTTAAGTGTATTTATAAATCATCCTTTTCCGAAAATTTTCCAAATAAAGTAAATTTAGCAATGAATAAGAATGAAAGGCCAAAAAACCCATATTTATCGCTAAAAATATGCCCGTACATACTGTTTGGTAGCGTACATTGCAATAGTATACTACGAACGATAACAAAACAGAAATATAAATCTTAACATGATGTATGATGCATGTAAATTTTTCAAAATAGCTCGTAAATTCCTTTCCAGCTGTGTTAGCGGCATACGTGTGACGTTTTGTTCCAAATTTAAATTAAATATGTTCTCTTATAGGTGGTGTTGCGAATTTCTAAACATATAGATGCTGACCTCGTACGCTAACATGGTCCAACTGCATTTTCAACATACAAAATATCGATGATACTACTTGGCAAAACTCCTAATTTACATCCTATAAAGCAAACGCTTACATTTGCAGTTATTGTTAGTCATGGGGAATCATGCACGTACGATCAAAGCAATGTATATTGGAACAAATTACGATTGGTCAAGTTTTGCAAGCTAATTTTTCAATTGCTGTATTGTTTTGTTTGCTTTAGTTGCTTTCGCAGATGGCAAGGTGAGCGTTTGGATGTGGCCCTCACGTGTTCATAAATATGGCTATAATTAGCGAATTTTATGTTCTACCGTTTGCAGCAATGACCTCAAAACTGAATAATATCTGACTCACATAATAGATCGGTTCCTCTCCTTATATCATATGGCTGGTTTGTGTTTGTGTTGGCAATAAAATTGCAACATTGTAAAAAGTATTGAAACAATACAGTTATTAGAGCGGAGCACAAGTTTTTTCGTTTCTTGTGGACAAAAATAATTAGTATTCTTCTTCTACCTCCCCGACATGTCGAATAATCCATAAGTGACATTAAATGGAAAAAAATAAAATTATTGCCTACGTTTCGCCAATAGTTAATGATTCCGGGCAAACACAAGTTCTCACGAGGTATCAAAATGCGCGTAGCAAAATTGCATTTTTTACATAGTTTTTACAAGAAAGGTACACACAATACATTTCAATGCTTGGTAAGATATTATGTGAAGGAGCTAAGTAATTTCATTAACAAATAGCTGAAGAAGACGATTTTGAAGCAAGTTCCGGAGAGCTGCACTAGCTAAAGAAACGTAAAGGTTGTTCATTAATTGTCGATCGTAGCTGAAAAATTATCTGCCGATGAACTTACTGTTGAATTAGAAGAAAATTATATCGGCCCGGCGCCACTCGTTACTAGTTATCAGTTCGGCCCGGTCCGATCTGTCACATTTACCAACCCTTGCCGCCCATCGGCCCGTCAGTTTCACCTGTTGTCGTTTCAAGGATTTTTCTTTCGCAACATCTCTTTGGAAAGGCATATTTGCTAGGTATTGAAAACAATATGAATGTTACTCGATTTAATTGTTATTCTAAACTTTGGGCCAGAATTAGAAAACAAAATGAGGAAGGATAAACAAGTTTCGACAGCATCCCTGGAAAACCTACATTTTGCATTAAAATACATAGTGGATCAAGAAGTTTACCTTCACACGAAATTTCAGAGGTTCATCTACATTTTCAAGGCATACCGTGATTATTTTTCGAGTTAGAAAATAGCAAACATTTATTCGCGATTCTTGTTAAAAAAAAATTCGTTCAAATTCGTTTGTTAATAAAAACCTTACGAGAGAATTGTTTTGCAAACTTTATTGTGTATTATTTCATAAATATGCTTTTTACTACATCTATTGACCAAAATGGATCCTAATTTATTAAAAAAAAAAAACAATTAAAAACTAACTAAATTTATTATTAAATGCCAAAAAATTTATGAAAAATCTAACTACAATTAAAGTAAACTTTGTTTCGCCCTGCTCTATAGATGTAAAACCGGGTTTATAAAACAATGCACTGTAAATTAATACATATTAGCTTGTATTACCCGATAGAGTTTTAAAAATAACTCTCTCATAACCTTTTTACACAAAAACAAGGAAAATCAAAATTATGATTTGGAGTGAGAGTAAAATACGTGCAAACTTTAATGATTTTCCCAGATACAAATTACAATATATTATTAATTAGATTATTTATCGAATAAAGGAATAAGACGTGATAAAAAAATTTATAACCTCTTTATCAATTTATCAACAATGAATAATAGCAAGTAATAAATTTTATTGGGAACATGTAAAATTTCTTAATTACTACGGAACTTCTACGTATCTACCGTCCCTTTCTAAACAAGTGATTGTTTGTTGATTAAATTCTATAATGACATTTCTAATCACATCTGGAGTTATAGCTTCACATGTTTCTCTAATATTCTTTCAAGATCATCAACATCTTGAAATGGCCTCTGAAGGTATCAAGTAGCCCCGCAAAAAAGTCTAGAAGGGTAATGTCTGGAGACCTTGGAGGGCAAAGAAACTCCAGGTACCTCCCGATCACTTTACCGTTAAAAGTGTAGAGCAGAAAATCCCGAATATTTCTGTCACAGTGACATGGTGCTCCATCCTGTTGGCACCATATTTTTCCTAGTTTAGTGGTAGTTCATCAAGAAAATGACATCTTTGTAAATGCCACACCATACATTACTTTTAACTGCCTATTGATCTTTGGTTTGGACATGGAAATTTAGATTAACAAAATAAGTGTCGTAAGTCTGTTATTTTCCAATTTTCCTTGGATACGAGCACAAAATTCCAAGCTTCGTTCAACATCTTCTTCTTTTAAAGTATGGGTAAATTGGAGTTTGTATGGTTTAAATTTATTGGCCTTTAAAATTCCCGCAACTGTAGTTTTACTTCCAATTCCATAAATTGGATCTTCTTCGAAGTCAGTATTTTGGATTTTCCACGACCGATTGAATCCGCTCGGTTTCAATATCTTCATTTCTAACCCATGCCAGAGGTTTCGTTCTAAATTTATTTTCAACACTTCCAGAACTCTTGAATTTATTTATTACATATCTGAAAGGATCTTGCGATGTAATAATATTTTACGTACACTAAAGTTTGTACGTATTTTACTCTCACTTCAAATCATCATTTTGATTTTCTCCGAATTCCAGCCAATGCTTTAAAAATTTTGTACTTGATTATAAATCTACAAGTCATGCAGAGCTTTTCATCAAGAATGTTTTTTTGGTAAAATGTAAGATAAACTTTTTCCCTATTTGCTATTGCAGCTAAGTGGGCGTACACGCTCTTAAAAACGTTTACAGAGCATCCCTACTCCTCGCCATCACTCGTGGCGACTGCTGTATAATCTGTAAAAGTGTTTAACATGGAAAAACGAAATTTTACAGAACTGTTATCCGTGTAAGGTAGAATTAGATGTGTTACTCGTGGGCTTTATAGCCAATTAATTGCTTTCAGAATTTTCTAATGTATACTCTACCAATTTACGCAGCTTCTCTTGAAACACCTGTATATTAATTGCGTATCCCAAGGTTAGTATCTGAAGACCCTGTACATAATACAATAATCGACAATCACTATATTCAATTCGAATTATGAAACTATTCAAGTACAAACAAAATGAGATTAAAGACTGCAGGATGCACTAAACCTAATGGAAGGATATCAACTTCCAAAAACTATCCTTTATTTTGATTTGCGTGTCTCTTGCAATAGCGGAAATTAATTATCAGAGCAGCAACGTACACCGTTGCGAAAGCCGCAAATTTTAATCATCGCATATCTTCGGCGTACAAATAAAAATTCAGTGCAATAAACTTTCCAGAACCTGAGACGGACCGACTAGCTTTAGCGGTTCATCTCACTCAGCGAATAAGTATCATTCATCTCATATCAATCCTTAGAGGATGTATTGTATATGCTCAAATATGCATGTACCATGGACTGCTCTTCTGTTACTTGCGATGATGACGTTGATGGAAATGATACCGGATTTTTTTAATTGCACTTAGGCGTAATACTAGAACGACTTGTGCGTCGTTGGAATGCAGGACGTATGTAGGTTGGTATGCTTATGATGGTGTTATAATGAGATGAAAAATTAACAAACGATAAATCAGGTAATAGTTGGTTGGTCTATGGCATTTATGGGTTTTTAAACTTCATTAATGTGATTCCCGAATAAAAATGAGTTTCCCGCGGAGACCCCTGTATTTTTTTTTAATTTTCTCTTGTATTTCCAGTACAGAATAATTATGAACAAAAATAATAACAGAAAAAGTGGTTTAATGCGACGAACGAAGCTGCCTTTTAGAAATTAGTGAGTCCAGACTTATTTCTTAGATATATTTTAGGTAGCATAGAAAATGTTCTTTCACACAAATATGTAGAATGTACTCTCTGATCGCCTCCAATTTTGTTTGCTTAAAAGAGGTGTCTCTTTAAGAGATTGGTGGAAATCTATACTAGGGTGGTCCTTATTTATATTAGAAATTTTTTTTTTTTTAATTCAAGCGGATGGCGTAACCATCGAAAGTTTTATAGTATTCAATGTAAAAGAATTTAAATGAGTCCATGACTACCTGGGGAATTTCTCACAATAGCCCTTTAGTCCTTTTAAGAGCGCAACTTCTATTTTTCGTCCTCATTTTTAATCAAAACGCTTTTAAACTCTTCCGTGAGTTTAATTGCTTTTTCTGCCGTGTTTACTTTGAGGTTCCGAGCGATCAACATTCCCTTTGGAAAATCTTCATGAATGTCCCAAATGGAAGGATGGAAAACGGTTTAGGAGATATGGGCGTTTGAAGTTTTCGAAACCTTTGCCGGAAACGGTCGGAAAATCGACATCGCTCCGGTTTTCGTCGATTATCTCCTCAGCTATTCGTCCGCGGTATGCGAAGTTGGTACTCGTTGAATAGAGAATTGAATGACGGATCGACTGCGACCAAGCGGAAGCTTCCAGCTCTTCGTTTTGGCGGGTTTCTCGGGCTTCAAAGTTGAAAAAAGGAATTTTCATTTTTCAACTTTGAGACGCCGTAGCGTCCGAACGGTTGGAGCCAGGGAGTTGAGATCTCGCGCACTTAAAACGCTCGTCGAGACCTTTCGAACGAGCCCTAACTTATCGTCGTAGCTCGTCCGGTCGCCGAGATCCGGACGGGCCGTAAAAATTTGAACCCAAAATGATGGAATTTTTTCGAGGCCAAAAAACAAAGTTCGGAATTCCGCCGATCTAACGTCGCTAATCGATGACCATATGACGGTATATGTTCCCCATAAAATTTCAGCCCGCTACCTCTAATGGTTTAGGAGATACGGGCGTTTGAAGTTTTCGAGGCCAAAAAACAAAGTTCGAAATTCCGCCGATCTAACGTCGCTAATCGAAGGTCCTGAAACTAGAGGCGAGGAAACTGAAGACACATCAATCCAATGGGCAGGAGAAAATGGACTTAATTTGAACTATATTCAAATGTTAGAACAAATAAAAGAAACAGCTGCAACATAAAACTGTTGAAAAACAAAAAAAACAAACAATATATTTATTATGTATTTTTAACTTTTTCAAATTAAAAGAAAAATGTGTAATTACAAATGGGTAAACAATTATTGCTGCAACAATTCCTATTATTTTAAGCATAAAATCAGTCACTCCTTTTAATGTGAACAAATGGTTACTGGAAACTCTCCGTTTCATTTTGTTCGGCGGAATTGTATTATTATTATTTTCCAGAAATTGTATATTTTTCATTCTTCACAGTCGCGGAAAAAGGTGTATTAATAATTATACATATTTATAAATAAATAAAAAAACAAACAAAAAACTTCAAGTAAAATGAAGTCAATAGTTCATCGTCTTCGGTTTCGAAGTCTCCACAACTTCATCCATATCTTCGCCCATTTCTAAAAAAAAAGGAAAAATTAGTATTTGGAAATTAAATGGTTTAAATATTTCACAGTTTATTCAATTATTTTTAACAAAAATAATTATTTATAAAATAGTGCAGGAGAAAATTCCTTACTTTTCCCTGTATACCCAACTTACAGCCAAAAATCGTTCGAAATGTGCGAATTAACTACCGAGAACAATTTGTAATAAAAACTTCAACAATAAGTAGATGTTAAACTTACAGTATGAAAGTACAAGAACAAATAGATCGTTATTGTTTTTAAAACGACCAGGGAAATTCGATATTCTGACGGTTCAGTTAATAAATACGCTGACCACTTCGGAGGTTTACTGGTTTTTTTGGTTGGCCGATCGATACGAGCACTTTTTTGGAGTATTCTTATAGTATAGCAGGTATAGTGTGAATTTCCCGCGTAAGAATAGTTACATGTTGGAAATGGAGACAGAGAGAATAGTTAGCTATGTTTGGTAAACAGGTGTACAAACAACGTGAATAAAACCATGTGTCTGAAAAAACATTTCAGGAATAAGCAGCCAGTTTATAGCTTTATGGCCGAGAATTCAGGAATTCGTGAAATTTCATGCACAACATAGATTAGTTACAAAATTTTAAGTTCGCAGTACTTATCAATTCAATCGACATTTAAATCAAATTCGATAAAGTTAAAATTTTAAACATTTTTCCCGGTTCTTTGTTAAAAAGAAAAACATGCATTCTGATGAAGAAACAGAACATTGATATTTTCATATGAGTTACAATAAAATATCTATTTAAATGCCTTTTACTATTTAGTCTAGTATTTTTATTTTTATTTCTGTTACATTCAGTTATACTGGTTGAGTTAAGTACAATTGCGACCGTCTCTTCCAGAGAAGGCAGTAAGAAAAAAAATTATATGTGTTTACCCTTCTCTATTGATGGCTGGATGCAGACGAAGCTGCATCACGCCGTAAAGAATTGGCATAGAATTGCGACATTAATATTGCTTCCGTTGTAGATTCATTTAGCCTCCTGCGACGAGATGAAAATACGTGCTCGTATTTGGAAAATGACCGTTCTACATCTAATGAAGTAATATTTGCGTATTTAAAATCCCTCATCTCATAGCTTTCACTATCGGGTGTGTCACTTATACCCTTGCTTATCAATCGCATTTTCTGCAGATCCGGATTTTTATTGAGAGCGGTTGTAAATTTCTGTGATACGCGCTGTCCTATATTGTCCGTCAAGTTTTCCAGAGCCGTTTTCATCTTATCGAGAGTGTTAAGTGCTTCCGATAAGGGTAATGCACTATTTTGTAAATTTCCAAGAGATTCTCCAACAACAGAGTACTTTTCGCAAATTTCCGCTATATCTGCTTCAATTTGATGATCCGAAAACAGTTCTTGCCCTATTTTAATAGCTTCAGAATCTTGCGGTTTCAATGTCGAAATAAATGATTTGATACTCTGAAAATGTTTACAGTAATAGGATACTGCTGCAAGCCAGGTACCCCATCTGGTTAATGCAGGTTCAGGTGGTTGTGGAATTCCTGGACAGAAGTTCTTGAATTGGCGAATCCGTTTAGGTGATTTGAGAAACAACTTCCTTGTGTTAGCTATGAGTTGGTCTACTCGTGGGTAGCTAAGTCTAATGGTATCTGCCGCAATATGAAAGACGTGTAGTAAACATGTTACGTGAAGGAGCTGCGGAAAATCTGCTTTTAATAGTTTGCCAACTTTAATCATAGTTGCGGTTCCATCAGTGATAAATATGCTTAATTGCTTTTGCTGTACACCAACCGAATTAATAGCATCTTTTATCACTTGCACTATAGTTTCCGCCTTCGTATTTATAAGACGTTTGCTGCACAAAAGAAATGGTATCGACGGCCCATTAAAGTTTAAAGTACGCACTATAACATGTATTACACTGTCTTTGTTAGCGTTTACCGTTTGGCCCGCGTTTATCCAAATTTTTTCATTTTTAACAACATCCCGTACGGCATTTCTAACTTGTAATATTACCCGCGGAAAAGTACTTCGCAGTTGGTTTCTGCTCGGTAATTTCCGAGCAGGAGCATATTTTCCCCAAAATGAACGCATTGCCTCTTGCTCCACAATGGTTTGCGGGATATTACAAACACTTAACATGAGTAAAAAATCTATCACGAAAATCCGGTATGGTATATCATTTTTTACGTTTTCCCTGTGTTTCGCTGATTCCAGGTGCCGTTTGCACTGTTGTTCGTTGTAAACCATAAGCATCACATTGCAAGCATCGCATTTTACGGAACCGCTATGGTACTTTAAAAACGGATACCGATGTATGTATTTATGGATCTCGTGCATTCCGTGCAATCTGTGCTGTCGTTTACGCAACATTTTTATAGTACACGGTTGGTTTCGCCTACACAATACTAGCGATGCGAGCAAACTGATTTATGTACATGTACATATAACATCGGCCGACCTTGTACGATCTGCGCCGCTGCGTGGCAACAGAAATCACCATCTCTAGTGATTTGTCACAGTGAAATAAGAACTGTTATACAATATACATATGATCAGGAAAATAAAAAAGCACGAATTGCTATTAATTTTTAATGTTATTATTAAGAATTAAAATATTCATCCATGGTACGACATTTCTGCTAATTTCATTTAAATTAGAAATTTTACTACCTGGAGGTTTTTGGCCATTCTTGCATATTAAGAATATAACAATTGAATGTGATACATTAGGTGACATCTACATTTAACTGGATGAATTTATTGCCGTGAAGTAGAAGGATATATTTTAAATACATTAATGTTTCCATGTTTATAATTCCTTCTGTGTTGTTCTTCTTTTCAAATTGATCAATTATAGCAATTTTAGCGACTAGAAGTACAATATAGATTATTATTTTAAATATTGGAAACTATTTGCGACATCTAATTTCGATTAGTCGAACTACTACACAGATTTCTGTTATTTAGAGATCTCGACAAAGACAACTACATAAGCCAAACAAAGACGCGAAATCCTATCAAACATGGCTTGTATTTAAGTGTAGTACACGTTTTTTATGTTAGCAGCAAAGTGTTTCTAGTTTCCATCAGTAACAGTTCCTGTTTCTCATCCAGGGCTTCGTATTTATTTCATTTCTTCGATTTTCCATCTTTAACGGTAAGTTATGCCGATTTTACCTATTCAATTAGCGCGAAATTTCCGGCATTTCTCCTAATTCCACATGCTGGATAAATACATACCATGCCGTTCACTGACGACCTGCCGTTTAAATAATTCAAAATTAGAAAATACGATCGAATATTTTCGAATTTTAACGAAATTTCGCTTTAATTGTAGCTTCAGTTGTAATTTCCGGTACGTTTTAGTAGAGGAAATATTGATTTACACTAAAATAACGAAGGCACCAACGTGGTGAATGATTTGTCTATTTTGTTTTGTGCAGGTATAAAACGTTATCCTAGCAGATTAAAGAAGATGGTCAAAGCTTCGGTTATCTCCAATGGTGAGTTAAAGCTAAAAAATCGTATATCTCTAGGTTACAATTGCTTAAATTCTAAGTTATATGTTTATAGTACTTCAGAATAGGCCTCTTTCCATGTTATCTTATTGTGCGGTAGAAATATTTGATAAGCAGAAAATTTATACCAGCGTGAGCATATTGAATATCTTCAATAGGTTTGGTTGATAGTAAATTATGTATTTTAGTTGCTTGTTTACTTCGCAAATAATCCCAAATAAACTTTTTTCTGCTTATTGCAAAAGAAAGATAAGGAAGCGGGAAGAAGCGATTTTTATTTGAGAATTTTAATCACGTTTCTATATTTTACTGAAGGCTAACTCATCAAACTACGTGGACAATAATAATTATATAACAACAGTTCCGAGAACGAAAGAATAACAACAACCAATGTAAATAGTACGAATTGAAAGCTGTGAATATGTCAGCAATTCCTCCCAAATGCAAACAACGTAAAAATTGCGTAATCATGATATTATTGATCGTAATCCTTACATTTTAACGAGAATATCATCACCAAATCGATGTGAAATTTTTCCATTTTCTTTACGTTTTAGTTCGTTGGAAGTACTTTTATCTATGAAAGTTACGTTAAATCTGGTAGATATTTCAAAGTGGGCAACTTTCTTCAGTTCCTAGAAATTCTATATTACGAGTAATGTTAATTGGTGAACTCCGAGAATGAGCATTTCAAGGTAGCACATATACAGTGAGGGACGAAAGTTTAAATACACTAAAGCTTAAATACACAAATATCACTTAAAATTAAAATAAAGCTTTGTATATATGCAGTGTATTCATTAATCGAATAATAAACAATAATGAAAACTAAAAAAAAAAATTGTTGCATAGATAACGGTAAATTCGCCAGAAAAAAAAATGCTGGACAAATGCTTAAATTAATATTTGGGCTGTCCGCTTCGAGCTTCAATGACTTAGACGATGTAGCACAGATAGAACTGAATTTTCTGTTTCGAATATCGTGATTTCTAACCAGGCCTTTGTTAGAGCTTCCTCAAGGGATTCTTTGCTTTTTGAAGTTGCATGTATTAGATTTAAATCCGGAGAGTGAGGATGGATACAGAGCATAATACAGTAACCAAACGCGCGGTATGTTTGGAGTCGTTGGAATATCTAATCTCTTCCCAGACCCAAGCTATCCACAGAAGCCTGCAAATGTTCCTCCAATATACTTTTAAACAGGCGCCTATCCATTATACCATCGATAAAAGCTAAATGTCCTACTCCAGCTGCTTCAATCGCTCCTCAAACCATCACACTCCCGCCGCCATGCTTAACGGTAGGTATTAAATTTTTGGTTTGAAGCGCTCTGGCGTACTTTTGCGCGACCATCGCTGCCAAAAATATTAAATTTAGATTCATCTGTAGATAGGGCTCTTCTCTCCAGAAGTCCTCGTCCATATCCTTGTACTTGGTTGCCAAATCTAGATGAAGCCATCAATTTTCGTCAGAAATGAGAGGTTTCTTACGTGGAACTCTGCTTCTATAACCCTTATCCCGTAAAGTTCTTTGTACAGTTTTCGGATGAACATACTGCAGCAATATTACCACCGGCTAATTTTTTTGCCCACTGCCTTTAGGATAAGGCTAACACCTCGGCGAGAAAGCTTCTTGGGTCATCCAGTTCTGGGCCTGTTTTCTACTGTTTTATAAGTTTTATATTTTCTTTGCACATTCGCCAATGACAAATTAAAAACTTTTCCCATATTTCGGTAGGATTTGCCTTCTCGAAAATGTTTGATAAATACATTTTTTTACACTAGCCTCTATTTGCTTTCCTTTGTCCATTACTTTGCCTACCGACAATAATGAAATCAGGGTTAATATTAAATAAAAGAAAAAAGTGACTAAACCAGCAAATAGAACGGTACTTCTTTCGGAAACCCCCCAAGAAAAGTTGCAATACAAACGTTTTTTTTATACTTTTGTCCAGCCTATTTTTATTAATTCTGGTGAATTTACTGGTATCTATTCCACAAAATAATTTTTTTAAGCTATTGATGCTAATGCCAATTGGTATAACTTATTGGGGGGTGCAATTTCAACATTTACGAGGAGTGACTATTATTTTTAAAAAATTCTTCAGAGCAACAAAAGCATAGGTTTTTTTTTTCACGTGTAATCACTTCTTTTGTGTAGTTTCTCAATACAATCTATCGTGTAATGGTAAAAAGTTACAGAGCGAGAACTTCAACTCGTCAATAAAATTGCCGATAAACAACGCTAACAACCAATACCGTGACACTACTACCAATATATACCCACAACTGCTCGTTGGAGTCAGATGTACAGTGGCCGGTTAATGTTTTGTCTCCCCTTTGCGACGACTAAATATCAATACTGTCTTCTGCATGGCAAGACGAAGAAAGTGGTAGAAAGTGTAGATACATCGTCTCAGGGGGAGACAAAAAATAAAAATCTGTAAGACCGCTGACGGTAGCTGAAATATCATCAGCGTACACTATAATGAATAAATCTATTAAGAAAGTAAATGTATCATTAATGTATAATGAGAATATGAGGAGCCTAAAACGGATCGTCCAAAGTAACCGGTAAACAGCAAGATGAATATCTTCCACAGTTTTTCTGGAGTTTAATTTGCACAAATCGTGAACGAAAAAAGAGAAAAACCGTGTAAGGGCTCTATTTCAAATTCCACACTTCTCCAACTTATCTATTAAACGTGTTTTTTATCAACAAATGTCAAAATGTAGTTAGAAAATTGATACACAACCGATTACCTGGTTCAAAGCCATGTTGGGACAAGATCCTTTTCCAAAAGCGACTCTAGTCTACGCAACGTAGCATATCCAAATAACCGTGCAAAAGCAAAGGACGCAGATACTGGACAGTAGTGTTATACGTGTCATTTTCAGAGCATCCGGAAAAATTCCGAGTTGAAAGGAAAAATTTATAAGATATGTTAAAGGACGACATAAATAAAACTTCACTTGTTTAACTAAGAAGGAAGGTATTTGATCAGGACCTTTCGTTTTTTAGATGATTAAAAATTAACAACAGTTTTTCTTTGGAATATTCAAGAAGTAGAATAGGAATGCGAGACTGCACTGTTAACTTTAGGAATGGCCGCAGATATCTTGGAAACAGGATTAACAAAGTAAATATTGGAGGTTGTAGCAATTGTGTAAGCATTAGCGATAACGTTGCCATTTTCCCCGTATAAGTATCTTGCGAAATAATAATTTTATTTGTTAAATAATTAATAACATGCCGGGTAAATTTATTTGTTATCGGAATATAAGATTTTGTTTTGTTTAGTATTTCTTTATGACGTTAAAACACAAATCGTCGTAATTTTGCTTTTGTACTTGATAGTGAAAACCAGGTATATCGGTTTAAGTTTCTCGTGAGCCTTACATAGGAGGCTATTCAACTACTTTGTATATTAACATTTTTTTTCTAATTCGGAGTTTTAAAGGAATTGAATTTTTCATTGTAATCATAGAGTTTCAATATTCTCAATCTATAAATTGAAGAAAGGCATCCAAAGGTGTAATAATCACACAGTATGTACCATAAAAAAAAAAAAATCGTTTTCAGCGAAAACGGTGGTCGGGGTGGACCAACTGCGTGGCCACCCCGACCACCATTTCCGCACCATTTATTAGGATAACGACGATTCATGAGTTACTGCGCTTGTAGTATAGTATGTACAGCAGCTCCTTCATATTGCAAAAACTGTTGCACATTGTTATAAAGGAATAACAAACCTGGCAAAGGGTTTTCGCAAAAATTACTGTAGTTTTCACTGTTCACTACTCTTGGAAAGAACATGGCCAGATGATTCTTTTTCTCAAAGTATCTATTCAAACCAGCATCTTTGCTGATTTCGCTGACGTAAAGTATGAGAATTCTCATAATGGCAAGTGCCAGGTTGTGGTAACTGAAAACTCCTTGTTGGTTGAAATGAGCGGATGGTAGGATTATTCAAAACATCCTGCAATAACTGTTCGTGCTGTTGCCATGTAAGTTTTCGAGGCCGACGTTTTGGAGCGATACATGCTATCTCCACTGCACGTGTTTCTACATTTTTTATTGTTTTGTGATCTAGGTGACGGTGGTAACCCTCCGACGTTATCATTACGTACGCATCACATCGACGTATTCTCTCTTGTCTGTATATCTGCCATTTTCAATTTAAAAATACCTTTAAAGCTTCCGATAGTCAATAAACGGTAAACTTAATAATGTCAAAGTCAAATAAATCGGTGGCAACCCGGTTCTACTTTCTATAAATACAGATTTCGCTCGTACGTAGTTTTGTTATACCGCCGTAATCGTTCGTTCATTTTTTATTTCGATTTTTACCTGAAAACGGCTTTACTTTCGACATTTCAGTATTCGTTTTTGTCTTACTTTTAATAATAGAACACACATCTGAAGACTGACGAGTGAATATTGACTCACCCTGTGCATCTTACGAGATTTTTATCAATATTATAAATAACCATAAGGTTGCATTATCAATATCTCAAACTCCATCATTGAATAAAGGGAAGGATTTGAGAGTGGAGCAAATTCTGAACGAACTGAATAATACACAGATTGGTTTAAAAAGAAAACAGATATGAAACAGACAGAAAACAAGAAAATAATTATCTGAAATTGGCAAAAGCAATCTAAAATATTAAACGTAGAGCCAAACCCAACAATCGCCAAAACTAAAGCTACCAATGTCCGAAATAAAACACTTGTTTTTTTTCATACAAAAGCAATGTGAGGAGAGAAGACATTAGCCAACGGACATGTTTCTGCCTATCCGGCACCATTAGCGTTGCTCCGAGTACTTCTCTACCCCACACCACTACTTGCCTTTCGACTTGTCACTATTACACACGCTGATGACGCCGGATAGGTAGAAACATGTCGTCGGCTATTCTATGTATTTTTTAGTACCCACCACACATTATAAGAAATGTTAAAAAGATTTTGTTACGCTACATCACATGCCAGTCTCATTACTTTACATAATTGCTGTTGACGTCAGACCGTTACTCATTTCAGACCAAACTTACTGGATAAAACACGTTACACCCATGTTTCTTAAATAAGTATGCATAAATTGTTGTTACCCGGATAAATCTGAATGTATTCAAACGTGGTACGAAAATATTTTGGTTTGAGTCATAATGGTTAATTTGTTATTGTAGAAGGGGAATTAATCTGAAAAAATATGCATATCTTGCTTTTAATATATACTTGTAAAAATTAATAATAATAGCATACTTCAGATTCGTTTATAAATAATTATCTTTTGTAAACAATATAAACCTCTCGAGCTCTTACAGACGATTGTTATAAATATCTATACGTTAGGAATTTAAATATTGAATGTTGGGCGATACGAGTTGCTGCCTGGTTGTTTTATATCTGGAATAATGTTTTTACGGCCGTACAATTAAAAATCAATATAAAAAGTACAAAAAACAAAATAATCTAACTACCTACCCTACAGTGCCACTTTGTGTTGATTATGTAATCATTTAAAGACGTTCTTTTTTCCCGCCAAAGCCACATTCGTTTGGTTATAGCTGGTAAAGCAAGTGCAATGTCTTTCTATGGTATTATGTATATGTTACGAGGGCGTCTAAAAAGTTCCCAGCCTAACATAGAAACAAGTAATGTCTGTCAAATTCGGCGTTATTTCCCAACATAGTTTTCTTGGGGATCTCTACGTTTTTCCCAACGATACTCCAACGTCTTCAATCTGCACGAATAGTAGTTGCAAAATACTCGCTTACGAATGTGATGGCCTTCTCGTTCGATGAAAATCTATGTCCTCCGAGCTTAGAAAACAGCTGACGCTGGATCTGGATTTTTGCCATGGCGACCGCTCAAGTTTGAGACGATGCGCAACAAAACCTTTTTCTCTTCAAATGCGTTTTTCCGTGTAATTTCTGCCTTCAGCTTGTCAAATCTATGATGCGTAGGTGCCTCCGTTATTGTTCAAGATTGTCGAATAACAACATTTTCCAAGTCGTCGCTTTTTTCGGAGCCGATTCACCCTTCGCAGTCCACTGTTTCGACTGGGTCTTGGCTTTAGGAGTGTACTGGTGTA